>LPNX010639779.1:54712-84615 GCA_001517045.1 Pseudotsuga menziesii
TCTTATTATTTGATTTGGTTTTTGCAAATTGTTTATGTAATATTTGATTATTTAATTTTATGTTCAACAATTTGTTTATGTAGTTTTTTAATTATTATCCTATATTATAAGGATTCCAGTGCAAGGTTTATGAGACATCTTATTGTATTTAAGAGTAATATTTTACTATGTTTTTGGCTCAAAAGGGTTAATTAATAAGTAAACCCTACAATTTGATAATAGTATTATTTATACTTAGTAATTCTTAGCTCTGTTTATTTAATATTATCCTTAATGATTTTTACAGCCTGTTTTTTTTTTCAGCTAAGAAGGATTAGGGTTTATTGCTCCATACTTGTGAATAAGATATATTTATCTTTCAATAACTTCTGTGGTTATAATTAGGTTATAGTAGAATCCTTCTCTCTTAGACAAAGACACATAGTGTCTGGAAATCAATTATTATAGAAATGTTTTGATAGTAAATATATCTTAACCTAACCCTAGATAATGGTCTGTTTACTATACCTATACTTAATTACTAAAGTGTAAGTTTTTATGTATTGTAAAGAATACTGGTATTAGAATTAGTTCTATAAATAATATGATTACTATTGTTTTTACATACCTTTCTTTTAGTTTATATATGAAGTAAATAAATGAAGACAATATTTACTACTTCTTTACGGTACAAATCATAAGCAAACTAAAGTAAAATGTAGTTACAATTTTCATTCAAGGGAAAGAATCATCTTATTCACCTAACCCTGTACTAGAGTACTGCCTGAGCCAGGCGTGGAAAAATACAGTATGGAAATTCTAATTCTATATGTTTCTCATTTTGCATATTTATTACTATTTCTAACATAAGCTGCAATTTACCAAGTCTAGCATTACACAGTTACTCCTTTCTTCATAAACCCTAATTAAATACTAACATGCTTGTATTTAAAAACTAGTAAACATTTTACTGAGAACGGTAAATAAAAATAACATAAAGACAAATAGAACCTATCAATGATAAGATGACAACAACTTAAGGAGGTTGTTCCTCCCAACCAATCTCCTAGAGAACACTTAGACAGTGCTTCCTTAGGACCCCCAAGCTTGTTCCTGGTCTTCTTGGTAGAGTACTAGGTGGAGACTATAACCTTAAGAACATTTGTCACCTGACTGGTCCAATTACCTCAGTAATTAAAATCTGCTCATAGTAGTAAGAATTTCAGCCTAATAGCTGCGATAAGTTCAATCTCAGCAGTTAACCCCTCAAACTCACTTCAGTAATCCCCTCCATTGAATTTATCTCGAGTAAATTCATTCACCCTGAATGATCACCCCTAGAATGATTAGCCTCAACTGTCTTCAATGGGAAATTTTATAGAGATGCCTAGGTCTTCTGGGTCAGTTTTCATTTAATGATCCACCTGCTCTGATTCCACTTTCTTGTGGAATCATGACCACAAATATAGGGAAGTTTCCACCTACAATAGTTGGAAGTATTTTGAGGATGCTACCACTTGTTAGTGTACTCTCCACCCAGTCTCCTCCACTAATTGACCAGTAAACACTCTTTTAATAGCTTCCCTAAGTTGTTGTCTCATCATTTATTTATTTACAAATAAAATATTCTGAATTACATCAATTATTCTTGACCCCACTGGGTCATCAATTACAAACTTAGCATAAAATATAACACAATGTTCCTCAAATAACATTAAATTGTTTTTGCAAATTGGGGCATGTGACATCTGGTGGGTTTTTATTTCCACCCGATGCACAACCAGGATCAATGGTCCTCAAGTTCATATTTTTATTGTTGGGTAACAGATTAGTTAACATAGTTGTGCCTTGTGCTATGAACCTCGAGGAATCTTCCATACAAGGGCACAAGTGAGTGAGATGGTCGTCCTTACACAACTTGCAAGGAAACTTCACCTTACGTTTAGACTACTTGTCCCCCAACATTAGTGCTCTTGTCATTATTATTAGCATTTTCATTTTTGTTCCCACCCTTACGATTATTTTTTCCTTTTTTCTTATTCCTTCTAGGATACTGGTTTCCTTTCAGGTTCGATGATTGCATGAAAAGTACCTTCCCCGATTGGGTAAGTTGAGACGAAGCCATAGCTTGTCCTAACGGAGACTAGTTAATTGAGAATTGGCTCACTTGTTTCACAACTGAGTCCATAGGTTTGGTACTTGCAAAAACCACAATACCATCGGCATGTGGCCCATGCTTAACCTTGGGATCGAAATTGGACCTAAGAGCATTGGGTATAATATCATACAAAAGTATAGATTGAGCATAGATCAAATCCAACTCTTGTGCCCTAAAAATAGCTTGTTCCTTGTTTTGAACTCTGGATGTCGAAACATCCTTTGCTATGTAAGGTAATAAAGATTTGAGGAACCATTCAAGAAGAAACTCTGGTGGTATAAAATATTTGATTAACCATTTCCATCTATGACACTCTTGAATATGATCTGAAATGTGTGTGGATTTATCTTGTCGAAAGGTCGACAAGAGTTCAGTACCGACATCATAGTGTACGGGTAGCTGGAAATGATTAAGGAAAGTTAGCGCAAGATCATCAAATGTAGCATAAGCCCCCCAGGTAACTCTATATACCATTTCACCGTAGGACCCGTTAGGGTGCATTGAAATACCCTCAAACAAATGGAATCATCGTGTAAGGAATTGAAAGAGCACTAAAGGTGGAAAGTTGTGACATGCTCACCAGGATCTGCACCAGAATTACCTTCGAACTTCAGAATGTCCAAAGGAAGCTTGTTAGGGACATTTGACCATGCTGAGTTATGAGACACATGATTTTTCATCAATCTCGATAAGTCAAGTAAGTTCAAATTTACAAGGAAAGGGATCCTAGGTTGAGCCGATTGATTCCATACTCTATGGTAGTTTTGATTCATGTAAGGTTGATTTCTATAAATAACATGGTCTTGGCCATAATAACCTCCTCCCATTTGACCCATGTAGGGTTGCATGGAAGCATTATGATGTGGGGTGCCTTGATTATGAGGCACTACAAAGCCATAATTGGAAGAGTAGACGGGTTGTTGATACCTGTACCCATACGGTTGATAGTTTTGTCCATAGTGTGGTCCATAAAAATGTCCATGAGAAGCTCCATAAGGTGTTCCATGGGATGTACCATGAGAAGGTCCATAGTTAGGGGTATGGGAAGCTCCATAAGCTGGAAAATGAGATGATCCAGAAAAAGGTACATGAATTGCTGACACAACAGGAGGTACTTAACTCTGAGATACTACCATGTGAGTAGTTGCATAATGAACATGGCTAGTAGAAACATTCTAGCCTGAAGGCCCACGTGAACTAGGGGGAGGATGAGTCATTAGAAATGCATTCAAAGGAATAGGGTTTGAAGATGAAGGGACATGTGAAGGGATGTAAGTGGTGTTTCTAATGTTCACTCGTCTCAGTTCTGGTATTCACATAGGATTACTAACACTAGGTCTAGGATGAACATGTGAAGTTGCCTCCACCACAGGGATGGAGGGTGCAATGAGATTAGTGCCCCCAAATATCTCTGCATGGAAAGGGATGGGAGTGCCCAAGCGTAGTGCTAGGACCAAATTTTGACTCGACACGATGTGCTGGATCAGGTGCAGGGATATCAGACATGTCATATCTAACATGACTAGTGCTTATGGGTTCATGGTGAGTCTCATCGCTCGGAAACCAATACTGACGACCTGTGAATGAGGGATCATAACTAGATCATGAAGGTTTTTCATATACAGGATCATATGTGCTAGTAGGATCTTCCTCCCTAACGTCGTGATGTGGAGAAGACATCTCTGGAATCTCATCCTCATGATATCCCATGGTGTGTGAATCAAAGTGAGAAGTAGTTCGCCTGGACTGTCTAGTTCTCTCTCCCAAAGGAAGAGGAGATGTGGAGGGAGGAATTCCTACTAAACAACCAAAAAGGAGAGGTGACGTGCATGAATCCACAATGACTCAAAAAATAAAAAGACTCGATCTAATTATGCAAGCCCTAGGAAAACTAGCGTGCACAGAGCATACACCTATAAAATGTAAAGCCGAATCGCAAGTAAACAAGGGTAGGATATGTGAGCTCCCAAATGAAGCAGGTATGTCTCACCTAGGAGAGGCTTGAGACTCCCATACACAACAAGCAGAGGTTCATAACCAATTATAGTGGCCCTCAACTTCAATGCATATAGAGACTGTGATGTCTGACCCCTACCTAGCTAGGGAACCTATAGAATAACCTCTGCAAATACCCCCTCGATAACCTAGGTAAGGAAACTAAGGTCACCTCGATATAATCAATGCTCATATGGAAATTTGTAGTTGGGATTGACCATATGGGCAGGGTAGCAAATCCCAAAACTCTCGAAAGAGCCCCCAGATACGAATACAATCCTATAAATATCTCTGGTGCTACTCAGTTACAACTAGGGGTCATCCCAATCATAACTGCTCACACTGCCTCGTGCTTAACTCCCTTGTAATAGGAGGATCCTGAGAAACACTAATTATATAAAGGATTTCACACTCTCACCTGGGCAAACACCTACTTTTTTTGTTTAGTGGTCTTGGAGAACTGACTCACAATTAACTATTCCAAGACCCTAAAACCTAGTCTTGTTGGTGCACCCTAAAAAAGAAAAGAGTGTAATTCATTTTATTATGCATTGATTTTAATTATATTTATTACTCAAAAGGTAAATGGTCGTGCAACTAATGATGTTACGACACAACAAGAAGTAAAATGTACACCTAACAATCAATGCAAATGCACTGTTTCAAATGAAAAATAAGGTATGCTACTACGTGAAGTGAAAAATTTCTCCTTCAAATGTATATGAAATCATTTCCTATATGAAAATATGGCCAATATTCACCAAGAAAACCTAATGCAAGTACCATGCTAAATGCAAAATGCAAGCAATCCGTAACAATGCAAAAAAGCAATTTTTTTTTGTATTTTTGAATTAAATGAGATAAAAAGAAAAAGTATGAATCTACAACCCTCAGACTTTGCAAGAACCCACAAATAAAAGCCAAGAAAAACACCAAGGTAAAAGATAACTAATGTAGTAATCCCAAAACAAAAAACAAAAAATGAAATGACAAGAACATTTTTCAAAAATCAAAACAAAAAAGAGTCTTTGGTTAGAAACAGAGGGGAGATACAAACTCCAGAAGCATCAAAGAAGACTCAACAATCACCCAAACTCACCCATAAACACTTAATCTTCCCAAAAAAGCAAAAAATCAAGGCATACGCGATTGTTCTCAGTAAACTTGCATACATACATGACTATTATAGGAAAACCCACGTGTACACGTGACTGTAAAAGAAAAACCTGCGTACAGGAAGAAAAAGATAGAAAAATAAGGTAAATGGACAAGCTAAGACAAAATTTACTTCTCCAGGATACTACTGGGTAATCATTCTCCCAGACCCGACGCAGAAATAGAGAAATCAGAGAAATAAAAGCACATTGAATTCCGAAAACCCCCAAATAAAAACAACTAGGAACCTCCCCAGCGGAGTCGCCAATTCTGTTACAGAGAAAACTACCTATGGCTTGGGGTGTACCACAATAGAAAAAAAAACTATAGAAATCAATCCCTTCCCAACATGCAAGAGAAATACAACATATAACACTAAAATATCTCGAAACATACCTTATTCCAGATGGTTGTAGTAGATTCCCGTTGGGATTTTTCCAATTCCGCTTGCTTTAGCAATTTACTCTCAACAACAGCAAACAAGGAAAGCATTCTATATTATATAGTGTTAGGTATGCTCTAGCATATATAATCAATGATACGTAAGTAATTAAACACATCAATGGATTCAATATTCATTTAAATGCACATCATTGGACAGGAAAAGATATTTCTATTAAATAAATCAGAGATTACATAAGTGACAATCTCTGTCAACACATCTACGAACTGGAGAAACCGAGTCCTCCACCTGGGCCTTCGCCACTTCAATCCTCCATCTCTTGATAGAAATATCACAAGAAAAGGAAAGCTTAGGAAGAACACAAAGTGTTCCAAGGGACAAAGGGATGCACACTCAAGTACAAGCAAGCTACGGCAACAATGGACTATCATTTTCTTACTCTTCAATTCCTCTCCTTCAATGTATCCAAAGGGTTCCTTATATAGTGTTTCAATGGGGTAATGGAAGATCAAATTTGAGTGATCTTGAGGCATATGGAAGGCCAAGAGACAACTATCTCAGATCCACAACAAGGAAAACTCCAAAAATATTTGGCCTTTTGCACACATCTCGATGTACACAGGTTTAAGGATAATATCCACGTATATGCATGAGAAAGGGATTAAAATTCACGTACAACAAATAATGAATGTTTTTAGGGATGATCTTGGAAACATCAAATGTACAAAAATAGTCCATGGGGTCCAAAGAGTCTGCAGAGGGGCAGGGAAGGGCATAAAAGTGTGATCAAGCATGTGTCGTAAAATCACCTGTAACACATAGCCAGTTATGTAATTACCAACAAATAAATCGATTTCACAGCATGCCAAAATGAATATAGTCACAACTATTTGAAGTTCGAATTTTTATTTCAAAACGTAGATGTTCACACTTGTCGGATGGCGTTACATGAAAAAATCCAAATATTTATACTAGTTTTAAAAATGAAAACACTACAATCTTGATAAAAATCATAATGGAATCCTTCCATAACCTCGAGCTCATCCTTGAATCCATGAAATTAGGACAAAAACGTTGCAATATTGAAACAACCCTATTTTGATGCTTCCTGGAAGCACAGGTGGTTGTCTTTGACCCGCATTGAATCGACACCTGTGAGAACTATCTCGTGAAGCCATTGGAAAAAATCCATCATTGGACATCAAGGATTCTCCTGAGTCTTTCAAATCAAGCCCAACCATCTTGCAAATATCCAAAGCTAGGAGCATTTATGGGAAGTTAGCAAACTCTGTAATTTCATTAAAATCTAGATTTAAATGCTTTAAAAACTACAAAATTCGATTCATTAAGAGTAGCAACAATTATACCTTAGTTTGATGGACTTCAAGGTTTTATGGGTGAATTATGAGGGTTTAAGGATGAAACATAAGGGATTAAAGAGATGACTAGAAGGGTTAAGGCATCAAAAATAGGTGTCAAAATAGCATCCAACATCTCCCTCAAGAGGAAGGTATTGCATGTCCTCATGCATAAAGAGTGTCTCCAAAACTGAATCTATATATTCCCATGCACAGAACTGTTGTTGCTCTACTACTACTAATCCTCTGACATTTCTCTTGTTTGAGATGATGCATCAACACTAACCTAAGCTACATGAAGGACCTTCAATATCTGATGCTTGGATTTGAGTGCCCTCTTTTGCTGATACCATTTATATGCTTGTTTAGATATTTGAATATTCTGAACTCTAATCTTTCTATTTTTTTTCCTCGATCTCTCATTTTCCAATTCCAATTCCTTCATTTCTAGTTTTAACTTTTCAATCTTTTTGTTGTTCTTAGAAGGATTATTCTTCCTCCTATCTGTTGTAGGTTGTGCGTAAATAGTATCTACCCAAATTTCATCATCTTTGTTCTTAAATTTTTCCTTCTTATTCTCTAAGAACTCTTCTTTTTATTTTTATGTGGCTTGCTGCTCAAAGATATGGGAAATGATGACTATATCCTCATTATCTTGCTCTTGTTTTTCAGCTGGAGTCTTCTCGATTATTTGAATATCTAACTCTAATATTTCTTCTGTTGTTTGTTTTTCAAAGATGGTATTTACCTCCTCATCGTTTTTCCCAATTTCTCCTATTGGACTTTCCTCTTAACTTTCCATGGATTGTATGTATACATAGTGCCTCTGTTGTTCCTCATCATTATTTTTTGTTGCTTGCTTCTTCTATCCATGTTGATGTTTCCTTGATCTTGTTTCATAAGTGGTGAAGATATTATCCTTTTCTTGGAATTGCAATTCTTCTTTTACCATGCTTCTGGTTCTTATTCTGCTCTTAGGATGTTTTGAGCTTGTTTCCTCAGAGACATGTATATCATCTTCAATGTATGTTATCTTTAACATTTCATGTTCTTTCAATCCTTCATCCATCAGCTCCTATGGTTCTTCAAATTCATTATGAACTACAAAATGTTGCCATGTCAAACTATGTTTTTTTAATTCATGTGTAAGAATAATTTGATGAGTCCACAATGGAAAAGGGTCATGGTAGTGTCTTTAGTGCATTTTTGAACAGCTTTAGCCATTTTGGAAATGATCTGTAGCAAAAAATAGGGTATGTTGATCTTACATTCACCTCTCAAATGTTGCATCAATTTATTATGATAGAGGTATATGACACTAAATATTCCTTCACAAGTAATAAATTTATGGATAACATATGCCACTTCATCCCAAGGATGAATTAACCAATTCCTTGGTACTCCCTTCTTCCATTTTGCTGAGCCTGCCCTTGACCTGCATAAGAAAGGTACCCATGCCTTCTCTTCAAACTATTTTGTTTTGAAGAACCTATCCCCCTATTGAGGTAATCCAATAGTTTGTGCCAAGATATCTTCAGATAACCTAAAAGTAAAATTTCCTATTATGGCCCTCTCTCCATCAAATGAACAGGAAAATTCCAAACTAACCTTTTCATTATATGCATCAAATTTCTCAAAGAAAGGAATCCATTGTTTTCTTTCAAAATTTTCCAAACATTTTTCATGAATAATAGAGGAGTCAAATTTCCCTGGTTCTATCCTATAACCCACTTTTTTCTTTTACTTTCAGCAAAGATTTAAAACCAAACTTAACTGAGATATTATTATCCTAGCTTGCAATGTCACTTAATAGCTATGTTCTGCTTTCAAGTTTAACTAGAAAAACAAAAATTTATTGTTTCAAATTGGACCTTAACTCTCCTCAAGCGATTTATTTTTGACAATGAATCATATGTACATGCAAATATCATTATGATATGTCTATTGTTTACATAGAGAACAATTCCTACCCTCATCTACGTCTGCATACTTCTGTCTCCAACAATTTTACCTCTGTAATTGTGAAAGTGATTCCTCTGCAATCGTGAGAGTGGAATTTGAGCAAAATATCTCCTATTTTTTCAACAAACCTCCCATGCAATCATGTGAGTGGAACTGGAGCAAAATAAATCTTGCGTTTTCAACAAACCTCCTCTCTGCAATCATAGGAATAAAAAAAAATACCTCCCGCATTTTCTCAAACTTTATTTGCAATTGTGAGAGTTGAACTGGAAATGAGCAAATCAACTAAGTCAAGGAAAATGCCAACAGACTACCTCTGCAATCATAGGAATGAACCTGGGAATGGTAAAAACAACGGATATAAGGAAAATGATGTCAACTACCTTGAACTTTGAAATTTTGGCAGATTGCGTGGGGATGAGGAAATGATTCCTTTGTAATCACTAATGCTTCACAGCATGATCAGCAATCCCCGGTAGTGATTTGAGATTGCTGAATGTCTTCTCACAAAATTCTTTGGTGAAGATATCAGCTACTTGTTCTAAAGATGAACAGAAGAGTAGGTGAATGGTGCCATCATGCACAAGATGTCTCATGTAGTGCATATGGATCTCAATGTGTTTGGTTCTCTGCTTCTGAACTGGATCATTGTATATTTGAATGGTACTCTGATTATCATAGTAGATAGTAGTTGAGTATTCTGATTTGAAGCCACACTCTCCAAGTAACCCCTGCAACCATAAACATTGAGTTGTTGCATTTACAACTCCTCTGTACTATGCTTCTGTAGATGAGAGTGCAATGGCACTCTGTTTCTTGCTTGACCAGCTGATTGGCCCTTCTACAAGCATGAACACATATCCTAATGTTGAATTTTTGTCTATGCTATCACCTTCCCAATCACTATCAGTAAACCCAATCAAATCAAGATCAGATTTAGCTTTATAGAAGATCCCATGTGTCCTTGTTCCCTGAACAAAGTTAAGGATCCTTTTGGCTGCTTTTCAATGGATCTCATGAGGCTGATCCATGTATCTAGAAGCCACACTTACTACATAAGAAATATCAGGTCTAGTATGTGTAAGATACAACAAACATCCAATCAATTTCCTATACAGAGTATTTTTTACCATCGGTGAAGAATCAGCTTCTTCAAGCTTCACTCATGAAAGGAAAGGAGTCTTGCTTGGCTTGCAATCCTTCATTCTGAATTTTTTCAGCAAATCCAAGGCATAGTTGGACTGGTGCACCTTAATTCCATATTTGGTTTGAGCTATTTCAAGCCCCAAGAATTGGCTCAATAGCCCCAAATCTGTCTTGGAGAAGGCTTGGTTCATTGCACCCTTCAAGGAAGCAATTTCATCCTTTGAGCTTCCTGTAATGAGGAGGTCATCAACATATAAAACAATGATAATTAATGAACCATTAATCAAATTCAAATAGACATTTGGATCTGATTTTCATCAAAAAAAATTCAATGATAGCAGAAAGCTATCAATCTTGGCATACGAAGCCCTGGGGGCTTGCTTAAGCCCATATAATGACTTCTTTAGCCTACACACAAGAGATGGGTTAGTAGAAAATCCTTGAGTCTGCTGCATGTATATATCTTCAGTGATATCTACATTCAGGAAAGCACACTTCACATCCATGTGATGTACTTCCCATTGCTTTGAAGCTGCAATGGCTAAGGCTAGCCTGATGGAGTCCATCTTTGCCACTGGTGCAAAGGTCTCATTGTAGTCTATGCCATGAACCTGTGAGTAGCCCTTGGCTACCAATCTAGCATTGTACTTCAGAGGTGAACCATCAGCAGAAAATTTGGTCTTGTACACCCACTTACACTGAACTAGCTTCCTCCCTGGGGGAAGATCAACCAGCTCCCAAGTGTTGCTCTTCTGGAGTGAACTAAACTCTTCCTTCATGGCTGCTTTCCATCTTGGATCTCCTGCTACATCTTCATATGTCTGAGGATATGATTCCACTATCAAATAGAATTTCTCAGCAAACATAGGATCTTTCATGCATAGAGCACTCTCAAATTGAGATCTAGTCCTCCTAGGGTCATTAGGATTTCCAGCTAGCTCTCCAGCTGCATGAATGGTCTTGGATGCCCATTTTGGCCTTGTAGGGTGTTGTAAAGGAAAGTATCCTATGGCTAGGGTTTAAGAGGCCATCAATGTACTAGGGTTGAAAGAGAGATGCACAATGTTCAGCAAGCATATACAATCAAAATCAGAGATGAGAAAGGTCCACACCTGACTAACTGAAGGCTGGTCCAAGCTTTCTCTTCAATCCTCTTCTTTCTCCTCTCGCTCTAAGAGACCTGCAAAATGAATTATACCTTCCTCAAACCATTATGACCACATATAAGACAATTATAATCAAACAAATATGAACTAATGATCTAAATAACATCATCATATGATCAGAAACAGAGATTCAATCACACATTGAACAATGATTTGGGAAGAAGAAGGACATCACATCTTTATTAATCTTGAAAACAAGTACAAGTATACCTTCTCTTCAAGTTCGGCACCTCATGAAACCTTGATCTGGTTCTACTGCTTCTCTTCTCCAAAGAACTTAGCCTCCGAGCTTTGCAACACAAGGGGAAGACCTCCAGGGCAAAGGTGTGGGCAAAGAGAGTCCCGATTCCTCCAGCATAACAATGCATAAATTCAAGTCCCCTCTCATGGACCTCCCTACCTCTATTTATATGGTAAAGGAAGAGTTAGGGGTGAAGACAAAGTGGTTACAACTAAAGGATTCAGTTGCAAAACTACCCAAACTAACTCAAATTACGTATTTTTATTTTTTTATATTTTAAAAGGCATTCGCCACTTTCATAACTGGACAGTCGCGAATCATTCGCGGGTATTCCTTAAGGAAAGTCGTGAATACACAAAAAACGCATTTTTAGGGTATTTTTGGGCATTTTCAGACTTTGGTGTCTTCTGGAAAGTTTTAGCTTAACTGAAATACCTTTCCAACGGTGCAGAAATGAGGTCAAATGGAGTTATATAACTCAAGATATGGGTCCTCCAAGATAGGCATTTTTTCAGTGACATTCAGTGACTTTCATGAAGTGTCGTCATGGAAGTGTCAACATGCGACGGAATCATGGGAAAGTGGTCACAGGAAGAGATGTGTCATTTTTGGCTATAACATAGGGATTTTAGGATCTTCAATAAAATCATCACTATCAGACATATCAGAATCAACATGTTCAACTATCTCTTCACTTACATTCAGAGGTTCTAGTGGTGAAGAGGCTTCTCCAACTTCCACTGCTGCTAGGGGTTCTTCTTGAAACTAAACACACCTTTCAATGAAGGATTTGTTTGTGCTCAAATTTATCAGATTTTACCCTTTTGAATCTTTAGAGTACCCAAAAAATAGACACTCTTGGCTTTGGGGCTGCAAATCCTTTCTCTTTTCTGTTGGAATTCTAGCCCAAGCCCTTGAGCCAAAAATCCTGAAATGGGTCACATCTAGCTTGTGCCCACTCCATGCTTTGAAAGGAGTCATACCATCAAGATTTTTATGAGGCAACCTATTTTGGATATAGGCTACACATTTTATAGCTTCGGCCCAATACTTTGGTGGCAAAGTATTAGCCTCCATCATGCAGGTTGCCATCTCTTTCAGTGATCTGTTCTTCCTCTCTGCAACATCATTATGTTGTGGTGTGTAAGGGATAGAATGTTGCATATGAATACCTGCATCTGCAAAATATTGAATAAACTCAGACTTGACATACTCACCACCATTGTCATATCTGAGGACCTTGAGTTTCCTCCCAGACTGGTTTTCAACCAAAGCCTTAAAGACTTTGAAGAGGCCAAAAACTTCAGACTTGTGTTTCAAGAAGTAAAACCAGCAATACCTAGAAAATTCATCTATGAAATTCAATGCATACTTGGCTTGACTCATGGACATATGAGGGAATGGGCTAGAAACATCACTGTGGATCAACTCAAGAGGTGTAGAGGTTCTCTCATGACTAGCTCTCTCAAATTTATGCTCTGGGTGTTTTCCTAGGATGCAACCTTGACAGACTCCTTCGGAAATTTTTATCTTTGGTAACCCTATGACCATTTCTTTTTCACTAAGATAAAAAAGATACTTGTAATTTAGGTGGCCAAATATTTCATGCCAAAGCTTGCTTTCCTCATTAGCATGAATCAGAAGAGCAGAGGGGTTTGAGTAGGGTAGGAAGTGTGAGAACATATTTACCTTCGAAGTATGATTTGCAACTCCTTTTGCAATGACTTTACCACTTGAGATCTCTGTGATCTCAACTTCATCAGGGGAGAATATGACCTTCTTTGGAGACCCTGTGTGGGTCATATGATACACTGATAAGAGGTTAGAGGAAAGACCTAGAACATACAACACATTGCTGAACTTACCATGATCAAGGTCAATCCTCCCTTTGCCCAAACTTTCAGTGAGAGAGTCATCTCCCAGTACTATTGGTGGACCTTTCGACATGTCAAGTGAGGTGAATGCCTCCTTGGTCGAAACCATATGTCTTGAAGCTCCAGAATCAATGATGAAACTAGGTGAGCTTGATGTGCTAGCAACCAATGCATGAACTCTCTCTCTGTCTTCTGAACTTGATCCTCCTTCCCTCTTCTTTGAGCTGTCTAGAAGGGAGATGCCATTCTTCTCCAAGAGTTGGGTTAGCATGTCTATTTTCTTCTTCATGCAGGAGCTCTCAGAATGATTTCCCTTACTGCAGTATGCGCACTTGCTCATTTCTCCTTTGTTCTTCTTCTTCTGGCAGTTCTTATTGGAACCTTGAGGATCCTCCGGAGACTTGTTCTTGTCTTTCTTTTGCTCAGGTGGCTTTTTAGATTTCTTTTTTCTTTTTGAATCCACCCTCGAATCTCCAGCAACTAGAGCTTGGTCTTTGGATGGTTTGATGGTGCCCATCATCACCAATTTATCTTGTTCTTGTGTGAGAGATTCCATGAAATCTGCAAGGCTAGGCATTTTCCAGGCTCGAGCTGTGAACTTTGTGGCATAGAAGGTCAAAACAAACACTGAATAGTCAGGGCCAAGTTTTGAGAGTATGGCCAAGACCAGCTGATCATCCTTCTTTTCGATCCCACATTGTTTTAGCTGCAAAACAAGTGCTTTGAACTTGGAGAAATAGAGTTGCAGGGATTCAAAGCTATTGGGACCCAGGGAGATCAATTCATTTTCAATTTGATGTCCCCTCATCTCATTTGTCTTTCCAAAAAGATCAACAACCTTCTCCCATAATTAATTCAGTGATGTCAATCCATCAAGATGGAAAAGGAGCTCTCTGGATATACTCAGACACAAGAGACCATAGGCCTCATCCCTCCTGTTGTGACATTTTATCTTCTCTGCAGCTGCATTGGGCTCTGCTTCTATTTCCATAGCCACTCTATAGAGGCATTTCGCCCTCAATAGTATCTCCATCTCTGATTTCCATTCAAATAAGTTAAATGGAGTCAAGATGATCTTCTGAGATTGATCCATAGCTCAGAAATTGTCCTGTCAAGTAGTAGAATGCTCCCAGTAAATGATGTCGAACCTACAAAACAAATTGGAAGGAGATAAATTGATCTAAAAAGGATCTGATACTATGTGGAAATTTAACCCAGTGTTAGAACAATTACACTCACATCAATTGCCAATTGCACATGCAAAATTACTCACAAAAGAGACTGAATGGAGCTGAACACTAAACTGTATTGAATAAGTGTACAATAGCCAACCCTATGAATTCATAGGCTACAATAATAAATAATTACATGAGGTATTCTAATGCATGAATTTTCCATTCGAATCTAGTCAAAAGCAGGCTTACTAAATCTAAGCAAATCCCCCATAGGTGCATAAAGCAGTTTCCAAAACTATATAGGAGCTCACGAATTGGAAAAATAAATTAGGAAATATAATAGTGGATGGAAAGAAAAATAATACATGCTTTTCATAGAAGAAAAGAGTGGAGGATGTGGAGGACAAAAAACAAGTTAACTTCACCTAGTCAAACTTTTCCAATTTCCTTAAAACACTGAAAAAGCAGGCAATAAAGTAGAAAAAGCAGACATGCACTAGGGAGGCAAGGAATAAAGTATATTTGATTCCAGGAGGTTTCCCAAGTGCTCCATGACTCAAAATTAGCAATTTTGACCACTATGGATGTGTAGATGACAACTTGCATAAGGTGGAATATGGAAACTAGGCAAATAAGACAAAAATGGATTAATTAATGTCTAAGGTAGTTAACTATGGGTTGATTATTCTAACAAGTGCCTACCATGGTCAATGATAAGTTCTTTTGGAATACCAAACTGAGTAATAATTTGGTTGGATACGAAATGCACGGCTGTCTCACCGTCGGATTTTATCGTGGGAATAGCCTCAGCCCATTTCATGAAATAATCAACAACCACTATAATATGATGATGCCCCCCAGCCGAAGCTGGGTTGCAATCCATGAAATCAATCCCCCACTTGGTGAAGGGACCGACGGTGATAATCAGATGTAATGGGGTAGGATGTGAGCGCATATTGCGTGCAAACACCTGGCAAGGGTGACACTTCTTGACCACATTAACACAATATTTAAAGATCGACGGCCAAAAATATCCTACTCTCAAGATTTTTTGGGCTGTAGCAAACCCATATAAATGACCACCACATGCCCCTCCATGGAAATCATTCAGCACAACCTCAACCTCTTCATGGTTTAAACAACGACGTAAAATAGAATCTACCCCATCGTGGTACAAAGTGTTATCCACTATAAGGTAGTTCTTAGATACGTGATGTAATCGTCGTCACTCATCCTGTGATAGGTGAGTAGGTACCTTCAATGTTTGTAAATATATGATGATATCCCCATACCATGGATCAAAAGTTGAGATAAGGAAAATATACTCATCGACAAATGTATCCTCATAAACCTCCTCCTCCTCCTCCCTTGGGAAATCAGAAACGAGCTTCGCAAAAATTAACGATTTCTTCGATTTCGCCGAAGCAAACTCGAGATTGAATTCTTGCAAAATAACAATTCATTTATTATAATTTCCCCCATTCATCCTTCTAGTGAGGACGAATAGAAATGGATTGACATGAGCTACTACCAAGGTCTAGCGAAGGAGAATGTAGTGTCTCAATCTCTGAACCGCATGAAAAGTAGCTAAGGAAAGTTTCTCCACATGGGAATAATGGATTTCTACATCTATAAGGTTCTGGCTCAAATAATATATGACATGCTCATGGATATCCTCATCCTCCTGAACCAAAACCATACCAATCATCTCCATGGATGCGGTAACATAAATAAAAAATTCACGGCTATAGTCGAGTGGACTAAGCACGGGGGTCGATGGCAAGGATTGATTAAGAGAATCAAAGGACTCTTGGGCTCACTCATCCCAGTGAAAGGTAGTGTCCTTCTTTAAAAGATGCATAAATCCTTTAGTCAAATTGGCAAAGTTAACCAAGAATATCCGTAAGAAATTTTCCATGCCTTGCAAACATTGAAGATGTTTAATATTTCATGGGGGAGACAGCTGAAGTATTGCCTCCACCTTTAAGGGATCGACTCTTATACCCTCCTTGGAAACAATGAATCCTATCAAGCAACCAGACTTCATGCAAAACATGCACTTATGTGGATTTAACCTAACCAGGTAGTGGAGGCATCGTTTGAATACTAATCTCAAATGGTAGGGATGATGCACTCTCAGCCGATAATGAGCAGCAAGGTCATCCAAAAAGACTCCAATAATCGATTTGAGATCATGAAAAATCAAGGTCATATCCTGCTGAAATGTGGCTCCAGCATTTTTAAGACTGAAAGGAATCTTCTGATATGCAAACGTACCCCAAGGACAAATAAATGCAGTTTTGTGTTGATCCTCGGGTTTGATCTGAATCTGATTATATCCAAAAAAGCCATCCATAAAGTAAAATACCTCGCTTCCAGCACACTCATCCAAAATTTGATCAATAAATGGTGTGGGAAAATTATCCTTAGGAAAAGCACAATCTAAATCATGGAAATCAGTGCATATATGAATAGTTCCCTATTTCTTATCAACTAGAACGAGGTTTGAAACCCATTCCGTCAAGGGAACGGGATAGATAAAACTGACTTTTAACAGCTTTTCTATCTTAGCCTTAATCGTGAGTGCTTTTCTAGGATTCACTGCACGCAAATGTTGTCGAACAGGCTTCACATTCGGATAGGTCTTAATTTCATGTTCGACAATACGAGGGTCGATACCTGGAATTTCCTCGTATGACCAAGCAAAGATGTCACGAAACTCTTTAAACAACTCGGTATACTCTTGAATCTCAGCATGGGAACATTCTGCCCCGATATAGACATTCTCAATTCTACCAAGATCATGAGAGATATTGATAGGAATAGTAGGTGATATATTCACCATGTTCCCATCAGCCATCTGACCAGGAGAGTTTAACAGAACCACGGGGCTACCAATATTCTTACTAAGAATCTCCCTAAAGTCCTCATGCTCCAAATGGTAAAGCTCGGGAAGAAAATAAGATCTATGATGTAACTCTTCCCAAGGTGGCTCAACCCCAAGGATGGCCTCAATAATAGCTTCATATAATGGAAAAACACTATCAAGGAAATCATGTGCATGAGAGGACTCAACTGCCCATCCAGGAAGCACATATGGGTACTCCTCCTCTGTCCGTGAAGAGGAAGGAATAGGCTCTGCAACATAATCAAGATTCACTTGATATGCTATCATTGATGTAGGAAACATCACGTTCGTTTCGATAGGTCCGTTCAAAGGACTCGGTGTAGGAAGAATCCAAGGATCTTCCATATGAGTAGTGTAAGCAGGAATATTTCACCTTCTGCGGATAGAAGTTGTTCCTATGTTCTGAATGGTTCAGATCTAGAACAAATGAATGACAAAGGATGAAAACCCTCCCTGGATATCGTAGATACCTGGAATGCTGCTTCAATAGTGCACCTGTGTACCTGCAATCATATCAAACATGCAAACACATCAAAGCTACCAGAACATAATCTAATGATCCATGTGAGTGACTAAGGAATCTAACAACATGTACATGTGAAATCAACAAAAACAGTAATGTGGGATGGAAATCAGCTTTGTATTAAGATGAATGGAGAATTTTACAACCAATTAAGCCTTAGTGTCTACATGCATATCCATGAAACCAACACTTCATCCCCATAAGCTCCAAATTTTCTCTCTATGCTCTCAAATGACTTGGGCTAAGTGGTCAATCCAACAGCATCACAATACCTCAATGGTTCTCCCCCTCAACCATGAAAATGAGCTTGTATTTATAAGGCTCAATGGATAGGAATGGTTGAGAGATTTATGGATGAGGTGGCCTCTAAGATCCTAGGATGAGGGATCTTGAGCTCAACTGACCCATAATGATAGGCATAAGGGAGGACAAGAGGCTCATGATCTAGAAGCCTCGAGAATCGTCTATTTTTCCCATTTTACCTAGGGTACCACTTTTCTCCTCTTATGACAGAGCAGTTCAGGTAAGAAATTCTTATGGACTAAGGGCTATAAGCGGTGGCACTACTTATGGACAACAAGGAATAGGCGATGCGAGGAAGGTACTTCTCATGGATAAAGGGGAAAGTGCGGTCCTGAGTATTTTAATGAAAGACTGACGAACAACATGGGTCTCCACTCCAAGTGTTAGGATTAAGGGCAAGTAGGTATGTCAAAGGTCTGATCACATGATGATGATAGGATTTTGGTATAATATGATGCCCCCCAAAGCATGAGTCTTATAGGGATACGATAAATGAGAGCTTTGATAGAACAAGTCGTCGCTATGAGGTGAAAATTTCAGCTCGATCGGAGCATGTCTTCAAGTAGGCATCTATAGTACATCAATATTTTGACTCATAGATGCAAGTAACCAACTCATGGCTGCAGACCAATACAAGGCATATCCATGGGAGGAATAAACAAGCATGGCTACTAGAATACAACGTAGATCCATGTGATAGAGGACTCAAACTTGGACATAGCTACCAGACATACAATGTAGATCTATGTCATACAGACACAAATTTGAGCATAGCCACAACCATACAAATATGGATCCATGCTAGATATACAAAACTCCATCACAACCTGGGGGAAAGCAATGAGCGCTTTAAACAAATACCCAGGGTCTTCATCTCGTCTTCCACAAAGTACAATTCTATCCATGTGATTACAATGATCTAAAGTCAAACATGGTAGAAACCACTTGATTACTGGCCAATGATGTGAACTGTTAACAAGTGCAAGGGAGATCATCATTAATGCCAATGATTCCCAAGGTACCCTAGTACAATCTAATGAGTGTGAATGGATGTCTTGATGTCAAACACCCAGTCGATTCTATTGATCAAAGGTCAATCATGTGAACCTATGTCGAGAGTGAGAGAATCTATCATTAAGGCATATAGATCTTAAGGTACTAAATATTGTTTCTAAGATTATTTCCTGGATGATGAGCTGGTGTCGATGGGAAAAGTCTCGTCAACGAAGGGCCATGATGAGTCCCACATCGACGACACGAAACTCGAAACATAGTTCTAGAATGATGTGAATGTAGTAATCATAATACTGACTCAAAAGTATTGACACAAAAACTGTGTGGACTACAGAGGTATGTTATAATAATCAACCCATATTTTACCCACTTAGACATTAATTCCATTATTTTTGTCTTATTTTCCTAGTTCATGTGTCCCACCTTGTGCAAGTTGTTATTTGCCTATCTATAATGGTCAAACTTGCCATATTTGACTCATGGATCACATGGGAGAGCTAAAGGAATCAATTCTGCTTTATTCCTGGCCTCCTAGGTGCCCTTCTGCTTTATTGCCTGCTTTTTCAGTGTTTTAAGGCAAAAGGAAAAGCTAGACTAGGTGAGGTTGACTAGTTTTTTGTCCTACACATCCTCCTCTCTTTTCTCCATGAAAAAGCATGTATGATCTTCCATTCCACCACTCTTTAGCTTGCCTAAGCCTTTTTTCCAATTCGTGAGCTGCATGACAGATTTGGGATTAGCTTTTTACACCTATGGGGGATTTGCTTATTTTTGGTAATCCTGCTTTATGCTAGATTTGGATGCCTCCTCATGCATTTGATTTCTTGATTTATTCTATTTATTCAAAAACCTATGTTATTACAGGGTTGGCTATTGTACACTTAGTTAATACAATTTAGTGTTACAGCTCCATATTCAGTCTCTTTTGTGAGAAATTTTGCATGATCAATTGATAATTGTTGTGAGTAAAATTAATCTATTGCTGGCCTTAATTTCCACATGGTATCAAAGCCATTGTAGGTTATTTCTCTCCTTCAAAAATTGTTTTGCAGGTTCGACATCAAAGACTGGGAGCCTTCTACTGACAGCTGGGACAGATTTTCTAGAGCTATGGATCAATCACAGAAAAATATCTTGACTCCCTTCAATTTCTTTGAATGGAAAGTAGAGATGGAGATACTGTTGAGAGCGAAAGGCCTCTACAGGGTGACTATGGCAACAGAATTAGAGCCCAATGCAGCTGCAGAGAAGATAAAATGGCACAACAGGAGGGATGAGGCTTATGGCCTCCTGTGTCTGAGTATTTCCAAAGACCTCCTTTTCCATCTCGATGGATTGACATCACCGAATGAAGTATGGGAGAAGCTTTCTGATATTTTTGGAAAGACAGATGAGATGAGGGGACATCAAATCGAGAATGAGATTATTTCTCTGAGTCCAACAAGCTTTGAATCCCTGCAGCTATATTTCTCCAAGTTCAAAGCACTAGTTTTGCAGCTGAAATAGTGTGGTATTGAAAAGAAACATGATCAGCTCATACTGGCCATCCTCTCAAAGATGGGCCCTGATTATTCAGTGTTTGTTTCAACCTTCTATGCCAAAAAACTGACAGCTCGAACCTGGAAGATGCCTAGCCTTGTAGATTTCATGGAATCTCTCACACAAGAAAATGACAAGCTGGTGATGATGGGCACCATCAAACCATCCAAAGATTAAGCTTTGATTACTGGAGATTCGAAGGTGGATTCAAAAAGAAAAAAGAAAGCTAAAAATCCACCTGAGCAAAAGAGAGACAAGAAATAGTCTCCAGAGGATCAACAAGGTCCCAAGAAGAATAACCAGAAGAAGAAGAACAAAGGTGAAATGAACAAGTGCGCATACTGCAATAAGGGAAATCACTCTGAAAGCTCTTGTATGAAAAAGTAGATAGACATGCTGACAAATCTCCTGGAGAAGAATGGAATCTCCCTTCCAGAAAGCTCAAAGAAGAGAGAAGGAGGATCAAGTTCAGATGACAGAGAGAGAGTTCATGCTCTAGTTGCTGGCACATCAAGCTCACCCAGTTTTATCATTGATTTTGGAGCTTCAAGACACATGGTTTCGACTAAGGAGGCTTTCTCCTCACTGGATATGTCGAAAGGAACATCTATTGTACTAGGAGATGACTCTCTCACTGAAAGTAAAGGAAAAGGAAGGATAGATCTTGATCATGGTCAGTTCAGCTATGTGCTATATGTCCATGGTCTCGCCTCCAACCTCTTGTCAGTGTACCAGATGACCCACACTGGGTCTCCTAAGAAGGTCATATTCTCCCTCGATGAAGTTGATATCACAGAGATTTCAACTGGTAGAGTCATTGCAAAAGGAGTTGTGAATCATGCTCAAAAGGTATACATGTTCTCACACTTCCTACCTTACTCAAACCCCTCTGCTCTTCTCATTCATGCTAATGAAGCCAGCAAGCTGTGGCATGAAAGATTTGGCCATCTAAATTACATGTATTTGTCTGATCTTAGTGAAAAAGAAATGGTCATAGGGTTTCCAAAGATAAAATTTTCCAAAGGAGTCTGCCAAGGTTGTATCCTAGGAAAACACCCAGAGCATAAGTTTGAGAGAGCTAGTCATGAGAGAACCTCTGCACCCCTCGAGCTGATCCACAATGATGTTGCTGGTCCATTCCTCATATGTCTATGAGTCAGGACAAATATGCATTGAACTTCATTGATGACTTTTCCAGGTATTGCTGGGTTCACTTCCTGAAACACAAGTCTGAATTTTTTGGCCTATTCAAAGTCTTTAAGGCTTTGGTTGAAAACCAGTCTGGAAGGAAACTCAAGGCCCTCAGATCTGACAATGGTGGTGAGTATGTCAAGTCTGAGTTTATTAACTATTGTGTAGATTCAGGTATTCAGATGCAACATTCTATCCCTTACACACCACAACAAAATGGTGTTGCTGAGAGGAAGAACAGATCACTGAAGGAGATGGCAACATGCATGATGGAGGCCAAAACTTTTCCACCAAAGTACTGGGCTGAAGCTATCAACTATGCAGCATATATCCAGAATAGAGTGCCTCACAAATAGCTTCATGGTATGACTCCCTTCAAAGCAGGGAGTGGGCACAAGCCAGATGTGACCCATTTCAGGATTTTTGGCTCAAAGGCATGGGCTAGAATCCCGACAGAGAAGAGGAAGGCTTTGCAGCCCCAAAGCCAAGAGTGTATTTTTGTTGGATACTCTGGATATTCAAAAGGGTACAAGTTTATAAATTTGAGCACAAATAAATCCTTCATCGAAAGGTGTGTTCAGTTTGAAGAAGAACCCCTTGCATAAGTGGAAGTTGGTGAAGCCTCTTCACCACCTAAACCTCAAGAAGTAAGTATAGAGTTTGTTGAACATGCTGATTCTGGTTTGTCTTATGGAGATGATTTTATTGCAGACCCTAACAGCCCCACAAGGACAAAATGGGCAGCCAAGACACTACATGCAGCAGGTGATCTAGCTGGGGATCCCAATGACCCAAGGAGGACTAGATCTCAATTTGAGAGTGGTCTGTGCATGAAGGATCCTATGTTTGCTGAAAAATGCTATTTGATGGTGGATTCTGATCCTCAAATATATGAAGAAGCAGCAGGAGATCCAAGATAGCAAACATCCATGAAGGAGGAGTTCAGCTCACTCTAGAAGAGCAACACATGGGAGCTAGTGGATCTTCCCCCAGGGAGAAAACTAGTACAGTGTAAGTGGGTATATAAGACCAAATTTGCTGCTGATGGTTCACCCTGAAGTACAAGGACAGATTGGTATCCAAGGGATACTCACAGGTTCATGGCATAGATTACAATAAGACCTTTTCCCCAGTGGCAAAAATGGATTCCATCAGGCTAGCTCTAGCCATTGCAGCCTCAAGGCAATGGGAGGTACATCACATGGATGTAAAGTGTGCCTTCCTGAATGGAGATCTCACTAAGGAGATATATATGCAGCAGCCTCAAGTTTTTTCTACTAACCCTTCTCTTGTGTGCAGGTTGAGAAAGTCATTGTATGGGCTAAAGCAAGCCCCCAGGGCTTGGTATGCCAAGATTGATAGCTTCTTACTATCACTGAATTTTGTTCGGTGAAAATCAGATCCAAATGTCTATTTGAAGTTAGTTAATGGTTCATTAATGATCATTGTGTTATATGTTGATGACCTCCTCATTACAGGAAGCTCACAGGCTGAGATTGCTTCCTTAAAAGGAGCTATGAACCAAGCCTTCTCCATGACAGATTTGGGGCTCTTAAGTCAATTTTTGGGCCTTGAGATCTCTCAAAACAAAGCTGGAATCAAGGTGCATCAGTCCAAATATGCCTTGGACTTGCTGAAAAAATTCAAAATGAAGGATTGCAAAGCAAGCAAAACTCCTTTCCTTTCAGGAGTGAAGCTAGAAGAAGCTAATTCTTCACCGATGGTAAACAATACACTGTATAGGCAATTGATTGGTTGTTTGTTGTATCTGACACATACTAGAACTGATATTTGTTATGCAGTAAGTGTGGCTTCTAGATTCATGGATCAGCCTCAAGAGATCCATTGGAAAGCAGCCAAAAGGATCCTTAACTTTGTTCAGGGAACAAGGACACATGGGATCTTCTATAAAGCAAAATCTGATCTTGAGTTGATTGGATTTACTGACAGTGATTGGGAAGGTGATAGCATAGACAGAAAGTCCACTTCAAGATATGTGTTCATGCTTGCAGAAGGGCCAATCAGCTGGTCAAGCAAGAAACAGAGTGCCATTGCACTCTCATCTACAAAAGCAGAGTACAAAGGAGTTGTTAATGCAGCAACTCAATGTTTATGGTTGCAGGGTTTACTTAGAGAGTGTGGCTTCGAACCAGAGTACTCAAATACCATCTACTATGATAACCAGAGTACCATTTGAATCTGAAAGGATCCAGTTCAGAAGCAGAGAACCAGACACATTGAGATCCATATGCACTACATTAGAGAACTTGTGCATGATGGCACCATTCACCTACTCTTCTGTTCATCTTCAGAACAAGTAGCTGATATCTTCACCAAAGCATTTTGTGAGAAGACCTTCAGCAATATCAAATCACTGCTGGGGATTTCTGATCATTCTGTGAAAGCATGAGTGAAGACAAGATTCTACAATTTTATTTACAGTCCATGTTTAAGGGAGGATTTTCCCAAGTTGGCTTTGCCTCTTTCCTTGTTTAAATGGATTTGAAGTATGTAAATGGTAACTAAGCCTTGTTTCTAGGCCCTATAATTTTTTGATATATTACTCATAAGTTAGGCTTAAGGGGGGATGTTAGAATAATCAACCCATAGTTTACCCACTTAGACATTAATTCCATTATTTTTGTCTTATTTGCCTAGTTCATGTGTCCCACCTTGTGCAAGTTGTTATTTGCCTATCTATAATGGTCAAACTTTCCATATTTGACTCATGGAGTGCATGAGAGAGCTAAAGGAATCAATTTTTCTTTATTCTTGGCCTCCTAGGTGCCCTTCTGCTTTTTCTGCTTTATTGCCTGCTTTTTCAATGTTTTAAGGCAAAAGGAAAAGCTAGACTAGGTGAGGTTGACTAGTTTTTTGTCCTACACATCCTCCTCTCTTTTCTCCATGAAAAAGCATGTATGAGCTGCCATTGCACCACTCTTTAGCTTGCCTAAGCCTTTTTTCCAATTCATGAGCTCCATGACAGATTTGGGATCATCTTTTTACACCTATGGGGGATTTGCTTATTTTTTGTAAGCCTGCTTTATGCTAGATTTGGATGCCTCCTCATGCATTCAATTTATTGATGTATTCTATTTATTCAGAAACCTATGTTATTATAGGGTTGGCTATTGTACACTCAGTTAATACAATTTAGTGTTACAACTCCATATTCAGTCTCTTTTGTGAGCAATTTTGCATGATCAATTGATAATTGTTGTGAGTAAAATTAATCTATTGCTGGCCTTAATTTCCACAAGGTAAAAATTCTTCAAATCCCCTTTGAACATCAGGCGGCATGACAAAAATACTTGGCATCATGACTGGACGGGACAAACACACAATGCGACAGTGGACAATGCATTCTTTTGAAAGACTTAAAGGATTGACATGACTCATGAAAGTGGATCATCGCGGAGATCAGATGAATTACCAATTTCCTGATATGATATGCAGACAAGTGCCATGTTGAAAGGTAACGACAAAATACTGCCATTTATTTGCAAAATGATTCCCTTCCCATTTCCCCCATCATGATCGATGAGTTCCTATTTTTGGTTTTACGAGTTCAAAGAGGGTAACAAAAACTCGGTATAGCTTGTCAGAAGACAAGTCCAGACTCATATGTTTTATGAACCTAAGAGAGGGGGGTTTCATTCCCAAAATGAGTCTCTCAATGTTTGATGTAACGAGTCCAACTAAATAAAACTCGGTATCGTTCATGTTTAGAGAGTCTAAACGATCACAAAAGAAGACTCCAAAGGGGTCCTTTTTCATATGATTTAGTCTCTAAGGCCCGAAAAAATGTAAAATCATACCTCAGAGAACTCTTCCAGTCATGATTAGCTGGAGTGTTCCTTTTTCGTAAATAGTCCTATCCGAACCAAAAAAGAGATAACCTACCATCGGACAGACGACTCTTCGAATGATTTAACGAACGTGAAGAAGACAATATTGGTCAATAATCTTTTCATATTTAGGGAGCCTAAAAAGAGTTTAAAGAGGACTCCATGAGGTTTCTTTGCACAATGTCACTTTTTACGAGCCTCGAAAGAATTGGAAACAGACTCAATGGTCTTTTTGTGTTTAAGGATATTGAAAAAGAGGTGAAAAGAAGACTCCATGACGTTTCTTTACACAATTTCGATTTTTCACGAGCCTGGAAAGAATCTGAAATAGACTCAGACCTTTGATACTGGGTTTAAGGAGCGTGACCAAAGTGTCGTAACAAATGCTCATCGACCTTTTCCATTTTATGGAAGTGTGAAAAAGTCATAATAAAACTTCCAAATCTTCTTACTGTGGTTCTCATATCCTGCAATCGACTCAGAAATAAGCGTTAAATGCATTTATAACTAGCATTATGGGATTACGACTAATAAATTTAGAGTAAAAAGTAATTTTACATAAAAACTATAGTATATCAGACCCAAAAATGCCTATATAAGTCATGTAAATAGTAAAAAATCAAATCATTTTACTATTTACCTACAATGGAGAGCATTTGGAGCACTTTCTTAGCCAGATCTTCAGCACCTGGCACCGGGAGTTGCCACCATCGGATTTGAGCGTCATCAGTTCCAGGTGATGGCTAAAACCCTACTCTTTCTTTTCATAGTCTTTATTTTGAGTTTTGATCGGGTTTTGGGCTTGTATGGCAAGCCCTAAAACCTTGAAAATGGGCACTATGCATACCCCTTACAGGATACGCGATACCTCCCAAGAACCACTCCGAAAACATAGATGACAAGCGGTGCCACCACCTGTCTCCAACGGTGCATAGGAGGTTCCGGCCGTAGATATTTCAAACTAATATCACAAGCAATAATAAATCATTATTTTGATTTTAAATGATTAGAGATGATCCTAATGCATGCTATGACTGTTTTTGGCAGGTTTTTGTTGCTCAAACATGGTGATATGGAAAGAAAGACAACATGACAATGATGATGCTTTTGCTAAAAGGAATGCGGGTTGTATAGCCGCATTACGGGACTGTGGGCTCCTGAAATTCTTCCAGACCCCAAGCATGGTGTCACACGAGCTGTTACTAGAGCACATACTGCGAATGTGGAATTTGGAGTAGTAGTACTTCAAGGTTGGGGCCCATATTCTGACAATGGAGGTAGAGGATATCTACTTCTTAACTGGTCTCTCGAGATGGGGTGCCCCCATCTCACTAACAGGTTCCCGTGGAGGTGATATTACCACTTGGGAGTTGATAGATCATCACTGTGCTCCGTGGATGAGGACATCAAGGAAGAAAATCTCCATCAGAGTAGTGACGAATGGGCCCCTACAGACCATCCTATTTACTATGCAAAGGGTGGCCGGGAGTCAGGGTGTGCACCAAGCTTCTAGGGTACACATGTTATATGCTATAGAGGCCATGGAACCCATGGTATTCAACTGGGTGGAAGCCATGCTTCTGATATTCAAATATTAGCTGACTAAGTTTCAACAGGGAGAGCTAAAGTAGTTTGGCTTTGGTTCCATTTTAGCCTGCTTCTTCTTCGAGAGAGTACCACAGATGAGACCTCATGTGGTATTTAGAAGTCTAAGAGCACGGGACCCCCATATGCTGAGGTGGGTCCAAGTCATGGCTCGTATAGGAGTAGGTAGGGGGAAGGTGAAGTTCAATGACCTATTCTTTAGATGTCTCCGAGATTAGATCCTCATGGTGGAGGATTATGCTTACGTGGGTACAGACTTCACCAAAGATCCTGACCTACCACTCCCACCTAGCAGACAGTGGGGCGACATCGATAAGAAGTAAGAAACCCTAAAATTGATGAAATGTTTTTATGTTTTTTAATGTTTTATACTTTTTATGTTAAGTGATCCGGCAGATTATTCCTCCTTAACGATCCAATATGGTACATGGTTCATAGAAGACACGCATGAAGAAAATCAGACAGCGGATACACCAAGAAGCCGCATAAATCAGAGGTCAGAAGCCTTTTCTCTTCCGCAACAGCGGGGCTTGAAAGCCTTTTCCCTTCCGCAACGACGGGGCTCGGAAGCCTTTTCTCTTCCGCAACGTCGGGGCTTGGAAGCCATTTCTCTTCTGCAACGTCGGGGATTGGAAGCTTTTCCCCTTCCACAACGATGGGGCTCAGAAGCCTTTTCTCTTCTGCAACGGCGGGGCTCGAAAGCCTTTTCCCTTCCGCAACGGTGGAAACTTACAGGCGTTCAGAACGGATCGGAAGCCGGAGCGATAAAAGAGCCACAACGACGGAGATAGAAAGGATCGAAAGTTGGAGCAAAATGGGAGCCGCAACGATGGGTACAATCTTGATCGAAAGGATAACACTTCTGGTAGCCGTAATGGCGGAGCTCACAAGACCTTCCCCATCCACAACTGTGGAAACCAAAGTGACTAAAACTTTCGTAATGCGTTCACACGGGGACATTTCAAAATGGTCGTTGCAATAATACACAGTTTGATGCCATGTTTCAGGGAAGGAAATGGATGCATTGGTTCCGTCTTGGCATATGAGTAACGCTCTGGCAGGTATCATCATGTCCAGCTTCTTTGTAACGGTTTGGCGAAGCTTTTCTTAGTAGTTATGCCACAGCTGGAATAACGAAGAAAGACATATGAACAGCCTTGATGTGGTTTTCCTGGAATGTGAACAGTCGCATTTCTTTGAGTGTTTTGGCTCCTTTGTAACGGCAAAGAAGAGTAATAAAGGAGAGGACTTCGCTCAGAGCAAAGGGGGGATTCCAGTTTTTCAGCCAGTATAGGAGAAAAAATTTAGTTGTAAAATTATTGCAGATACTGTTAGTGTAAATTCGACCATTCTCTGTTACATGTGGGCTTCTTTGCCTTTTGAAGACCCGATTGTAATTTCCAGAGAGGAGTCTTGAAGACTTTCTGTTTAGCCTTCTGTTTTACAGTTTGCTGTAGTTAATTTTGACAGAGACAAAAGGATAGCAGGAGAGTTTTTTGCTGCAATTTATCCAGAGTGCTTTTTTGTATTTAGAAGTCGACCCATTCTCTGTTATAGTTTGGCTTCTTTATCTTTTGGAGTCCAAGTTGTAAGTTCCAGAGAGGAGTCTTGAAGACATCATGTCCAGCATTATGTTTCTGCAAATGCTGAGGTTGATTCCAGAACCATTTGTACCATTTTAAAGCCATTAATTGGATCAGTACCCATTGGAGAGGGACCCGGAGACATAGCCCAGTCGAGGGGGTAAAATCCGTTATCAATTTCTGTTGGTGACTCTGGTTCTATGTTTTCTGCTTGGCATCTATTTATCAGTCTTGTCTTTCATTCCTGTTTTGAGCATTTAATTTCTGTTAATGCTGTTCCTTTAAGTAACCTGTGGCACGCATTCTTTTTACAACAAACTTTTAATGCACTAAAGTTGAGGTCCTACGGATCATATTTGGTATCAGAGCTGGTTGACTGTTGTGAAAGTTTGTGAATGCTTACCAGGTCCAGGTTAAAGCGTGGTGAAGGAGAATTAGTTGAAGGAGATCCTGAGGTTGGCTCCAGGAGAACATTCTCAAGAACCATGTCTTCTCCATGAGGGGAAGAAGAAGGACATACTGAACGGGAAAAACCTGTCATTTTGGAAACCGAGTTTCTGGAGGCTTTTATGAGCATGAAAGCCATGATGGAAATTCTACTTGATGAGCGAGCAGAAAGGAAGAAGAAAGAAGAAGGATCTTCATCCAGAGATGCAAAAGTGAAGCTGGAAGAAAAGGGTAAAGGAGTAGGAGGTGATGGTGATCCTCCTGATACTAGACAGACTTTTTCTTCTTCTCATACTTCTCATAATGCAAGTCCTAATATGCCTTATTTCA
>LPNX010639779.1:88460-140436 GCA_001517045.1 Pseudotsuga menziesii
AAAAGAGGTGGATAAGCACAGGGTTCCTAATGGTGTAAATATGGTTTAAGTGGAAAACCATGAGTTGTGAGTCCATCAAGACTACCATATTGTGAACATCCTAGGAGGAAGCTTCAGTCAGAAGACTGGCGACTACTTCATACTCGGTGATGTTATTAGTAGAGGGACCTATACAAACTACTCCTGAACTAACCAAATCTTCAGCCAAGGAATAGAGGACCAAATCAGTTGAGGCAAGATTCAAGGTGTGGTGGCAAGCACCATCAATGAAGCCATAGAAAGCCATCTACATGAAAAAAACATGGTATAAAGAGGTGTGGACACTAAACTCAAAACCATCTTGAAAATACTAAAAGCACATTAAAAGTCAATCCATATACATATATACAAGATACTATCCAAGAAAGACCTAGGCATAGTACCTTTTTAGGTACAACCCATTGCGAGGTTTCCCCCAAAGGGATTCCATCATAATCAATGAGCTCGTAGGCTTCTTTCTCTAAAACCTTAGAAATGACGAAAGGTCCGTACCACATGGACTCGAACTTACCCTTCCCTAGTTTTTCATATCTCTGATCGTAAGTCAAAACTAGGTCACCCTCGTTAAAGACGTGAGGTTGGAGGGATTTATCATACTGCACCTTAACGTGTTTATTATGTGCCTAATTAGCCAAGGCAGCATCTCTCTGAGTCTCGTCAAGGTTATTCAAGTACAAAAATCTTTCTTCCTCTTCGGAAGTGTCTGGGAGAAGTTCGATGGGAAGTTGTAAAGATGGAATCTGACATTGAATCAGTAAGACAGCTTTGAGTCCATAGACACGCTGGAAAGGTGTGAAAACAATGGCTATTTTCACCGAATCCTGATAATCCCAAAGAGCGGAAAAAAGAACATGGTGCCATTTTTATTTATGATCTCCAACCATCCGACAAAGAATAGTTTTTCAAACTTTGTTAATGGCCTCTACCTGACCATTAGCTTGTGGATAATATGGCATAGAGTTTTCATGGCGAAAACCTAGCTTGGCACTCAGTTCCTCCATCATTTGATTACGGAAATGGGATCTGTGATCAGTAATGATGGACCACAAGACTCCAAATCTAGCTATGATATGATTGAACAGGAAGAAAGTGGCAGTCTTACCATCTTTTGCATATGTAGGCATGGCCTCAGCCCATTTTGTGAAATAGTCAACGGTTGCGATGATGTAACCATGCCCCCCGGTTGAGGTAAGCTTACAATGCATGAAGTCAATCCCCCATTTGGAGAATGGGTTAATGGCAATGATGGGGTGTAGTAGAGTAGGATGGGTGTGCTTTTTAGGATAAAAGTGTTGACAAGGTGGGCATTTCTTAACAGCCTCATGATAGTCTTTGAAGATAGAAGGCTAGAAATATCAAGCACAAAGTATTTTCTGGGTTGTATCCATCCCAGATAAATGACCGCCACATGCTCCAGAGTGGCAATCATTCAACACATGTTGAGCCTCCTCATGGGTGAGGCATCATTGGAGAATAGAGTCAATCCCACTTCTATACAAGGTATCATTCATGATTAGGTAGTATTTAGCGTGGTGATGGATATGGCGGCGATCGTCATAGGATAAACACAACTGAAATCATTGTGTTTGGAGATAAATAAGAAAATATCCATACCAAGGGTTGGTAGTGCTAATCAAGAACAAGAATTCATCTGAAAATGAATCACTGGGCTCAGATTCCATCGAAGCACAGGGAATATCACACATGAGCTTGACAAAGACCAAGGATTTCTTTGATGTGGCTTTGGAAAATTCCAGATCAAAATTCCTGTAGTATGACTATCCATCGGGAGTACTTGCCCCCGAGCACCTGACGAGTTAGGATGTAATACATAGGGTTATGGTCTGCCAATATAGTGGTAGTGCGGAGCAGAATGTAGTGACAAAAATTTTGTACAGCAATGAACATGGCCAATGCTAACTTTTCCACATGTGAATAGCGAGTTTCAAAATCCATAAGATTCTTACTGGAATAATAAATCACATGCTCCTGACCATGGAGCTTTTCCTGCAATAAAAACATAGCTATGGTAGTCGTGGAGGCATCAATCTACAAGAGAAAGTCCTTTGAATAATCTGGGGGGTGTATCATGGATGAATGAGTTAGAGCATGCTCAATATTGTCAAAGGTGCATTGGGCTTAGTCATCCCAGAAGAACAGGGTGTCCTTCTTGAGGACACGCATATAACCGTGCATTTTCTCTGTGAAATTGCACATGAAACGATGGAGAAAGTTTTCCTTCGCTTGAAAACTTTGGAGTTCAAGGAGACTAGTTGGGGCTGGTAGAGCTAGACTGGCGGCAATTTTCAAAGGATCAATCCAGATGCCATCTTTGGATACCATAAAACCTAGTAGACATCCCGTCTCAAAGCAAAAAACACATTTATGCGAATTGAGCCGTATATTATAATGACGACATCTCAGGAATATCTCTCTAAGATGACCAAGGTGGTCCTCCCATTGCTGCGAATGAGCAGGGAGGTCATCAAGGTACGGTTCAACAATATGTTTAATATCATGAAACACATAGGACATTGCACGCTGGAACGTGGCTCCAACATTTTTCAATCCAAAAGTAACTTCTTTTATGCAAAGGTTCCCCATGGGAAAATGAATGCCATCTTATGCTGACCAGAGGGTAATATCTTAATCTTATTATAGCCAAAGAAGCCATCCATAAATGAAAAGATGACACTTCCAGCACAGTTGTTGATAATCTGATTGATGTGCGGAGTAGGAAAGTTGTCTTTGGGACAAGCTTTATTCAAATCCCTAAAGTCAATACAGACTCTAATGGTGCCCTAATTTTTATTGACAGGGACAACGTTCCATACCCATTTCGTTAGGGCTACAGGATAACTAAACCCAACTTTGAGAATTTTCTCAATTTTAGCTTTAATAGCTGTGGCCTTTCGAGGATGGACTTGCCTTAGTTTTTTCCTGACAGGTTTAGCCATGGGATAGGTTTTAATTTCATGGACCACAATGGATGGGTCAATCCCCAGCATCTCTTCATAGGACCAGGTAAAAATATCATGGAATTATTTGAAAAGTGCCTTGTATGCTTCAGATTCATCTGCCAAGCAGTTCTTCCTAACATGAACATGCTCGATAGTATCAGGCTTTGCTGATATGTCAATCAGATTCATCTGAATAATGTTACAAAGGATTCCTTCAAAATCTATGTCTTGCAACAATATGGGACTTTGGGGTACGTTGACAATATCAATAGGAAACAAGGATGCATAAACATGGCTAACTGAACTGGTGTTGGGGAGGAACATGGATCTATGATGGTGATCCTCCCAAATGGACTCATCTGTATTCATGATCTCCATAATGGACTCATCGGAAGGGAAAGTCTCACAAAGATAATATAGAGTAGGTAGAGAAGGCTCTAATAATTAATGTAAATGGTAAGGATCTGAAGCCACTAGATGAAGGTCATCAGTGTGATCGTCGAAAAAGGTTTGAATGGAATCATACATTGCTTCATGTGAACTCAATGAGGTGGACTCAAAAACTTGTTTACCCTTAGGCTCATAATCAAATGAAGTGATCATATGGACTGTCGCAGTATCCGTGCTAGGAGGAGTGGATGGAAAAATACCCATAAGGGATGAGTCCTTCAACATGCATACCCCAATCGACTAGTAAGGAGGAGGGGACTGTCCTAACATGGGGATGTTATAATCCATGGAGGTAGTAACATCCGGCCTGCAGAAATCAATCTTATCAATGGTAACAATTCTCCCTAGATGTAGAAATTGGACTGTTCAGAATACCGTTGAAGCGATAGTAGTCATGGCATAGAACCAATTTTGTCCTAGAAGGAGGTTGTAATCTAAGGTGGCATCTACCACTTGTACTTGAATGGAAACATTTTTTCCCTGCTGCTCGACTACTAGGGATGATATGAGACGATGGGGTTGGAAACCCCATCCATCAAAGGCCTTGAGGGTCGTAGGTGATGTTACAAGCTCAGGAGAGCCGAGAGCCTTCCAACAAGACAGAGACAAAACTGAGGTCGAAGCTCCTTCATCTAGTACTGTTTGAAAAACCTTCTTTCCAACTACTTTCGTAATGATCTAAAAACCAAATTTATGAGGTAACCTAGACTTATAGTTCTCAACATTGAAATGAATCAAGTTAGTATTATCTGGATCTAAATCTCCTAATGATGTCAACAAGTTTTTGCACTGTGTAGGGAAACTTTGGAGTACTTCTAAGGTAGACATTGCACAAGGTGCCTGAGCAATATCTTCAACCACATTATAAAATTGAGCAACTTGGGCATTAGGGTTAAATATATCCTTATAAAGAGTACTCTTGGTTGGACGCAAAATCATGTTGAGAGTAGGATTCTCAATAGATAGGGGGACATTAGATGAGGATTCAGGAGAACTAGTAAAGGGAGATTTCCCTAAAGAAGAATGATCTTCTTTCTTATCTACAGGTTTGTCATAATTCTAACTTTGAGTTTGTAGATTAATGGTATCTGAGGACATCATATGAAATTCCTCTAATGAACTAGAGTTACCCTGATTAGACATGTGGTCTATCAGTTGTTGCTGAGAGGGAAAAGAATCTGTGAGTACTGTGGGTGTGGGATTTGATTTTAGAAATTGGGAGATTTCGTCCTAACAAGGACACTCCTTTGATAAATGGTCACCTCCACATAGAAGATAGGGATATTTTTCCTTTCTTTTCCATTTATTGTTATCACTATTGGTTGGTCATGGATTCTCCTATTGGTTTCCAGGTTTTTTATTCCTAATTTTACCCTTCTTTTAATTGCCCAAGGTTTGAGTACTTTGAATAGAATTGACCTTGATGGAAACCTTAGGAGTCAAAGGAGTAGGGGCAGCAGTTTGGGTTCGCTTGGAAGGTTTCACTATTGACGGGGATTGGATTGAAACAACAATCCCATCAATAGGTACTTCTGTTGGTGGCTTGGCGGGATCGGTGCTTGGGTGAGGAGCTTGAGGAATCAAGTCATAAAGGGTTCCAAACTGGGAATATACCAAGTCTAGATACTGGGCTCGACTAATAGCCTGCTCTTTAGTAACGACACCGCCCATAGCCACATCGGTTCAGGTACACAGGTGTTTTGGACTTTTGAGTCGGGAGTCTAGTCATTTGCGCGTTCGTCGTTGCGGAAAAGAACAGGACATCAAGTCTGAGTCAAGTGTATTTGGGCTCCGATGCATTTTTCTTTATCGGAAATTGTTTTGAGATCTCGTCGGAACCTTTGTCTATATGTATTTTTCCATTGCGAAAAAGGTACTGCAAAGTTTCCCAAGAGTTGTTGTATCCTCTTCTGATCCCCGCCGTTTTGACTCACGGATCCTTTGGATTTCAGTTTTCACCGTTACGGCCTTGAAAAACACTATTTTCCCGATGAGTTTTGATTATGTTTTCCACGTGACCGTTATTTTTTTGGCTGAATTTATGTTGATTTTTGCTTCGATTTGTGCTGGTCTGCAGAGCTTGTTTTCTTTTATGATTTCGCAGTTGTGGCTCGCCAACCATCTATTGATCCGAAGCCTTAGTCTCGTGAGCTCCGATGCGAGTGTTGATTGGTTTCTCCATCAATGCCATTGCAGGTTTCCTGGTTTTTTCATCATCCGCCGTTGCGGAGGCGATGTTGATAGGATCGTCGATCCCTTAGTTGTTTGCCTCCCGATTGATTTGAAATTTCCCACTGATTGCATGATTGACCACGGCGTATATATAGGGCGCTTGGGGTTTATTATTTTATTGTTATTTTGGTGATTTCTCTGTGCTATCGTTTTCGCTTGAGAAAACCAACGCATTCATTATCGGTACCTTCACTCCTAGGTGGCTCCACTATGGAATTTTACTGGTTTTCCTCCACCGGTCATGCAGCACAATGCTAGGTAGGCCCTTATGCCCGTTTTACCGTTCTGTTTGATTGGTCGAACTTTTTTGTTGTTTCCCTTGGTCGGTTCGTCGCCTCTGCAGTTAGTCATTACATAGGTTTTCCCATCTCGACGTGTATATATGTTCTAGGTAGAAGGTCAGGCAGACCGGTGGGGGGGGTTTTTGTAGTTTTGCAATGATGACTTTAGCGGTCATTGGGGGTTTGCAGACCGCACTCGACTTCTGGGGAAACCGGTGCATACGGTCGTTACGCTGTCCACACCAGTTTCCCCCAGTCTGTGTTTGGCTAGCCGAGAAGGGTGTTTTCATGGGTTTTCTTCCAAGATGTCGAGGTTTTGGCTCCCCAGTTTGGTTTCCCTCATTTGTGTAAACCAGGGTCGCAACGTTGAGGGTGTTAAAATCGAATACAAACCCCAGACCAATTTAGTTTAAGAATGCATTACTTAGTCAGTCCGTGAGGCGATCATTTTTACAGCAAGTAGCTTCCTCTTATTTTTTATTAGTTAAGCGTGCTATCAGTGCAGTCTCCTCACTCCAGATTAGGCACCATTTTTTTTCGCGTGACGTTTAGGTCGTAGCACCGAGAGGGGGTGTTTGAGATTGTTATCTGCTTCAGCATTAGGAGGGAGATTTTCATCGTTTTGGAAAACCCATTCTATTCTAAGTTAATTCTACAATTTTTGGTCGTGAGCTGGTTTTAGTTTTGGGCAGAATAATTTTATGCGGGAACATTTGGTTTTTTAGCATTGTTTGTTTATCCTTCATAGTTGCACTCATGTTTAGCATAGATGAGGTAAAATGTTTATACAGTTGTTTCCATTTTGAATTTTATCCGGGAATGGCCCAACAGAACCTAAAAACAATTTCTGTGTATGACAGGAAAATTCTTCAGAATCTAAGATGTCTAAATGGCAGAAGAAGAAGGCTCTCGTAGTAGAAGAGGAACCCAAAGTCAAAATCGTTACCAGAGTCGAATACACCTACGAGGACACCAAATGCATAGTTGGTGTGGAACCTGAATATCAATGGGGGGAATTTACAGATTAATAACGCGTCGAGAAGTACCTGACATGGGTTTTTAAGAAGAAACCATCTATGCCAATATAGAGAGATTCTCATTGATGAAAATTGCTACTAGACCTGAGCTTTTTACATGCTTAGAGGTGATTGGGTGGATTCTACCCATGGCAGATGTAACCACCATGATTTTGGCAAATGTTGATAAACAGGGTTATGCTGCTTATAGACCTAGGTATGTGGCACTGGACTACCACTTACCAGAAGCACAGGTGTACTTGAATAAGGACTAGCTAAAGGCAATTAAGATGGACCTATTTGAGACACTGAAGAGAATGCTAATGCCTAGCAAGAATTTTAGAACTAGGCCGACCGGGGAATATGATACTGCTAAGCTAAGAACCCCTTACAGGTTCATTTCCCTGATGTTGAACATGATTTTTGGGAGGGACCACGGTAAAAGATTCAAGTTAGAGTGGGTGCCTATCATTTTCTATGTTGCAACACAGGGGACAGTGTTCAACTAGGAAAACATTGCGTCCAACAGCCTCTCAACCTGCATTGCTCCAACATTAGGAGGGGTGTCCCAGAAGAGATCAGAGTTCTACACGAGCTATATACTGATTGATTGCATACTATGCAACCAACCCTTTCCCAATTTGAGGTGTATCTGGGACTGGGAAAGAACACCAGTCTACTCAGCATACAAGCCACTATGGGCCCACAAATACCACAGTCACTATAGGGAAGTGTGTGAGCACTTCATTATGCCATTGTACACCTTGATTTTCTTGAAAGAGTGCAACTGCATGTCGGAGGAGGCATTGTAGATGATTGAAGAATATGCAGACTATTACTTAACTGAGGATGGATTATATTTCAGAATGTATGGATGCTCTAGAGCACCCTCACTACTGCCAAAGTATGCCACTGACTATGTAGTCCACAAAGAGGCAATTAGACAAGTATTTTTAGATGGCATAAAGAGTTTTTTGTTTGAACATAAGAAAGCAGCTTACCCTCCTTTTACATTCAGGTTGGGAAGCTACAAATTTACAAGGGTGAAGAAAGCGAACGAATTTGTGGAAGAATTGGGGAAATTCCATTTTGGGGAAATGAATTTCCACAGGAATGGTTCCCAGAATAAAGTGGCAGAGCACTGTAGAGAGGTGAATGTACACTTTGAATACACAAGCCACTGGGATAGAGAGGAATCCATTTTCCATAGTGCACAAAATATAACAGCCTTAAGAAGAAGGTTTAAGAAGAAAATCACCACCAAAGGTGGGAAAGGACCGGATGAGCAAGAAAAGGCAGAGCAGGAAGAAGCCAAAAAAGGGACGAAAATGCTAGGAGGCTAGCACAAGAGGCCGAAAGCTAGCTCAAAGGTGAGGAGAAAGAGAAGAGAAGAGCTGCACAAGAAGCAACTAGAAAGGCAGAAGAAGCTACCAAGAGCAAGGAGGAGGAAAAGAAAAGAAAGATGGATGAGGAGCTGAAGAAGCAGGAAGAAGAAAAGCTAAAGCTGACAAAGACGGTGACAGAGCAATCAACTTCTGATACACCAGATAGTTAGGCTCAGGACTTGGGGAACCCTGATATTCAATATCCTGAGGTAGCTGCTGGAAGCACACCAGGATAGGCTATGGTCCCCACTCTTAGGCTAATCCATTTTGAGTAGAAGAAAGGAGAGGAGGTATCGGATTTCAATACTATATTCTATGATAGGGAAAGGAAAAGGATAGTGAAGAGGACCGAGAGAAAGGTATATACTGGGGGGCAGTCCGATAAAATGATAAATGATACAACTGTAGTATATGGGATAGACAAGGACCCCAGGTTCACTATTAGAGTGGGGGATGCATTGATCCATGCTTCCAAGGACAATGTAGATCGAATAATGACTGATCTTGAACAGTCAAAGAAGTCCTCTTCCCAACTCAAAGATACCCTGAGAAGAGAGAGGGAGGAAAATAATAGGTTGAAAATAAATTTTGAAGACATACAACGGGAAATAAATTCTTCAAAATCTGAGCTCCAGTCCCTCCAAGTAGAAAAGAGATATATGGAGGCCTCCCAAGAAAGTTTGGAGAAAGTGCAGCAGGAATGTCAAGGTTTGAAGATAGAAAAGGAGAAGCTACTAGGTAAGATAGAGGAGTTGGAGCTACAGAAGGCTACCTTTGAGGAATCTGAAAGGCATTCTCAGGGGCAGAATGTAGAGCTGAGAGAAAAGGTTGCCTCATTAACACCATCTCTAGAAGAGGCCAGGGAATAGCAAGCCAATCTCCAGCCTTTCAAGGAGCATGTTCTAGCGCAGAGGAGCAAGATGCACCAGCTACAAGTAGCTATAGAGGAAGAAAGGTGCAAGATCTTGCAGGTAGATAATCGGCTAGAAGATATTTTGGACATATTTTGTGGAAAGATCACAGGACAGCTTAGAAGTCCTAATAGGAAGGATGGTGAAATTGGAAGCGAATGAAGAAACTCCTGTGGAGTTACCATCAAAAGATCAACAAGCCCTAAGTCAAGACTATGATTTACTGGAGTTTTCCATAAACACAGCCTAAGAATTCAAGAAGGCTGTCAAGAAGACAAAGGGGGCTTGTGCAGAATTCTTCAGGAGACTTTTGATCACTTATAATCGCTGCCAGGTTGAGGATGAACAGAGAATGGATACCTTTCTATACCACAGCGTATTTTTGGAAATGTTGCAAAGGAGGTATCAGGAATATGAACAAATGATCCAGCACATCAAAGCCTTAAATGAGCAAACCCTTAGGAATGAATTAGCTCATTCCGCGATTAGTGTGTATTTTCTTGAGGACCAACTTCATCTGAGTGTAGATAGAATAGAAGTAATAAGAAATCAGGCTGCTAAATTTGAAATAAATATTCGTTTCTTAGAACCTTCTGAATTCGAAAGCATTTCCTCAGAGGCTTCAGCATGGAAGAAGTTTTTGAATAGTCAAGCGGGACCCTCCTCATGAGCACTTTATTTGTTTTATTGTAATATATTGTAAATATTATAAGCACTTAATGAAAGAAAAGTGTGGGAGGTGAAGAGTTGGGGAACCCAAGAGTCATTCATTGGCAGCCCAATAGTTTGGCTCTTTTTCTATAAATATAGGAGATTTAGATAAGAGAAGGTATTTTTCCTAGTTATATTGGAAGACATATTGTAAGAAGAACTATTTTCTTTTGCAATAAATAATGACAGTTTTCCTGTTGGAGAAAGCTGGGTGGAATGTTCAAATTTTATGCTATGGATTTGTTGAAGAGGAACTATTTTGTTTTCATCTTTTTGTCCATTAACTGTGAGATCGTTCTAACTCTTTGAACCTATGTTCTTGTATGAGTGATATCTGGTTTATTTTATGAAAATTTCCACTATGAGTTATGAATGTTGTTCATAAACAATTGGCTATCTGGTTGTTCAAATATCTTTAAATGTTCAGGTGTTTTGAAAGAAATATCAACTATCTATGATTTTTCATAATGCATGCACAAAATACATTACTCATTAATAAGTGATAATCTTGCTCCCTGGGGATAGGTTAGGTAGTTCGATTTAATTCCTTGTTGTGTGTGATTTATATGCAAGAGAGTCTAAGATGAGAGGTAAAAACCTGCGCATCACATTGTGACCACTCCTTGCATTCTTAATCAATCTGCATTTTTAGATAGGCACTTGCATGTCATACTTAAAACTAAAAATACAAAAATATACATGGTGGACCAGGCCATAACTGGTAAAACCTTTTATTTTTGTTACTTGAACTACGGTAGTCAGACCGTAAACTGGAAGGATTCCCTACACCAAATAGTCATGGGCTATTTGGGAACATTGACTGGGGAGAATCCCTTGTTGTTTTTGCCTGCAAATTTCTAGGCCTCAACAACAGGGTACTCCCAAAAGACCGAACACCTTCAGAAACTACTTCACACAAATAGATCACAGATCAACACATCGATGTTTGTCACGTGGTTAAAACCCTTGAGAGGGAAATAGTCCACGACCCCATCCAACTAGCTACTTGGAGAAATTTATTATGCAAAAGAAAGAAAGTTACATGAGCTTCTCATAATCTATCAACTAGCCAAGGACCCTCTATGCTCTTTAAATAGAGATCATAGACCAATCGAGTGTTAAGCCATGGATCAATGGTAGGTATGATCTAAGAGAAGTTGAACCGTCAGATTAATTTATGTCTAGAACATATCGTAACCATCGGATTAGAATATTTACAAATGCATACTAATGCATACTAAAGAAACACACTTTTACCTAATGGATATATTACACTAGTTGATCTTAACTAACTCCTAAGTGTCTAAATATCCTAACATCCCCCCTTAAGAACAACTTGGGATAGGATTGAAGGATTTACAAAAGTGACACTATTAGGAGAAGGAAGGAGGCATTAGATCCTATCCCCCCTTAAGGACACATTCCTAAACTCCTAACATAGACCGAAGTTTATAAAACTTTGCTTTTGTAAGAGACTTGGTGAATATGTCTACAACTTGATCATCTGTTGGGCAATAGAGCACTTCAATAACATGATCATGAACAAGCTTTCTGATGAAGTGCATGTGTAGCCCAATGTAGAACTGGATCTTTGGAAAACTTGATGGAACTTTGATTGTCGCACCAAAGTGGGGTAGGCCGCTGCTGCTCGAATACAAACTCTGAAAGGATCTGTCGAATCCATAAAGCTTCCTGTCTGGCATTAACTGCGGCTCGATATTCTGCTTCTGCTAAAGAAAGAGAAAGAGCTTGTTATTTCTTACAAGCACAAGTGATAGGTCCAGATCCCAGACTGAAAACATAACTTGCAGTAGAATTTCGATCATCAGGATCATCAGCCCAATCTAAATCAGTGAAACCAACCAACAAAGGTTTTCCCCCTGTACTGTAATGAATCCCAAACCGAATTGTACCTTGAATATATCGAAGTATTCTTTTTGCTACTTTCCAGTGAATTTCATGAGGAGTTTGCATATAACAGGAAACACGATCAACAGCAAAGGAAAGGTCAAGATAGGAATGAGTCAAGTATAAAAGACTACCAACAAGCTGACAATACAATGTGACATCTACTTCAAGGGAAGTACAAGTTGCAGAAATTTTGACTCCAGACTGGAAGGGAGAAGGGGTTGGTTTACAATCTTCCATGAGGAAGTGACGAAGAAGGTCACAAGTATACTTAGACTAGGAAAGAAATATTCCTTCTTTGTTTTGCAAGACTTGGAGACCAAGAAAATAATGCAAATTTCCTAAGTCTGACATTTTAGAATTTTGCTTAAGACTGGATTTTACATGGGTTATAAGGTTAGGGTCACTACCAGTAAGGATAAGATCATCAACATAAAAAAAAAGTATGATGAGATGGTTGCCTACTTTCTTGGTATAGACATTGGGGTCAGAATGGCATCTAGAAAAACCAGTGTTAAGGAGAAAGCTATCCATTTTGGCATACCAAGCTCTAGGAGCTTGCTTAAGGCCATATAAATATTTATTAAGGAGACAGACAAGGCTAGAGTTATCCTGAACATATCCAGGAGGTTGTTCCATGTAAATTTCCTCCTATAAATCACCATGTAAAAAGGTAGACTTGACATCCATTTGATGGACTTCCCAGTTATGTAAGGCTGCAAGGGAAAGAACAAGGCGGATGGAATTCATTTTTGCTACAGGGGCAAAGGTTTCATTGTAGTCAATCCCTTCAACTTGGGAAAAACATTTGGAAACTAACCTTGCCTTAAGTCTTTCAACACTTCCATCTGATGCATACTTAGTTTTGTAGACCCATTTACATCTGACAATTTTTCTTCCTTTTGGAAGAGGAACAAGATCTCAAGTATCGTTTGCCATTAAGGAATGATATTCTTCATCCATAGCTGCATCCCAATCTGGATTTCCTGAAGCTTCTAAAAAAGTTTATGGATCATGATTCTCAAAAACTTGAGCCAAAAGAGAAGAGGCTCGCTGAAACTGAGAATGTGTTTGACGTTGATCTCTAGGATCACCAAAAAGATCACCAGCTTCTTCACATGTTGAACGAACCCATCGAGGAGGCATTGGTGCTGGTGCAATTGGAGGAACATGAGCAAGCGGAGGTGGATTTTCATCCTCACTATCATCATCAGAAACTAGAGTTGGAAACCTGTCAAGAAAGCTGGAAGAAGAAGAAGAAGAAGGCACAATCATCGAATCAGGCTCGCAGGCCAAAGATGGCACACCCGCCAAGTTAGGCTCGTAGGCAAAGAGATTTTCATCAAATTTAACATCTCTTCTAATGATTATATCATGAGAATGTGGATGAAGAATTCTATAACCTTTTACATCTTCAAAAGATCCAAGAAATATGCACTTTTCACTTTTAGGCTGCAATGCTTTACATTTTTCATCCAGAATGTGAGCCCATGCTTCACAACCAAACACACGAAAGTGACTTACATCTGGTTTAATTTTACTCCATGCTTCTTCCAGCGTTATACCTTGTAAAAATTTAGTGGGTGTGCGATTAAATATGTAATTTGCACAATTTATGGCCTCAGCCCAATATTGAAGACATAATCCCTTAGATTGGATCATACAATTAGCCATTTCTTTTAAAGTGTGGTTCTTCTATTCAGCTACACCATTCTGTTGTGGTGTATATGGAACAGTGTGTTGTTGTTGGATTCCTTGTTTAGTGAAAAAAGTAGTGAACTTTTTGTTAACATATTCTCCTCCATTGTCAGATCTTAACTTAATAATTTGATGACCAAATTGTTTTCAACAAGGGCCTTGTAGGCCAAGAACATGTTAAAGACTTCGCTGTTAAGTTTTAGGAAGTAAAACCAAGTGCGTTTGGAGTAGTCATCAATGAAAGTTAAGAAATATTTGAAACCAGAAAAGGAAGCAGATGGAAGAGGGCCACACAAGTCACTATGCACAAGCTCCAAGGGAACCGAAGCATGCCAAGAGGCATGTTTGTCAAAACTGTCTTGATTATGTTTTTCAAGTACACAACCAGAACAAACACCATCCTTGCAAGATACCAATGGAAGACCAGTCACCATATTGTTTTTACATAGTTGTTGCAATGAGCAATAATTTAAGTGACCAAATCGCTCATGCCAAAGTTTGCTCAGGTTATCACTATGAGCAACAAAAACTAAAGGAAAAGGTGATGACCCAAAGTTGTTAAATTTGTACAACCTGGTAATATCATCAATAGCTCCATTAGCAAGGACATTTTGAGGATTTTTAAAATCCTTGATTACAACTTGGTGAGGTGTAAACGTCATAGTTTTACCTTCACCCGAATGAGTGATTTGATAGACTGATAACAAATTGTAGGAAATTTTTGGAACACATAGTACATCATTGAAATGACCATTTTATACTGGAACTGTTCTAGATCCTACAACACTTAGAGATCTATCATCACCTACAAATATTTTTTTGGTGTTACATTCATGCATAGTAGAAAATATGGTTTGATCTTTAGCCATATGATAAGATTATCTAGAATCAATGAGCCATTCATTTGAAGTAGAAGAAGAAGATGCAGTATAAGAGTAACCAGAAGCACAAAGTGCATGTCCATGAGAGTTAGTTCTGAAGACGAATCTAGGCTGATGTGGTGCTTCTTCATTGCTGCTTCCAAGGCTGCCATCTTCTTAAAACATTTAAATTCATCATGATTATATTTCCCACAAAAAATGCAATGACGCTCAGTCTTATTTCATTTTTGCTTGGATCCTTTGTCATTTTTTAAAGGAGGAGCTAACTGAGAGGGTTTGGGACCCTTGTTGTTTGGCTTATTATTGCGAAAATTTTGTTTCTTAGGAGGCTTGGACTTTTCTTTCTCTTGGGACAATAAGGCTTTCCCAGATGTATCTGCATTGTTAATTATTCCAAGATGAATGAGATTATATTTCTCTCTAATTAAGGAATCATAAAAGGATTCAAGGATAGGCTCTTGATAGCTAGCTGCATTCAAGGATTCTTTCATGGAGTAGAATGTTGATACAAAAACAGAATATGCAAGTCCAAGTTTTTAAAGAATATGATAAATACATTGTTTGTCTTCTTTCTTAATCTTGCATTCGGAAAATAATAGTTTAAGAGTTAAATACTTAGATAAGTAGTCTTGAATGCATGAAAAATCATTTTGATTCAAGGAAATAAGCTCATTCTCAATTTGATGACCCCAAATTTCATTGTGTTTACCAAACACAGATTCCAACTTTTCCCAAGCAAGATTAGGTTCATCAATTCCAGATATGTGGAATCGCAAATTAGTAGAGATTGACATCCCAATCAATCCATGAGCTTCATCACATCAATTTGCCTATTTATTTTTCTTATCATCATCAATGTGTTATGTTTCTTTCCTTGAGGTTATCTTGAAAAGTCCCCTACTTTGCAGAACATCCTCCATACAAGATTTCCATGAAAAATAGTTAGAACTTGTAAGTATAATATCACAATGGGAGGCCATACTATAAAATAATGGCTAAAAGAATAGAAACTAACTATTTGGATGCAAAGAGATCGAAAAAATATGCGGTTTTAAAAAAAATGACACTTAAAACGGATTCTGGATGATGAAGTTATGCTTGATCAAAGAAAGTGTTGAAGATGTCCCCAATAATGATGTGGCAGATATTAACTTGACCAACTAAAAAAAGAAGCCCCCTCTTCCCAATATCAACCTTTGACAATCACTTTTACAATAAAGTTTCTTTGAAGTGAATCACTTTTGTAGAATAAGTGATGTTCACTTTTACAATAATGTGACTTTTAAATAGTGCGGCAATAAATTAGAAGACTTAAGTGACTCACTTTTATTTTATTTTATTTATGTGAGATGCAGTTTTACAACAAAGTAACTTGAAAATAGAAATTGCATGCACTAAAAAGTAGCTTGACAAGACTTGAACTCAAGACTTATCAAGGTGTAAATCAACTTTGGACCAAGTGAGCTAAGTTTAAAAGGTACGTAAGAGTATGGAAAGAGAAAGGGGGCCTTTTTTTTTAACTCTTCTCTCTCATTTTCCGTGCTTGCTTTCTTTTCCTGCAAATCACAAAAAAAAATGAAAAACAAAAACAAAAAAACTTTTTCCACACAATGGGGTTAGATCTTGGTTAGCTTACCCGGAAAGTCTATGTTTTCAAGTTTTCTCACTGTTTCTGATTTGCCATGATCGCACAAGGTGCACAGCAAAGAGCATACGTAGCCAAAGTTGAAAAGAGATCTTACTAACACCCTAAGATTTTCAAAAAACAAGAAATCCTTTCGCTATCACAACCAACAAGCACCAAAGTGAATGAACAATAAAAAAGTCTAATCTAAATTTTGAATTTCCCAATAAAACCATTATCTTTAACCATAAAATTCCAAACCACAACCATCAGATTTTGACACATAAGCCTGACAGTGCAGGGCTATAAGCAAATCAACTCAACTTTTTACAAAAAATGAGAAAAAGGATGTCTTGGAATGATGCCTACCTAGCACCGTGCTTCTCGGGTATTGACAGAGCGGTTCTAGCCGAGCACCGCTTCTTGCCAACAGGACTCAGGTGGTGGCACCGCATGCTGCTAACCTGGTTCAAGCGGTGGCACCACTTCTCACCCACTACATAAGCGTGGTTCCCTGTATAAATCCAAAACCCATAGGAGAACGATACATCAAGTCAGAAAAAGACCTGATCAAGGTTAAAACTTATAGATTGAGCATAGAAAAGGAGCATAAAAGGTTGAGATGATTCAAATCTGGATAGATCTGGACGTTTCAAACCCAAATTCACTGAGTCAAATAGTAGATCTGACTAAAGAGAGTTGGAGAAAGAGCCTAGATTTGGACAAGAGTTGAATAACTAAGGAAGATCAGATCAACTGATATGTATATCCATTCCCTAGCAGAGTCACTAGATTTGTAAGCAGGAATATTTCACCTTCTACGGATAGAAGTTGTTCCTCTCGTCTGAATGGTTCAAATCCAGAACAAATGAATGACAAAGGATGAAAACCCTCCTTGGATATCGTAGATACCTGGAATGCTACTTCAATAGTGCACCTATGTACCTGCAATCGGATCAAACACGCAAACACATCAAATCTACCAGAACATAATATACTGATCTATGTTAGTGACTAAGGAATCTAACAACATGTACATGTGAAATCAACAACAATAGTAACGTGGGACAAAAATCAGCTTTGCATTAAGATGAATGGAGAAGTTTACAACCAATTAAGCCTTAGTGTTGACATGCATCTCCATGAAACCAACACTTCATCCCCATAAGCTCCAACTTTGCTCTCTATGCTCTCAAATGGCTTGGGCCAAGTGGTCAATCCAACAGCATAACAATACCTCAATGGTTCTCCCCCTCAACCATAGACATGAGCTTTTATTTATAAGGCTCAATGGATAGGAATGGTTGAGATATTTGTGGATGAGGTGGCCTCTAAGATCCTAGGAAGAGGGATCTCGAGCTCAACTAACCCACAATGATAGGGATAAGGGAGGACACGAGGCTCATGATCTAGAAGCCTAGAGAATCCTCTATTTTTCCCATTTTACCCAGGGTACCGCTTTTATCCTCTTATGATAGAGCGGTCCAGGTAAGAAACGTTTATGGACTAAGGGCTATAAGCGGTGGCACCACTTATGGACAACAAGGAATAGGTGATGCAAGCAAGGTACCGCTCATGGATAAAGGGGAAAGAATGGTGCTGAATATTTTCATGAAAGACTGACAAACAACATGGGTCTCGACTCCAAGTGCTGGGATTAAGGGCAAGTAGGTATGTCAAAGGTCTTATCACATGATGATGATAGGATTTTGGTATAACAGTAGTGCGAAAAGACACCAAATTTAATGAAGATGAATCCCCATTAAAATTATATCCGATCATAAGGACTGGTGTAGGAAAATTAAATGTCCTCATAAGGGATGGATACATACCTACACCCACACTCCCAGTTGCCGGCTGAGAATGGTCGATAATCGGGATAGAAGATCCCGACAATGCATTAACACTCAGATTTTTGAATGATGTCTGATCAATCGTAACAATCTTCCCATTAAATGGAAAGCATACAACTCGAAATAGAGAAGAAGCTACGGCTTGCATACTATACATCCAATTCCGAACCAGTAAAAGATTGTAATCAAGGGGCACATCAACCACCTCGACCTCGATCACGACGGCCTTCCCTCCTAAACAGACCTTAAGAGAGGGAAGAATTCCATGTGGCCAAAATGATCTACCATCAAAGGCAGTCAACATGGTAGTGGATTTAGACAACTTGGGAGAACCCAAAACCTTCCAACATGACAAAGACATCACAGAAGCAGCAGCGCTTTCATCAATCACAGTACATTTGATGGTCATGTTAAGACATTCTACATGCATCAAGAGAGACACATAGTAAGGAAAGTGAGGCTATAGTCCCATGGTTTCAAATTTGATGATGGAAGAAGAGTTATCATCATTCAACCCAAGAGTAGAAAGCAAAGCTTTCCTTTGTGAAGTACAACTCTAAATACTTCAAGCACAGACATCGCACAAGGAGTTTGGCCCAAATCCTCGACAACAGAATAGTTTTGGGCGGCTCGAGAATTAGGATTGTGCCTCGAATGCTTTAGGAATCCCTTAGGAATGTGAGGTGCAATCTTAGGTTTATCCATAGGGTTTTCAATATGCAAAGGGCTCTCGGTAGGAGGAGGTTCCTTCCTAAGGTCTGGTTGTGACGAACCATAGTCTTTTACATGAGTCACAACCTTAGTAGAATGTACCATGTTGATGCACCCATGACCAGTACTGGTTTTTGGCGGATTTTGATCTCCACCTAATGCAAAATGAGGATCATGGGTCCTCGAGTTCATATTTTGATTATGGGGTAAAGGATTGGTTAGCACAGCTGGGCCCTGTGCTATGAACCTCGAGGCGTTTTACATACGAGGGCATAAGTGAGTGAGGTGGTCATCCTTACACAATTTGCAAGGAAACTTAACCTTACATTTAGACTACATGTCCCCCCCAGCATTGCAATTGTTCTTGTAATTAGAATTGGAATTTTCGTTCTCGTTCCCACCCTTACAATTATTTTTACCCTTTTTCGTATTCCTTCTGGGCTACTGGTTTCCCTTTTGGTTCGACAATTGCATGGAAAGTACACTCATCATTTGGGTGGGTTGAGATGAAGCCGTGGCTTATTTAGGAGTTGATTTATTGATAGATAATTGAATCACTTGTTTCACAACCGAATCCGCAGGTTTGGTACTTGTACAACCCACAATGCCATCGTCATGTGGTCCAGGGTTGATCTTGGGATCGAAACTAGAATGTAGAGCATTAGGTATGATCTCATATAACAATCTAGGTTGAGCATAAATCAAATACAATTCTTGTACCCTAAAAATTGCTTGTTCCTCATTTTTAACTTCGAATGTAGAAACATCCTTCGCAATGTAAGGTAGCAATGATTTAAGGAACCACTCAAGGAGAAACTCCGGCGGTATTAAGGCTTTAATAAACCTCTTCCGTCTATGCCACTCTTGGATATGGTCCGAGATATGTGTGGCTTTGTCCTATCAAAATTTTGACAAGAGTTTTGTACCAATGTCGTAACACACTGGTAGCTGGAAGTGATTGAGGAAAGTCATAGCAAGATCATTGAACAAAATGAATTCCCCCCTTGGTAACTCTATGTACCATTTCGCTGCAGGCCCGGTGAGGGTGCGTTGAAATAGCCTTAAACGGATCGAGCCATCATGTAAGGAATTGGAAGAGCACCAAAGGTGAAACATAGTGACATGTTCAATAAGATATTCTCCTATTTTTCCCTTGAATTTGGGAATGTCCGAGGGAATTTTGTTAGGGATAGCCGTCCAAGCCGGGTCATGAGATACCAGATCATTCATTAGTCTCGATAAGTCAGGTAAATTTAACATTGTGAGGAAAGGTAGCCTAGGTTGAGTCAGTCTATGCCACGCTCCCTAATAGTTTTGGTTCAAATTAGGCTGACTACTATAAATACCATGGCCTTGGCCATAATATCCTCCCCCCATTTGACCCATGTAGGGTTGCATGGAAGCATTACGATGTGGTGTACCTTGACTATGTGGTGCTACAAAGCCATAATTAGAGGAGTAAGTGGGTTTTTGATACCCGTACCCATAAGGTTGATAGATTTGTCCATGCTGTGGTCCATAAGATTATCCATGAGAAGCTTCATAAGATGTCCCATGGGATATCCCATGAGAAGCTCCATAAGTAGGAAGATGGAGAAATCCTTGTGATGGACGGTAAGACGATCCAAAAACAAGAATATGACCTCCCAAGACAATAGGAGATACTTGAATCTGAGATACTACTGTGCGAGCAGTTGCAGTACGAACCTGACTAGCAGGAACATTTTGACCCAAAGGACCACGTGAATGCGAGCGAGGAAGGGTTGTCAAAAATGCATTTGAAGGAGTAGGAATTGAGGACAAAGGGACATGTGAAGGGATGTAAGTGGTATTCCCTATGGTCACTCATATTGGTTCTGGTATCTGCATATGACTACTAACATTAGGTCTAGGACGGGCATGTGAGGTGGCTTCCACCGCCAGGATGGAAGGTGCAATGTGACTAGTGCTCCCAAATATCTCCACATGGAAAGGAATAGGAGTGCCCCCAGGCATAGTTCTAGGTTCAATTTCTAATTCAGCATGATGTGCTAGATCATGTGTAGGGATATCAGGCATGCCATAACTAACATGACTAGTGTTTGTGGGTTCATGGTGAGTCTTGTCACCTAGAAACCAATACCAACAACTTGTGAATGAGGGATCATAACCGGAATGTGAAGGTATTTCTGGTGAAGGATCATATATAGGAGTAGGATCTTCCTCCCCAACATATTGAGGTGGAGAAGACATCTCAGGAATCTTGTCCTCGTGGTCTCCCATCGTGTGTGAATTAATGTGAGAAGTAGTCCGCCCTGACTATCTGTTTCTCTCTCCCAAAGGAGGAGGAGATGTGGAAGGTGGAAGCCATGATAAATGATGAGAACGGTGAAGTGCCACACCCGAATCCATAATGACTCAAAAAATGAAAAAGACTCTTTCTAATTACGCAAACTCTAAGTAAACTAGCGTGCACAGAGCATACACCTATACAATGTAAAGCCAAATCACAAGCAAGCAAGGGTAGGATATGTGAGTTCCTGAATGAAGCAAGTATGTCTCACCTAGGAGAGGCTTGAGACTCCCATACACAACAAGCGGAGGTTCATAACCAATTATAGTGGCCCTCAGCTTCAACGCATATAGTGACTATGCTGTCCGATCCCTACCTGGCTAGGACACCTACAGAATAACCTCTACAAAGTACCCCCTCGATAACCTAGGTAAGGCAACTAAGGTCACCTAAATATAATCAATGATCAGGCAGACATTCGCAGGTGGGATTGACCATATGGGTAGGGTAGCAAAGCCCGAAACTCTTGAAAGAGCCCCCAAATACAAATAAAATCCTGGAAATATCTCCGGTGATACCCAGTTATGACCAAGGGTCATCCCAATCATTAACCACTCACACTGCCTCGTACTTAACTACCTTGTAAGAGGAGGATCCTGAGAAACACTAATTATACTAAGGAATTTCACACTCTCACCTAGATAGACACATACATGTTTCATTTAGTGGTCTTGGAGAATTTACTCACAATGAACTATTCCAAGGCCCTAAAACTTAATCTTGTTGGTGCACCCTATAAAATAAAAGAGTGTAATTCATTTTATTATGCGTTGATTTTAATTGTCTTATTACTCAAAAGGCCAAATGATCATGCAACTAATGGTGTTATGACGCAACAAGAAGTAAAATGCACACCTAACAATCAATGCAAATGCACTGTGCCAAATGAAAAATGGGGTATGCTACTACGTGAAATGAAAAAAATCATTCCTATATGAAAATATGACTAATACTTCTCCAAGAAAACTTAGTGAAAGTACCATGAAAAATGCAAAATGCAATGATGCATAATGATGCAAAGAAGCAAATATTTTTGTATTTTTTGAATTAAAATGAAATAATAAAGCAAAATAATGACTCTACCACCCCCAAACTCTGCAAGCACTATCAAACAGCACCCACGCAAAGCACTAAGGTAAAAGAGACCTAATGCACTAATCCCAAAACAAAAAATAGAAAATGTAATGACAAGAACATTCTTAAAAAATTCAACCTAAAAAGCATCTCTAGTAAGAAACAGAGGTGTATACAGACTCTAGAAGCATCCAAGGAGACTTAGTAATCATCAAAACTCACCCATCAACACTTAATATTCCCCTAAAAGGAAAAACTCAGGGCATACGTGACTGTGTGCTGAAAACCCACGTATATACGCGGAAATCCTAGTACAGGAAGAAAAAGAGATAAAAAAGAAGGTAAACAGACAAGCTGAGACAAAATTTACTCCTATCAGACACTACCAGGAAAACATGCCCCTAGACCCGACTCAGAAACAGAGAAATCAGAGCAATTCAAGAACATTGAATGCTGATAAAAACCCCCAAAGGAAATGACTAGGAACTCCCCAGTATGGTCGCCAATTATGTTATGGAGAAAAATGCCTATGGCTTGGGGTACCACAACAGACAGGGTAACCACAAAAATCAATCCTTTCCTATATGCAAGAGAAACCAAACATCTAACACTAAAGGATATTGAAACATACCTTATTCCAGACGGTTGACGTAGATCCCCGTTGAGCTTTTCCACTCTCGCTTGTATTGATAATTTTCTTTCTCAACATTCAACAAACAAGACAAGCATGCTATATAATTGTGTTAAACCTACTATAGCATATATAATAAATAAAATATAAGAATTTAAAAACATCAATGGATTCAATACTCATTTAAATACACATTATTGGACAGGAAAATATATTTCTATTAATATAAATCAGAGATTACAATAGTGACAACCTTTGTCGGCATGTCTGCGAATCGGAGAAACTGAGTCCTCCACCTGGGCCTTTACCAGTTCAATCCTCCATCTCTTGATAGCAAGCTCACAAGCAAAGGAAATCTTGGGAAGAACACAAAGTGCTACAAGGGACAAAGGGATGCAAACTCAAGTATAAGCTCCGGAAACAATGGACTATAGTTTTCTTGCTCTTCAATTCCTCTCCCTTCAATGTATCCAAAGGGTTCCTTATATAGTGCTTCAATGGGGTAATGGAAGGTCAAATCCGAGTGATCTCAAGGCATATGGAAGGCGAAGAGACAAGTGACTAGGATCCACATCAAGGAAAACTCCAAAACTATTTGGCATTTTGCACACATCCCAATGTACACGGGTTTAAGGGTCAAATCCGCGTATATACATGAGAATAGGTTTAAAAGTCACATATAGAAAATAATTCATTTTTTAGGGATGATCTTGGAAACATCAAAGGTACAAAAATAGTCAATGGGGTCTAAAGATTCTGCAGAGGGACAGGGAAGGCCATAAAGGTGTTATCCACCATGTGTGGTAAAATTAGTTGTAACACCACATATAAGAAAAATATTACAATGATTACTGGGATATGAAGAGTCAACCAAGATGTTTGATTTAGCAGTAATAAACACTGAAGAAGAGGATGATACCGTGGCTTGGTTCCCTCTTGGAACCAGATTTCAATGTGACTTATGTATTCTATGTTTCCTTCTTCATTTGTTATGTCACGGGATCTTTCATTGAAATCTAGGATGTATAAAGAATCCAAGTTTGGTGATGGGGAATATCCAGATTCTAATGTTCCTCACTCATCGAATGAAAGGCATTCTAGGTTGATCATGTCTTCTTGTGGAAAAGGACAAGTAGAAACTTCACTTTCTTTCATAATCTTTACAATATCTTGATCTATAACCTCTCCAAATCTCGTATGAATTTCTTGCAATAATGTTGGTGAGGTAGATAAGGTGGGTAAATGTTACATTTCAACACTGTAAGCATATTGTATTGCTTTATTGTTGTTAGAATGTGGAATGGGCTAAACATGAATGTGCGTAGGGAATAGAGGAGGTTTATGAGAAGGTGATTGTGGTAGGTGTAATTGACTAGCTTGTGTGGTTGATCTTTCCTAGAAAATGGGATATTGTTGAAAATATTGTAGAACAAGAAGTGTTGCATCATAAGAGAAAGTATCCCTATGATCATTACATGGGTCAAAAAGGCTTTGTGAACAAGGTTGGAATGGGTTAAGATGAGGCTAAGAAGAGGTATATTCTTACTAATCTTGAATTTTCCTCTTCAATACCTTCTACATAATTCACAAACATTATCATATGATAACTGAAATACATCACCTGTTCCCATTAAACTTAAAATTTCTAAATATTCACCTTTTATGCGTTTAAGTAAAAGTCTTTTCAAGGTTTCCTTCCCTTACTGTCTTAGTTTTGATCTTTGAAGGTTGTATTGGAAGCGTTTGACATAATTTTCCAAATTTCTTCTTCTCCCTGTGTTATTTCAAATATTTCCTCATTGACCCTAAAATAATCTTGGTATCTTTTCAAGAACATATATTTCATGTCTTCCCGAGTTTGAATGCAATTCCCACCTAGGCTCATGAACCATCGGAGGGCTGCTCCTTTCAAAGTAAGAGGGGAAAAATTCAGATTTTTACCATTATATGCTCTATAGAGTATTTCCAATTAAAATATGAATTCATCGGGGCATTCATCCTCTAGTCCGTGAAAATTTGGAAAAATGGATGGGAGAAAGTATTGTATTTGTGCCACTCCTCCTGGATCTCTAATAGGGAATTCAAGGGTAAGAACTTCTTCACCCTTCTTTCCTATCATATCTTCCCGCGACATAAGTAATTATTCATATATTATATTGGGGTTCCTCCTTCAAATGTTCCTGTTAGTTTGTTAGCAGGATGGGTGTCCTTACAACACCGGCAAGTAATTAAGTTATTTAATTGTAAAATAAGTCCTACACTCGCATATGAGTAAATTGTATGAAAGTAAATTACCTAAAGGCACATGTACATGAAATTGAACTTATGAAAAAGTAAACTATCTACGTCTGCGAAAAGAAAAAAATATGCTTAAGGTAAATAAATAAAACTTTGCGTAAAGTAAACACACTTGTGTGAAAAAGGAACAACAAGGCTTTGGGGAGACCCACTAAAGTGGATGCATCAGGTTGTCACGCTATGGAAATTCCGTAGTGAATTTGTCTTTGCATCTTAGCTTTTCTCCTTCCCCTTGCTGTGTAATGTAAAGGGAACTTATCTATCCTTATCTATCTAGACTATGTTCATAAAAAAACTAAACTAAAGGAAACCCTAGACTATTTCTAGTGCTATGTATGGGGGGGCTCCTATTATAACAAATGCGCAGAATCTTACCTCTCATCTTATCTCTCCCCCACCACCAACCTATCACTAAAATTCATAAGCAAATTATATCTACCTTACAAAACAACTCCCCAGCAACGACACCAAAATATTGGGTGTGTTCTACTATCTTAAATACAACTAATATTTAATTATCGACTGGGGTTGGTAGGCTTAGAGTTGCTACAAAATATATGCAAAGGTAGAGGCGTTCCTAGGGAATTGTAGAAATACTTAAATAAACAAAAAAATTGAAAAATCTTTCAAAATGAAAAACCAAGTCAAACTCTTAAAAATTTAATTACTAATGTGATTAAAGCAAAAATACATACTAGGATAATATCAGTCTACTCGTTAATTAACTAAAAAGTAGCTTAATATCAGTCTACTCATGCACTAAAAAGTAGCTTAATAAGACTTGAACTCAAGACCTATTAAGTAATAAAGCAACTTTGGACCAAGTGAGCTAAGTTTAAAAGGTACGTAAAATAATGGAAAGAGGAAGGGACCTTTTTTTTTTTTTTACTCTTCTCTCTCGTTCTCCGTGCTTGCTTTCTTTTCCCGCAAATCACAAAAAAAACCGAAAAACAAAAAAAAAACTTCTTCCACACAATGGGGTTAGATCTTGGTTAGCTTACTCGAAAATTCTACGTTTCCAAGTTTTCTCGTTGTTTCTGATTTGCCGTGATCGCACAAGGTGCACGGAAAAGAGCATACGTAGCCGAGAAGACAAGAAAAAAAACCTTTCCTTTACTGTTTCTAATTCATTGCGATCACACAAGGTGCATGGCAAAGAGCATACGTAGTCAGGGAAGGAAATAGTCTGAGACTAAAATAGAAAGATCTAATAATAAACTAATAAAATATGAGAGATTTAAAAAAACAAATCCGTCACTATAACATTATACCTTCAGATTTGCCGAAATGGGTGTTTCTGGAGCAAAGAGAAACGGTTTTCGATGAAATGAAAACTATTTCCCAATGGAAACAACACTTTGGATGCAATGGAATAGCTCCCACTAGAAAAAAATGCATATAAAATGTAGAAACAAAAAACCTTTCGAAATTTCGACAACACCAGTTCCAAATCTTGATCAAAACCAAAAGCGGCTCTTCATAAAAGCTCTAATACCATGTTCAGGTACATAGGGTACTCCCAAAAGACTGAACACCTTCAGTAACCACTTAACACAAATAAATCACAGATCAACACACTGATGTTTTTCATGTGGTTAAAACCCTCGAGAGGGAAACAGTCCACGGCCCCAGCCAAATAGCTACTTGGAGCAATTTATTATGCAAAAGAAAGAAAGTTACATATGAGATTCTCATAATAAATCAACTAGCCAAGGACCCTCTATTCTCTTTAAATAGAGATCATATAACAATTGGGTGTTAAGCCATGGATCAATGGTAGGTATGATCTAAGAGAAGTTGAACTGTCGGATCACTCTATGTCTAGAACATATCGTGACTGTCGGATTAGAATATTTACAAATGCATACTAATGCATACTAAAGAAACACACTTTTACCTAACGGATATATTGCACAAGTTGATCTTAACTAACTCCTAAGTGTCTAAATATCCTAACACTCAATAGATTGATAAAATTGGTTAGAGAAAGTTTTTTGGAATTTTTGATGGTCATAACTCTGAGGTAACCCATAGATTCATGCTATCCCTGAAAGACAATGTATCATAGATAGCATATTTGACTCTAATTATTTCTAATGGTTTTGTGGCTAAGGAAACCCAACTACCTCAAATTGGATAAAAAATGGTTTAAAAGAGATGAAATAAACAAAGGTAAGTGTAAATAGATCTTATTGCCTCTTCCCGCAAATTATGACGAAAAAATTGGGTTTTCTATGAAGTTCTTGAAACCCCTATGGTGATCACTACTCCAATGAATCATCAGGTATATAACATGTGATGACCATTACTCTTCTGTACATTTTTTTCATTTGAGGTTATTAATGGATTTTAAAGGGTCAAAAGGGTCAAAATTGAATCTCCCTTATTTTCATATGCTGTACAAAGTGCAATAAGAAATCATGAGTATAGTTTATTTCATCATGGGTTAGTCAAGATGTTGGTTCAATATTAGTCATCGTTGACTGGTAGAAGTTGGGATGAATTTCTAATTTATTAAAATTTAGGACCAACTAATTTTTGGCCTCCAGATTTGTCTAAATCTTGGTTAAAGAGAAGAAAATTCTCGTATGTTGAAATCTCTGTGCCAAATCCTGATGCTAACCCTATGCAAACACAAGATGATCAAACAATTATGCCAAAAAAGGTTAGTATTATTGAGACAAAGGGTAATCCTGTAGCAATTAGTAGAAGCCCTATCATTTCATAGCCTGGTCAAATTAATCAATAAATTACCCAAAATATTGATGTATTTGTTGGTCTTTACTGGGCAGACCCAGGTTTACTTTATTGTACCAACAAAACCCCTAGCTCACTGGCCCTTTAGAAAACAAACCGCAGAATGGCCTGAAGTCTCACCCGAAGTGATCTTGGATGGGTTGGCTGAAGAATCAGGTTTCCTCAACCAAGTTCTGTAGCATCCTAGTGCCTCTTGTCTCTACTTAGCTAGCGGGATATCTCAACAAGGTGTTGTTTCTCTCTTACGAGCTGTCTCTGCTAGGGAACGGACTCTTATCGCATCGCGGCTTCTAGGCCGATGCCCAAACTTTCTTTTCTACTCAACTCCTCACCTGCGATATCTCACACCGCAGCTCCTCCGATAGTGCGATATCGCCTTTCTATACTGCGATATTTTCTACAGTAAGACTCAATATGACTCTCAAGGTCCAAAGGCTTTCTCTCTGGGTACAATAGTTCAGTTATCCTTCTTCAGGGTGTTAAACAACTTCACTTAAGCTTCTACAGTTTAACACGCTTAACATCAACTATACTCAACTTGCTGAACTAAATGTACAGGAATCACTTAACACTGTAACTGTTAACTGTCGTGAATCAAGCACTGATAGACTCTTATACAAAATACTTGATACATCCAACTCATGATTAACCTTCTATGTTACTGTAACTGAAGGATAGCATACATTCATTCATTAACTGATAAGAAAAGTTCATGTAATGACTAACAAATAGCAAATAAATAAAGCACAATCACATGAAACAGTCGCACAACACACGGATTTTACGTGGTTCACTTCCAGGGGGGAAGCTACGTCCATGGGAACTTATTTTTATATTATATCTTGAGAGAGTAAACACATTTCTGCTGCAACCTATTATGCAGCTTGAGATCTTTTGGGAAACTCCATGCACACATCCGGGAGCCCTTCTCTATTAGATCTCTTCTCTTCCTATATTGCTTCTTCTTACAATATACTCTTCCTCTCTCTCTCTCTCTCAATCCCTGTGGATTGTTACATTCATGCTCAAGGATCCAGCTACTGGTTACAGTAAGATAACTATAGATTGAATAATAGAACCGGAGCTCGACTCTTCCTCAATGTCTAACTGTCTATGAGCTAATAGACCAACTGACTAGATAACCTTTCATAATAGAAAAAAAATGCTTAAATAGGCAGCCCGAAGGTCTCACCATAATACAAAACTGTGGGCCTATCCCAACAGTAACCCAAAACCCTAACTATGACAGTCAGCCTATCTGTACTTTGAACTACCGCTTACTGGTCATACTATAGCTTTCTGCAGTCTTCCACGCTTCCTGGCGCTAATAGTGGGTATGGGCACTGCTTCCTTGGTTGCTCCCCTTCTGTCCTTTATCTTCAATACCTCAATACATTGCTCCTTTTCCATTTATGAGGGTATCTAAGCTCTCCTGTCTTCATCGTTGCCTTAAGTGCAGTGGTTGAGCTCTCTCTTCTCGGTCGCTTCCTTAAGTGCAGTGTTTGAGCTCTCTCTTCTCGATCACTTTAGGTACTGTTTCCTTTGACTTTCCTGTTCTGATATAGAAGCTTTTCCTGTAGCTGCAGGGCCCTACTCCAATAGTATTTGTTAATAGCCAAAACAAATACTCTGTAATGTTTGAGAAAGAAAAATGTAAGAAGGGGGATTCGATCTCTATATCTTCTCATAGGTTTACTCAAAGTATGGCTACCATTCTAACTCCTGCAACTATCCAACAACAAAAGGTAAATCCATTAGTGGAAATTGGTAGTGAAGAGGAGAATACATCTCCAGATCATAAGATTATTGAGAATGATAAAGCTGTTGAAAAGAGTTATAAAGAAAACAATCCTATGATTAATTAATTCAATGAAGGTTCGGATACGCATTCTTATGGTATACCAGAATGTAAACCATCATCTACAAGAAAATCCTCACCCACCAGGATAAATAAGAGTCTTCAAAGAGTACTCAAGTTGTTGGCTTACATTTCACCACTCTTGCGACCCAGGTTCAACAAACCCATGAAACCAACAAAACACCAAAAAACATCAGCCCGATAGAGCAATCTCAGCTGGTAACACCTGCGAGGCAGGCGCAGTATCACCCAAGATATCTTAATGTGTAACTTCCAGAACCATGTTCCGCAGTCGGTGAGGGATTACAGTTCCTTGGCTTGTGACCAAGGCGCTTGACAGAGTTCGAAGGATGGAGTCTTTTACTACTTAACAGTGGCACAATAGTGTGACACAGCCGACATGCGACACAACCTTTTCCTTGAAAAATTAACAACTGGTGCAAATGTGTGACGTAGAGGATTCCTTAATAGTAAATGACAATGTGGCGCTTGTATTACAACTTAATAGTATTTTAACATGAAATAATACACATTGCTCAACAATGCTTTAATCATTCATTCATTCACTACTTTTATCAGTATTGCGACATTCATTTAAGCAATAACCATAAATAATCCAAGATAATCAAACATTCAACATTAACCATTCAACATTCATTCGACACAAAATGTAACATGGAAACCCAATCGAGAAAAACCACCAAGGTTCTCTTCGTATGGCATGAGTAATATATGGCACCTTGTAGCCTGTGACTTGTAGACTATTTGGAGATATGTCTATTTAGCTCAAACTCCTTCTTTCTCTCATGCTCTCTATTTTTATGTTTTACTTCTATCTACTCCTACTGATCCACACATATCCTGGATTGAATCTTCTACTCTACTATTTGTGCACTTAACTGTAGAATGACTCTTACAAAATGGTCTGCACACACAACTGGAGATCCGTGGCTCAACATCCTTCTACTATCAGAAGTCTCTTTGATCTCCTCAAAAATACTTCTACTATTCTCTTAAACAAAAAATGAACCCTTATACAGAATGTGTTCTTCCTATTTATAGATATTACAAGTCCACACAGGATCGAGTGAGTACAGCTCAGTTATTACAGTGATAAGTAGCCTCAAAAACGTCTTTCATACATTTATTACAGGCCATAATGGCCACAAAAATGTCCTTAATTACATTAATCACGGTCCATAACTAGCCGCAAAAGCATCCTTTAGTCTACCACTGACTTGGAATCCTATAGTTTTTCTAACCCTGTCACTTTCCAGCCTTTACTCTTCTACTTGACAATCTTCCACTGACTCAAATCCCACTATTCCTTCATCGCACCATTCCTCATTATATATTTATATGTTCTATGCTTCCTTTTATCCCTTTTCCTGCCTTCATTCTGTTGCACGCCTTCTTTTCCTCTTGCGCTTGTGCTTCAGTTTATTCCTTGTGCTCTTTCCTGGCCCAATAGGCCCCCAACACTCACATGTGGCTCATCTTGAGACACTAAGTAGGTCTCATGGTTAATATGGTTCTAGTGCTGGATGCACCATGGGACCATCCTTGTCCCAAAATTCATTCCACTTGAGCAACCTCTTTCCCTACCTCCTCTTCCTGCTTCGCCAATTGTTCCACACGGTCGGAACTGATATGTTCCGATGATTCTTCTTCCAATGGCTAAGTGATAAGCTAGAGATTCTGCTACATAGGAGGAATGAGCCCTGTAAATCATTCAACATCTATATTCTGTGTCGTGACTTCCTCATTTATTTTCTACTCTTAGTTGCAGATAATTTTGACTTGCTGCTGCAGTTGCTTCAAATCAATGACCTTTGCAATCTTCTCTTTGATCGAAAGCTTCTTCATATATACCTTAACCATGGTAATCTTTAAATCAATTTTATGTGCATCTTCCTTGATTTTCTCCATGACTTTATCTTCCAAAAGAAATTCACATGTCGTCGAGACAACGTCGACTACTTCAGTGCAGATCTTTTCTCCTTACTTGATTCACTCAATAGCCTCAGATGATGTTTTCCTGTGCTCTTCTAGCACCTTAAGAGGTGTGCTTGGTTGTTTCTGTTCTTTAAGCTCCTTGACTTGTTTCCTTAGGTCTATGGAAATCCTGGAAATCCAACTAACCTTTGTGGCTACATCTTCTTCTTCGTGGCCTTCTTCCACGAGGAACTCTACGACTACGCTTTTGATGAATTCATCTAGTACAAGCCTACTATGTTCGCACGCTTCAATATCTTGCTCCTTTTCCCTAAGGAGGACCTTTTGGATTTTTTCCTTCCTTGTTTTCTTTTGAGCCTAATAGGACAAATCATTTTATCTAATGCAAATTTTAGTCATGGCCGCATGCTGAACAACATATACTTCGGCCAATGCTAGTTTGGAAAAATCTAGCATTAGTGTTCCCATCGCCTGGATAACATCATCGAATTCCTATGTTCTTGTTTCCACTAATTGCACTTGAAATTATAACTTGAGTGGTGGCAACAACAGTGGCATAGCTAATGTATCACTGGGATCAACGTCGTATGTCTCAGCTTCAACTATGCTTTTTACCTCATTAATAGCCTTAGTGAGATTATTGACCTAGGTGATGAGTGTGTTGGTTAATTTCATTTGTTGTTTATAGATACCTTTAAGGCTGGTCTTCGCCACTTCTGTGACAACGTCTACAAGAAGGCTTATTTCTCCCTTGTCCAAGTTGACAGTGTTGGCCATTCTATTAGCTTTATGCTTATTTTGTTGCGGTTGAGGCTGCTCCTTCTCCTCTTCTCTATGTAGGTTCTGCACATCCTCATTAGTAGGTGTGTCTTTTTCATCTTCTTGATCAGAGCACTGATCACTATCAACATCATTGTCTACTCTGATCACTATCATCATCACTGTCTTCTTTCTCCTGTGATTGGTTTCCTTTCTTATCACCCCCATCATTTCCTTGTTCATTATCTTTTCCATTTCCTTGGTTATCTCCCTAGTACATTTCCACGTTGATTTGGATGCACCTTTCCTCAAGCTAGTCTTGGATGGACGCTTCCACATCCAAGTCAGTAATCATAAAAAAGGTCAGCTACGCTTGCTTCCTCGGATCCTGCCGCAACTCCAGGATAATAACGTGGACACCCACCAGGAAGCTTATGAAGGATTCATACTTTTGGACTATCGCAACTCGCAGTCTATGCTGGTGTTTGATTACTTCCCTTAGTGCCTCCACGTGTAGAGAGAACTCTATGTTATTTTTATTCTGTTGGATCTTGTCTTCTTTATCCTCCCACAGATTTTGATACTTCGCACCATCGAAAAGTAATGGGACATCAAGTTCCTGGTAATCAGGTGGGTTTGACCAAACAAAAAAATAAATTAAAACAAGCAACCAGGAGTAACGGAATTTGGACTTACTTTCCTCCTCCGCTTGTTCGGCATCCTCTAGAAGCTCATTCAATAAATATTGTGACCAATTGAATAGTACTCATGCTGCAAAATGTTTCACAAGTTCCACTATCTGAATAGTGCACTTAGTGGGCCGCATCTTGTGCAACAGCTTGCAAGATAAGATATTTTCAGTGAACCTCACTATGTTGTCAGTTATAGAGGAAATCAAGAATCCTCTATTTGTGCACTGGAGATCATATTTTTCCTTTATCTTCATTGTATCCCTATTTGTGTGCATATATGGTGCGGGGTTGTGTCCTTAATGTTTGAGACCCATTATCATCAAAATGAGTTCGACATTGACATCATAGGTTCTATCAAGCCATAAATATACTCGATGGAAATAGACCAAGAGCTGTCACATATATGTGCTCACCTGTTTGCTTTGGCCAAAGTGTGGCGTGAGGAGTAAGTTAAGTAGGCTTGTAGTTTCTATACCTTGAGCCCATTGCATTGGAACTACCAACTGTGGTTGAGGCGACATGGTTGGAAGTGTAACCGTGTAGTTATGTCTTTCTAGGTCCAGTTGCCTCCTTGTATCAATATCTTCAAACTGTAGTTTCAAAATCTTCGGGATGATATTCATCAACAATGGTACTCCAGCAGGGATCTAGGATGCAACCAAAGAGGAGTGCACTTTCGTTAGAAGATTCACTTTAGGCACCTCTTCTCTCCTTGGCCGAACATATGGTGGTAACAAGTTTCACTCTTCTATGGTGGCATTCTCGTCTCTTCACGGTGGCAAAGCTGGTGCTTCCTCGATAGGCATGTATGCAATGGCCTTACGCTTCTTTGTAAGCTTTGATTTCCTGACCCGAGGCCCTTACATGCCTGGGATGTCTCTTTTTGATATAAATAGTTGTGGAACTATAACTAGTATGTTAACTCATGTATTAGTAGGTGGGTTTTGAACTAGGGCTGACACAGAGGCTGAAGCAGGGGTCGAACTGGTCATAGGAACTATTTGTGGATTTGGCCGCACACTTTGTTTCTAGTTATTTGTCTTGTTGTTGTACATTCGGTGATGGAATTTATTCAACTATCGGGAAAGGGGATGCTCTGGTAACATTGGACTGTTCATTGGTGCTGGAAATCAAAATTACCATTAGCTTCGGCTCTCACAATAACAAAATCTAGTTCACTCTTCTTCTCTCTGTGTAGGTAAAAGGATTCTTGATGATGAAGGATCATATTTATAGGGAGGTGCTCATCCTAGATGTGATCATTCAATGGTAGATCAGTGTCTTTTCAATCACATGGGATTCCCATTCGACACATTCTAACATTAACTCAAATACTTGAGTTCTAATTTGTATCTATCAAGGAATTTATGGCGAGGACGACGAATGGGACTAAAAATCACACCGCCATTCTCCTCAGAATTATCGAATTAATGATTCCTCGTTGTCATAACCTCCTAAATATTTTTGGGTATCCATGCTTTAATGACGTCCAGCTGTCATTCCCACTCTTACTGCGATTTCCATACTCCTATCAAAGATGTGCGACAAAACAATTTCCTTTCCTCTTTTTCTCTTTTTTTTCATACCTTTACCTTCCTCTGCAGCCGTGTTGCATCCAGCATGATAGGGTTTTAGGAGGCTTCCATTGATCATTTCTAGGACTAGCATGCCATCCATATTATGTAATTTTACTGCTCCATCCTCTGTGATGTGTGTGACAACATATGGTCCTGGCCAATGTGTCTTCAATTTTCTTGGATGCTTAAAAAAATTGTTGTCGTACAACAAAACAAGTCCTCTAACTTCAAAGTATTTATTTCTAATATGGCGATCATGCCAGGATTTATGCCTTTGCCTCTCTCTTTTTTTATGAAATCATGCGATGTAGCATTCCCCTTCCATCTGAGCAAGCTAAGACAACCTTTGTTCGAAAAAATCTACATCGTTCATTTGTATCAGCGTGACAAATCTTAGGCTCGAAACAATATAATCCATCAGCACAACAACATCTTTCAAATACACTAATCTGAATGGAGTGTGTCCTGTCAGTCGCTTGGAAGTTGTGCAGTACGCCCACATCACAACTGAAACTTTATGATCCCAATCATCTCTGCGCGCATTGCATACTTTGGTTAATGCATTTTCTAGAATCTTGTTCAATGCTTCAACCGTTCAATTCTCCCGAGGATTATAGGGTGTTGTTTTCCTATTATGAATCTGGAATTCTGCAGTAAGCTCATCAATCATTTTGTTAAGAAAATGCATACCTTGGTCGCTTAGGAGAATTTTTGGACAGCCAAATTTGGTCACCACATTTTCAAATAAAAACTTTGTCGCTTCAACCCATCTGGTTAAGTAGTCTATCACTGTGATAATGTAGCGCACATCAGTCCTCTTTTCTGGTGGACTAATTAGTCCAACAAAATCAATGTCCCACTTATAAAATACTTGAAGGGATATCTGTGGTGCTAGAGGCATCTTGTCACGTCTCGATGGTCTTCTTGTTCTCTGGAAAATATCGCAATGGCAACAAAATATCTTAGTATCCATATCTATAGTTGGCCACCATAAGCTAGCTTGCAATATCTTGCAATGGTTTCCTTTCCAGCGTAGTGTCCTCCTACGATAATGGCATGTGCTTCACTCATTACCCAATGTCATTCATGGTCAAAGACAGAGCATCACACTATTTCATCAGTGCTCATCTTATATATTTTCCCCACGACCAAGGTATAATCAACAACTGTAATGACCAAATGTTTCTTTTGCAGAGTGGTGAACCCTTCAGGTGCATATCCTTTACTCAGGAGGTGAGTGATAGATTCAAAATTTTTATCAACTATGGTGACCACAAATAGTTACGCATCAGGAAATTTATCCTCCAGATTGGTTGGTTCTTCACCACTCTCTATCCATGACAAATGATCAGGTCCCACATTTAGTGGACCAGGTTTAACAATGGCTCCAAATTCAACTTCTTGAAAAAGGAGCAACCATCGATATATCTCCCCCCCCCATCCCATTGGCTTGTTGACCAGGTATTTTAATGCCGAATGATCAGTGTACATTTTAAAATTTCCACCCAACAAGTAGTGTCAAAACTTCTGCAATGCATATACCATGGCAAGGCCTTCTTGTTGGAGGAGCTAGTCGGTAAGCTGAATAAGTCGATGAGTTGACTAATTATAGATTAGGTCGGCCAAATAAGGTCATGTCGGTTAACCAAACTGACACGTAGTTATTTGTAACTGTTTGTAAATCATATATATTAGGTTGTTGATCCAAATGAGAACTTGGTTCAGCTCTATGTTTTGTATGGACCCTTTCACTATAATATAATCTGTTATTCCACATATGTGTTCTTGTCTCTGATATGTCTGTATGATTTTAAATGTGTATTATTGGTAACCCTCTGTGATCCATGAGATTACAACATTGGTTCCATTGCCGATAGTACAAATCTAATATTAATACAAGCAGATGATATTAGAACATGAGGTTAAGGACTGGTGGGAGAGTAAGATAGAAAATTACTTGCAGAATTATGTGTGGAGAAACAGATTAACGACTACTCAAGAGAAGGAAATATTCTTTACCAAAACCCATGAAAAGTTTGTAGAATCGGTACCCCATCTTTTGAAGAAACTTCTGGATGAAAAAGTCGAAAGTCACTAAAGACCAATAGCTGCTAGAGAAACTGATTCAAGGGGGAAGAAAAAACCTGTCAGAGTGGTTTGAAAACATCACCAATGAATTTTGCGAGGACCAAGCTATAGAAGAAAGAACTTCGGTAGAAACCATCCAGAAGAAATTCTATACAGACCTTACCAACCAGTTCCTGTGCTCCTTACCGACCTTGTTGTTCAAATTCCTGATATAAAAAGGAATGGGTCATATCGTCGAACCTCATCCATCACTACGTGAACTGCCACAAAATTCTAACTGGGAGGAGAAACAAAAGAAGTGGGAAAAATTCATTTCCGAAAGGGAGTGGGAATATTTCCTAAGCAAGTAAACAAAACTATCCGAGCTTTCTAAAAGCGTCAGGTAGGCCATGGGGGTGTAGTTGGTGGTATGTCGAGGTAAAGTAAATAGGATTCTAGTCGACTAACAAGAGATACCACCACCAGCGATGAAAAGTCAACCTAAGAAGGAAATTGAACGGACAATGACACATAAAGGTACGATGGATTTATAGAAAATAGAGAGAGAGAAGAGGTTGAAAAGAAGGGAAGAAATAAGAGAAATAGCTATAGCACCAAAAATAGGAATGAGTACTAGGGTGATAGACGAAGAAATAAATCCACCAGTGTTGGGTCATGACCGAGAGGAAGAAGGCGTGGAGGAAGAGGCATCACCCATGGAAGAAGATTTGTGGATAGAGCAGCGAGAAGCTCTCCAAATAGAAGTTCCCCAAGAGGTAAGACCCTCTATCTCCAATGAATCTGAGTACCAGAATGCAAGCCATTGTCGAAGAAGATTTAAGACTAAGAGCTGGTGAGTTTGGTATATGGAGCCGACTAAACGACGAAGTAAACGATGATAATCATTTAGTGATCCATTGACCCGAGGAAGGAAATTGGGTCACACTTTAAGCATACTCTTCCAACCAAAGTATCCACTTACTTTACCCGACACATGAAGGAGCACCCCCCCTGCCAAATACAGCTTTGGAGAATACAAAAAAATCAGACCTGCAGACAAATAATTGCAATTGGACATCGATAGGAGAAGTCGACCCCGACTGACTGCTTGTTGGAGAAGAATTGACAAAAAAAAACAACTGACAGGAATGAGAGTTTTGTCGACAACAGTTTTGCACAAAGAAATAAGAAAAACATCCCACTACCCCCACCACCACCCCCATCGCCACCACCTCCTAAATAATATAGAGACAGCGAAATCGACATGGGGGGTCAGCACATATCCCTCTATATGAGGGCAACAAAGATCCTAGATGACATTGGTTCATCTGTGAGTCGACATGGGAGGAAATACAGGTCACAGATGAAGATAGATAGATGGTACAGGTCGCTGGTGCCTTAAGGAAAAGAGCACTAACATGGTATATGACCTTTTCTGAAAGAACCCCTCAAGCAACTGAAGCAAAAATCAAAGCGCAATTTTTGTCATTCTTTAAAACTCCAAATGAAAAACATCTGGCAGCTAAGAAATTGAAAACAACATCACAAAAGCCAGTAGAATATGTCCGCGACTATGACAAACGCTGGAAAGATATCCTCAGCCAATTGGATTATGTAATTGATGAGAAACTATTAATCCAGTGGTTCCTTGCAGTTCTATCACAGAAAATTCAGCGGCGCATAATCCTGGAGACGTTCAAAACATATGAAGATGCGCTTACTAAAGCCCTATAAGTAAATATGGATAAAGACTTTCCAGTATATCCCATGGATACTAGACTTGAAGAAAAACTCAAGATTATGTAGAAATCATTAAAAGAGATAAACCTTAAGAGTCAGGATGTCTCATGCATGAAATGCTCAACGACTGGACATTCAAAAGATAACTATCGACAAGACGTTCAATTTGTGCAAACAAAGTGTTTTTGTGACATATGCCAAGAACATGGAGAACACACAACAAAATATTGCCAGTTTAACATGAAAAATGGTAAAGCATCTTGGTGTGCTATTTGTGAAGTGAAAAGTCACGCTATGGCTGACTGCCACCTAAACTTAAAAAATCGACAAAACTACCAGGAAGTCTACCAGAAAAACGCAGTCGTGCAGAACAATGATTAGTGAAACCATGTGCAAAATGATCAGAATAATCAAAGGTATGAAGGTCGTCGATATGAGTGCCAATTCTACAACTGTCATGGAGGATATGGAGGTCGAAGTCGATTCTCTGGGAATCATGACAATCGACCACATCAGCCCATCCAATGTTTCATGTGCTACAAAGAAGGTCACCGATATGCATACTGTCTATACAAGGATAGAACTGACTTAAAATTTTGTACTAGTTGTGGAGTAGGGGATCACTCATTAGAGGATTGCCCTACTATGCTTGAAAAATAAATAAAAATAAAAATGTTAATGTCTTCTCGTGCATGCAAAAACATGATATAATCAATACAAATAATTTGCATATAGTAACCCAACAAGGGACAAAAATTGGGAATGATAATCCACGAATAAGCAAAATAAAATAAAAGAATGATTATCCCAACCCAGCTAAACAAAAACAACTATATAAAGATGTATCGAATATATTTAAATAATTTGCTCGACAAGAAGAAGCTGATGATAATTGACAAAGCACAATTAAAGAACTAATACATTTAGTACAAACTGATAAAACGGTGTCTCAATTCATTGACCTTTTGTATAAAATAAAACACAACAACAATACAAAAAAACAAACAAAAAATATCTGCAGTCTAAACCAAAAGGAAAAAAGTGATGCCGACCCACTTGTCGACCTAGAAATTGAAGGATACCATGTCTGACAAGTTGTGCTCGACTTCAGATCACAAGTAAACATTATGACTCGAGACACTTGGGAACAATTGAGTAGACCTCAACTATACGAGTCAAGAATATACCTGAAATCAGTCGAACAAGGTCTAATTGGACCTATCGGAGTTAGGAGAGATGTCAACACGACCATAAAAGGAATATCGACCAAAGTCGACTTTGAAATTATTGACCCTAAGGAAGGATCCAGTTCCTTCCCAGCGTTTGTAGGTCGACCTTGGGGAAGAAAAATGAAAGCATCGATATCCTTAGACAAGGAAAGAATAAAACTAAAAGGGAATGGACAAAAAGTCATAGTACCTATCCATCCATGCCAAGGAGAACCTTGGATAGAACCTATAGATGAAGAACTCGACATCCGACAACTATATTAGATACAAAACAATGAAGACTACATAGAACCTAATATCTATGGTGAACTTCACTTATGCAATCAGGATTCAGTAGGATATAATTCAGATGCAGAATTATATGATTGGGAAGTCTAGAACTACGAAACACAAGAAAGAGGTTGCTGGACCATTCAAAAAGTGCAGAAGAAACCAGTCCAATAGGGATTCTTCGTGTCCATCATCCCAAAAATATTTGAAAAGAAAACCAGGGAATATCCTACCCTAAAACCAGCAAATGTAAATATCACAAAAATCCCAAGGTACAAAGAAAGAGAATCACCAGTCATCCATATAGAACAAGTATCCAGAAACATTGGTGAACATGGCCGACTACAAATATTAGTGGAAACCTTCACATGACAAGCTACTAGATGGTAGGATACCCATCAATCAAGATTGCAGACATGGACAATAGCTTCAACCTACTTCATAGAAATATTTGGAGGAAAAAAGTCAACCAATCAAGCCCAAATACCTATGTTCATCCAAGGGCAGGATCCAGAAGACCACATAAGAACATGTGAAAAAGAATGGAAAAGACTTGGGTATAAGGATGAACGTACATGGCCACACCTTTTTCCATTGACGCTATCCAACTTACCAAACAAATGGTACAAAATGGAAGAAGCTCGGGGTGAAACATTCCTATGGCAGGAACTAAGAGAGAATTTTCTCAAATATTTCAGCTTTATACCACAAGATGAAAACTTGATCGAAACTGCAAAACAAATCAAGGCATTCATAGAACCAACCAAGAACAAAACCCTAAAATACGACCGACTGACAATAAACTGCAATAACATGCAAACAAACACAACACCACAATCGACAAGGCTACAAATGGAAAATGAAAATATGGAAGGGAAAATATTTCAATGGAAATCATACCATGCAGAAACAACAAAACCAATTTACAGAGTGCTCAAAGTCAAGATAGTCGAAGACACCGACCAAATGACTGCAGCAAACTTTCCTGCCACATTTTCATAGTTTAAAGAAGGGAGCCGACCAATTAATGAAGCCAAAGCACCAGAATGGTTAGATGCTAAAATTGAAACTAAAGAATTCAACATATCAAATGATGATCAAACAAAAATGGAAAAAATTGGAGACTACTGGAGTGAAGAACAAACAACAGAAATAGTAAACTTACTAAAATAATTTCAGGATGTCTTCACCAGAGACTACAAAGATCCCAAAGGACTAGTCCATGAAATGGGTGAAATGAAGATCGACATCAAACCTGATGTCTGGCCTATAAAGAAAAGACCATATAAATTGTCTCATAAGTATAAAGAGATAGTCAAGAAAGAGATTGATAATATGCTTGTAGCAGGAATTATCTACCCTATTGACCAATTAGAATGGGAAATTCCAATGGTTGTTCAACCAAATAAACACGATCCAAGCAAGCTAAGGATCTGTGTCGACTTCAGAGACCTCAATAAAGTTACATTAACAGACCCATTTCCAACTCCTTATGCAAATGAAATATTAAATGAGGTTGTAGGACATGAATGCTACTAGTTCACAAATGGATTCTTAGGTTATAACCAAGTACCAATAGCCAAAGAAGATCATAAAAAGACAACATTCGTATGTGAATTTGGCTCATTTGCTTACAGGGTTGTTCCTTTTGGATTAAAAAATGCACCTGCAGTATTTTCAAGAATTGTGGTCAAAACATTTCAAGAATATATTTACAAAACAATGGTAGTATATTTCAATGATTGGACAATATAGTCTATATTAAAATATCACTACAAATGGCTAAGGCTCATGCTGGAATGATGTTGACAAATATGGCTAGCTCTGAACATCAAGAAGTGCATATTTCTGACCCCTATAGGCATACTATTAGGACACATTGTCTGCAAAGAAGGAATTAAGGTCGACTTCAAAAAAATAAAAATTATCCTTGACTTAAAACCACCAAAAAATATGACTCTTACAAGTGCACAAGTACAGCAGCAAGCAGAGAAAAATCATAAGAGGAAGAGGGATAGAAAGAAGAGGGACCATCAATCCCAAGCGGCAATGGTCCACATTAGACAACTTGGGTTGACCACTGCATTCGACGCAAAAAAGATGAGGGACGGAGAGTTGGGACAACTCTTGGAAACCCTGGATATCAAAGCAAAAACAAGGAGCCAGACTAGATGCAAGGATCTCGACGACAATGATGTTAGTTTTTCAACTTTCAAGCTAGCATTATGTTAGGATATTTAACTGAGAAAACAACAAGTACAACAATCAAACACAAGAGACAATGAAAACAGTGTTTTTCCTTGGGGAAACCATAAATGGAGAAAACCCCACAACTTCCTCTGAGATAGAATCAGCACAAAGGTAAAACCACAAAATAGTAAGATGCACTCCCGACAGCAGTAACCTTCTTCTTCACTAGACCCAGTGTATTCTCCTTCCTCAACTATGCGCTACACTTGAGTGTGTAAGTGATGTGTGCTAAATAGAGAGCCCAACTCTCTATTTATACTAATCTCAGCATGACTAAAACCCTACTAGGGCTGACCTCTACTAGGAGAGTCTAATAACCCTAGTACCCCAGAACTACTGGGACTTTAACCCTTAGACAATCAGAGGGTTACCCACAATGACTTGACATTACTTGTTTATGTTATTTATTCTCCCGATCGGAACATTGGGGCATGACATAACATGATAACATATCGAAATAAACATTGGGTTACAATAGATAAAAAATACAAGTGAAATACATTCCGAAGTGACAATTACATCAACACTCCCTCTTAACTAGGAAGGTATTCTCTCGACACAATTTTCATCACTGGTCTTCTTCTCTATATCAAATGGATCATCTCGTCATCTACATCTTCAAGTCTTCTTCATCTTCAAGTCATCTTTCATTTGGATCTGGATCATCGTCACTGGATCATACTCAATCTGGAACATCGTCACTAGATCATACTCAATCTGGAACATCGTCACTGGATCATACTCGATCTAGAACATCATCACTAGATCATCATCACTAGACTAGATCTAGATCATCACTGCTGAATTTGGATCATCACTCGATCTGGATCATCACTGCTAGATCTGGATCATCACTCGATCTAGATCTCTCAGAGTCATCATAAATCGATCTAGATCATAGCTCGATCTGGATCTTCTCTGGTCATCATCATATGTGCTATCTCATTATTCTTCTTGTCACAGGAAGTTCTACAGATCCAACCTTCTTTCATTCTGGGTGTATGCCTACCTCCTTGTAGCTCTTTGGTAGCCCTTATATCTGACCTACTCATCAGAATGGTGATAGCCCTTACATCTGACCTACTTGTCAGAATGGCTAGCACTCACATCTGACATGGAAGGAACCTAATCCTTTAGCCATGACAGAATGGCACTGCCCTTACATCTAACCTGCTCATCAGAATGGCGGTAGCCCTTACATCTGACCTACTTGTCAGAATGGCCAGCTCTCACATCTGACATGGGAGGAACTTAATCCTTTGGCAATGAACAGAATGGTACTGCCCTTACATCTGACCTACTCATCAGAATGGTAGTAGCCCTTACATCTGACCTACTTGTCAGAATGGCTAGATCTCACATCTGACATGGGAGGAACTTAATCCTTTAGCCGTGAATAGAATGGCACTTCCCTTACATCTAACCTACTCATCAAAATGGAGGTAGCCCTTATATCTGACATGGGAGGAACTCAATCCTTTAGCCATGAACATAATGGCTCAGCCCTTATATTTAACCTGCTCATTAGAATGGCTATGAATCTCAGTACTCATATCTATCAAGGAAGGAACCAAATCCTCTCACCATGATAGAATGGTTCAGCCCTTATATCTGACTTCCTCGTCATAATGGCTATGGGACTTATCACTTTCCATTGGAGAAAACCTCTAGCTGGAGAAGACCAAGCTTCTCCCTGAAGTACTCAAACTTCACCCTAGCCAATGGCTTGATCAACACATCAGCTATCTATTCCTCCATCACAACATACTGGAGCTTTAATGCTCCCCTCTGCACCATATCCCTAATATAGTGATACTTGATCTCGATGTGCTTCGAACTATCATGGAACACTGGATTCTCTGAAAACTTCACGCAACTCTGGTTATCACAATGTATACAAGTAGCATCCATCTGGAGATCAAATAAATCAGATAGTAGCTTTTGTAGCCATACTGCCTCACAACTAGTTGAACAAGCTGCAACATACTCTGCTTCAGTTGTACTCAATGCCACACAAGATTGCTTCCTGCTAAACTAAGAGATCACACCTGATCCCATACTGAAGCAACACACTAAAGTGCTCTTCCTATCAATGGCACTGCCTGCCCAATCTGAATCAACATAACCCTCCAGGTTAATCTTCTGATTCACATCATACTTGAGCCCATAATCAACTGTACCCCTCAGATATCTCAGAACATTCTTTACAGCAATCAAGTGAACATTTCTCGGATCTGTCAAGAACTGGCTCAAGGTGTTCACAGCAATGAAAATGTCTAGTCTCGTGTTCATCAGGTACATCAAGGACCCAATCATCTGACAATACATCATAGCATCAACCAACTCTGATGAAGCATCACTCAATAGCTTCAAGTTCAATTCCATAGGTGTGTCCATAGCCTTGCAGTCCATCATCCCAAACCTCTTTAGGATATCTACTACATACTTCCCTTGTCCAACGAAGATTCCATCTGTACTCTACCACACCTCCATACCTAGAAAATAATGCATCATACCCAAGTCCTTCATCTCAAACTCGACATCAAGCTTTCTCTTTGTATCAGCAATCAACCCATCAATACCTGTCACAAATAGATCATATACATATAGTAGAAGTATCACTGGGTTGCCATCTTCAACCTTGTAGTAAAGGTTGGAATCTACTTTACTCTTGGTAAAGCCAAAACTGGATAGAAATCTATCAATTCTATTATACCATGTCATGGGTGCTTGTTTCAAGCCGTACAGGGCTTTCTTCAATCTGCACACATGAGACTCCCTGTCACGTGTCTCAAAACCGAGTGGTTGTTCCACATAAACTCCCTCTTCTACTACACCATTCAAGAAAGCAGTCTTGACATCCATCTGGTGTATCTTCCATTTCATTACTACAGCCAGAGAAAGTACTGATATGATGGAAGTGTATCTGGCTATAGGTGCAAAGTTTTCTTCACAATCTATTCCTTCTTTCTAAGAGAAACCCTGAGCCACAAATCTTGCCTTATATTTTTCAATGCTACCATCTGCAGCATGCTTGATTTTGTAGATCCATTTGGAAGTTACAACTGACTTCCCTTCTGGTCTTGGGACAACATCCCAAACAACATTCTTCATGATCAATTGGTATTCTTTGATCATAGCATCCTTCCATTCTTTTCGTTCTTCCGCTTCTTCATAACTGGAACGTTCTTTGTCAATGAAATCACATAGTAAAGCTACATACCCAAAGCAAGATCTAGTCCTCTTTCTTTCTCTGTGACTCTCTTCTGGAGCCCCATATCTTTCTTCACCTTGGATAAGTTCTCATACCCAAGAAGGTTTCCTCTTATGAGGATTCTTCTCCAGAGGTGGATATACAGGTATTTGTGGTTCTTCAAATTCTCGATCTTCTTCTTGAGCTTCTTCGTTCATGGTTGTATCATGAACTCTGGGTGCTTCTGCTTCTTCGGATTCTTCAGCAGGTTTCTTTCTGGATTTGCTGTAGGCTATATCTTCATCGAATGTCACATCCCTACTGATGTCAATCTTCTTGAATCCTGGAAAGTATATTCTGTAAGCCTTCGAGCTTTCACAGTATCCCATAAATATACCCTTCTTTCCTGAAGGATCTAATTTAGTCCTCTTTTCTTTTGGAATGTGAATGTACACTAGACAACCGAATATTCTGAGATGGCTGACTTCTGGTTTATTGCCAGAGAAGACTTCTTCAGGAGTCTTGTTCTCAAGTACTCTATATGGAGTACGGTTCTGTACATACACTGTTGTTCGAGCAGCTTCCACCCAAAGGTGCATAGGAAGGTCTTGATCATGAAGCATTGCTCTTGTAGCTTCCATGATAGTTCTATTATTCCTTTATGTAATTCCATTATGCTGTGGATTATAAGGAGTGGACAACTCTCTCTTAATCCCTGATTCTTTGCATAGCTCTTTGAATTCATTTGAAGTGAATTCTCCACCATTATCTGATCGAAAAATCTTGATCTTTTTTTCAGTATAGTTCTCAATCAAGGCTTTGAATTCCTTGAACTTTCTGAATACTTCATCTTTGTTCTGTTGGGACACAGAAATGTCCCTTTTTCATCCACTTTATCTTCCTCTATTCCTCACATTTCATCATCCCATTAACCTTTTATCATACCATTTCCATACATATATGTGGGTTTCACCTTATTATTTCCACTTTATTTATTTATAGTATTTTAAGTGAATTTATGATTAAATATTAGAAAATTAACATGTTTTTCACTAATATCTCAAAGTATGGATGAGCTTTGTAATGTGTAGGAATATGTGAATGATTAATTCAAAGAAAATAATTCACGTATATCTCCTCCATCATTTCAAGGAGATAGTTATGCAAAGAATATTCTAAGGAGAAGATCATGGAGATTTGGTTGAGAGACATGTGGAGAATTTGTGAAAGATATGTGGAGGATTTGAAGGGATCATATCTTGTAATAATAGGAAAATAGTTGAGTGGTTGAGTGAATAGTGGATCTCTCATTATGAGATGGTTATTTCCTTCATGTATAAAAGAGAGTGCTCTCTCTTCATTTCATAATAATTATTAATGGGATATTATATTAGAATATTTTAGATCTTAGATTATCTTAGAGAATAGTAGATTGTAGAAGTTAGTCTTGACTTTGTAATTGCCTGGTAGACTCAGGGGCGTCAGTTAACATCATGCCCATATCAGTCTGTAAAAGGATAAATGGGCAGCACAAACCATCCACGTGGAGAGTTGTCCAGTTGGACAGGACGGATGTAAAGGTAATGGGTGAGATGGAGGATGTCTTGATCCACCTGTCATCAAATGATAAAGTATGCCAAGTCATCAACATCATGGTGGCCGATATACCAGACGCTTACGGTCTTGTTCTAAGCAGGGACTGGTCAGCTAAATTAAATGGATATTTTGCCTCTGATTGGTCACATGTATGGCTACCATACAAAGGGATCCCGAACCAGATTAAGATTATGAGAGAGCCTCACGTGAAATATAATGTTACTTGACTTGAAGAAAAGAATGAACCAGTGGATTTCGTCTTGGGAAACTATTTTATTGAATTGGAACCTGGTAATTACCAAGCAGAAGAAGCCAGCGACATATCAGACACCCAGCCTGATCTCCTTCCATTTTCACAGGATGATGAAATCGACTGTAAAATAGTAGACTTAGCAGTAGAAATAGATTCACATTCAGTAGTTAGTGATTTTTGGACTTTGTTTTTTTATGGCTCCAAGACATTAGAAGGATCAGGGGCCGGCTGTGTCTTGATTGACCCTCAAAAGAATAAACACTTTCTTGCATGTAGATTATAATTTGAATGTACGAATAATACAACTAAGTATGAAGCACTGGTGCAAGGCTTAAGGAAAGCGATTGAATTAAAGGCAAGTAATTTAAAAGTTTTTGGAGATTCAGAAATAATTGTAAAGCAAATCAGAAATCAAATACATTGTGTTTCTCCCCATTTGAAAGCTTGTCAAAATGACGTATGGGACCTACTTAAATGTTTTAATGCATTCAGTATTATTTCAATTCCAAGACTAAAAAATGCAGCAGCTGACTTGTTAGCCACTTTGGCCTCTAGGCTTGTACCCACTAATAATCGATGTTCTGTTGAATTGTTGTTCAGGGCTTCAGTACCTGATATGATCACCAACCTATGAGTGTTCGATGATGACCAGAAGATTATAGAATGTTTAACAAATGACGAAGTATTTAAAGGAGCAATTATAGATGATGAAGAACATCAGGATGAGCTGAAGTATGATAATTTCATCCCTAAAGGAGTCAGAAATTTAGAAAGAATGTTCGATTTAAATGAAAAGTTCAGAAGACCAGCCAACGTGAAGACTCACAGCTCATCTTTACAGTTTGAGTTGATAAATTTAGGGACTGAGGCAAATCCTAAATTTGTAAATCTTGGCAAATGTTGTTCTCCAACAGAAAGAGATAAGTTCGTCAGTCTCTTTAAACAATATAAAGATGTTTTCTCCTAGACATACGAATATTTGAAGACATACGACACCAGCATCATCAAGCATGTTGTCCCCATCAAAACTGGTATCAAGCCGTATCAGCAGCCTTTAAGAAAAATGCATCCGAAATTGGAACCGCTGATTCAGAGTGAAGTGAAAAAATTATTGGAATGTAGAATCATTTTTAAGGTCAGACACTCTGAATGGGTATCAAATTTGGTGCCAGTAAGAAAAAAATCTGGAGAAATCAGACTATGCGTGGATTTCAGAAATTTAAACTGCGCTTCAAATAAGGATAACTACCCTATGCCACCCATGGAGAAATTGCTGCAAATGGTCTCAGGTTCTGAACTTTTTTCGTTATTAGACGGTTTCTCTGGCTACAATCAAGTATTAGTAGCCGAATAAGATAGATTGAAGACACCGTTCAGAACCAAATGGGGAACCTTTGCGTACAGAAGGATGCCCTTTGGGCTTATAAATGCTGGAGCAACGTTTCAAAGGGATATGGACATAGATTTCCACAGATTGATTGGCCATAATGCTGTAGTATACCTTGACGATATTACAATATTCTTGAAGAAAAGAGAAGAGAACGCATTTCACTTAAGGTATATTTTTTAACGCTGTCGGAAGTACGACATCTCACTCAATCCTAAGAAGTGTGTGTTCGCTGTCACAGAGGGCAAGTTGCTGGGTCACATAGTTTCAAAGCAAGGAATCTCCATCAATCCAGAAATAATTAAGGCTATTGAACGAATCCCCTTGACCCATAACAAGAAGGGGATGCAATCATTTATGGGAACTATAAATTTCATGCGAAGATTTGTGCCTGATTTCGCTCAGATTGTTAAACCGCTGAAGAAGATGGTCAAGCAGAATGCACAATTCAAGTGGACTAAAATTGAAAAGAACGCATTCAGCAGAATTAAAACTGCTGTTGCGCACGCACCCTCCCTGAAGAGCCCAGATTTTGATAAAGACTTTATTCTGTATACCTTTGCATCCGATGATTTGTTAGCAGCTGTGCTTGCGCAGAAAGAATATGGGGGGGATGAATTCCCAATATATTTCATGAGCACTGGTCTTCAAGGGGCCAAATTAAATTACCCATCCATTGATAAACAAGCCTACACGGTATTCAAAGCAGTGAATCAATTTAGGCCTTATATTTTAAAAAATCGAACTAAAGTGATCGTCCCCTATCCAACTGTAAGGTCCCTTCTTGTACAGAAGGAGTTAGGAGTGTTTGTGCCAGAAATTGTTCCTAAGGCTAGGGGAACAAGCCAACACAATCTCAAAAGAAAAACTCAATTCAAACTAGGGTTTAAGGTTTTGTTTATATGTTTTGGTCATAAACTTCAAGAGCATGCAAGGAATACATTCATCAGATAAGCAACAACTAAATCAAACACAATCACTGATAAAGATGCATATATATCATAAAAATCTAACCAAAAAGCCTGTATTGAAGTTTACACATTATGGACAAGCATTGCTAGAAAACACACATTAACCAGCACTGAAATTGTCAATTAAGAAGCTAAACAAACTCACAGTAAAGCCAACATAGACCAAAAGTAGGGTAAAGAGTCATATATCCATAGTTTCATCAGTAAATGTACAAGAGAGTTATAGCACTTATCTTTGAATAAGCCTGAAAGTATAGTAGCCCACAAACCTCCTGATGCTCCCAGAAAAATTAGAACCTTTACAATGACTTCCTAACTTTCCTAAATAGACATCCTCCAAAATCAGTTAGGTTTCACTTTCTAACTGCTCCCATCGAATTACCAAGGAGGGTGAATTCAAAAATAGTTTTTACAAAAATTACAAATTGCTAAAAATAGCAAACTCTTAACTAAAACAAACTATTCATCTTAAAAAAAAAAACAGCAAACTACAAACTGCCTCAAAGCTCCTTCGCTGCCTCCACAAGAAGAGATATACCATCTAAACTTGAAGACTTCTTCTTTGCCCTTTTATGCTTCTTCTTCATGTCAGCTAACTTTTGTTGCAATTCTTTATTTTCCTGCTGCAAGTGATCAACAGTGTTCTCCAGCTCTGTAGTGTATCTGTCAGTGGCTTCTTTCCTTTTTAATACTTCTCTTGATACTTCAGATAGCTGTAAGAAATGCTGATGTACATCTTGCAGCTCCTCCACCAACCCCTTGTTGACCTTGAACAAACTGTCATTAGTCTCCTATAGCTGCTTCACCTGCTGTTTGTACTTCTGAATTCTTCCCTGTAAGCTTTCTTCATCACTAGGGTTTTCCAGTACATTTGGCTCCTGCATTAAAAGATCTGAAAAATCAACCTGAACAACAGATTCTTCTATAATTCCTACTTGCTTCAGTATGGCTTCATCCTCTTCATCCCATTCCTTCTTTTCAAGGGCATATGTCTTTGCTTTTGCTTCTTCCTGCTGTTTTATGATTTTATCTCTTATTTCAAATATTATCTCTGATAACTTAGGAGCAGGTTGACATGCTTCATTTGCTAACTGTGATTTTTCTGTACCTGCAGGTTGAGAAGAAGAAACAGGCTTAACAGATGCCTTTCTTTTGCTTTTACTGCCCTGCTGAAAACTTTCTGTTCTTTCACTGGAAGAAGAATTGATTAACACTGCTTCTTGTCTGGAATCTAGTTTAGGGTTAAGCAATTTTTTCATGTTCCACCTCAGTTTGTTTGTAGGCCTGGTTCTAGGTTTTCTGCTTGCAGTGACACCTTTCTTCTTCTTTCTCTTAGATTTTACTGATCTGGTCCTTGAAGTAGGAAAATCTTCAAATGCTTCTGTACTTGGTTCAGTCATGATAACCTGTTGTTCATCCTCCAACAGATAACCTTCATCTTCAGATATGATGGTAAGGGGGCTCCTTGATTTAGTCTGTAATTCTTCTTTAAGAGTAGCAGATTTCTCCATATCAACAGTCTTAGCTTGCTCAAGAGTAGCAGCTCTCTCCATATCAACAGTCAAACCAGGCTGTACCTCTTCACCTGCAAACAATGAGTATTTGGCTTTAGGATACTCTGAAACCACTTTGAACTGACTGTCATCCTTTGCATGTTCTGAGACTTGCTCTGTCACTTTCTTGTCTTTGATCTCATCCTTGCTTGTAGATGGGACTGAGTGACCTAGCTTTTTGATCATCACCTTACCCTTGTCAGTTTGTCTTCTTGGTTGTTGGTCTTCTCTTTGAGGATGAATGTCAGACCAAAATAAAAAGAAATCCCAATTCCTTCTCTCATGCTGCAACACTGTAGTGATAATTAGTTTGATGAGGCCATGGTGAAACAGCGACTGTGAGGTGTGATCATCTTGTTCCTTTATTTTGCTTGACATCTTCTGCAGGCTTTTTAAGAAAAAGAAAGGCAAATTCATTTTAGACACCCCTACTAAGTGCTGCAGGAACCTGAAGTGGTATTTAAAGACAAAGGAGTATCTTCCTTCACAAGTCACATAACTTTGAAGGATTCTTAAAGGCTCAATCCACTCCTTTCTAAAATTTTGAATGGGGATCCCTTTGCTCCAGTTAGGAATGACATTAGGCAATAAATATCTTTGGGGGTCAAATTCAAAAGGTGATTTTTTAAACCAGTGCTCTCCCTCATTTCTGATTTCAGTAGCTTCTGATATTAACTCCACAGTTAGCTTAAATTTCAGAGCATCCATCATGATCATATCTTCTTTGAGTTCTTTGGAAAATTTGCAGGACACCTGAGAATTAAAACCATCAATCTTCTTGAAAAAACTCAACCACCCTGCCTGTTGAAACATCTCTACACAGTCTGGAAGCTTTTGAACCCAAGTTAGGTCTGAGGGCTCAGCTCTGTTTAT
>LPNX010639824.1:1071-33346 GCA_001517045.1 Pseudotsuga menziesii
TGATGTCACTGTTTTCTACCCTCATTTTAATTTTATAGTCAACAGATCTATTTTGACAGAGATTTGTCCCTTTCTAGGCTATTTCCCCTCTCATTTTCTTAAAATTATGTATCAAAAATCTATACATTATGTTGAATTTCCATTGATATGTTTGCAAAACTGGTTCAACATATAATCTCATGAATGTAGATTATAAAACTGGGAAGCCTTTAAGAAAATAAAAAATACCACCTCATAAATATTTTACTGTTTGCAGCAGAATTTATAAATATTATAGAGTCCTCCATGCACCGTGTTGTCTATATTTTCCTTCGTTAATTTATCCTTTCATCCTCCTTGCAACTTACACGAATTTGCTTGGTTCTTTTTGTGTTTGGGTCCTCATTATGCTTGAATTTTATGAAGAAATGAAGTGACTGTTTTGAGACAATTGCACTTGACTATAACTCCTTTTCAATGACAAAATGTTAACTACCAAACTATTTAGTCATGGATTCAAAGATTGAATTGGATAGACACTAACAAGAAATCTCAATTGATTACAAAATATAGGCTTGCTATTGACTGTGCAAAATATAGCCTTGCTGGTGAGTTAAGCTTGATATCTGTTATTTTCCAGTATGGTAAAGAAGCAGCTTTCACTATGATTACATGAAAATCGATTGGTGGAATCCTTAAGCTGACAGGTGTTGAATGAGCTCAACGTGCTTCATTTTATGTTGCCACCATAGAAGCTATGTGTTGAAAAATAACATAAATCACGAAGAAGACACAACCAGTAGTCAGTTCCATTAAGTCTAGGCATATAAAAAAGTCTCAAGGATCCTCAACTCCAAGGCCATTTTCTTTTACTTTATTTACAAAACTTATTGGCCTTGTCGATCTCTGCTTAAACTTGAAACTTAAATCTACAATTTCATGTCACTGTTTTCTACCCTCATTTTAATTTTATAGTCAACAGATCTATTTTGACAGAGATTTGTCCCTTTCTAGGCTATTTCCCCTCTCATTTTCTTAAAATTATGTATCAAAAATCTATACATTATGTTGAATTTCCATTGATATGTTTGCAAAACTGGTTCAACATATAATCTCATGAATGTAGATTATAAAACTGGGAAGCCTTTAAGAAAATAAAAAATACCACCTAATAAATATTTTATTGTTTGCAGCAGAATTTATAAATATTATAGAGTCCTCCATGCACCGTGTTGTCTAGATTTTCCTTCATTAATTTATCCTTTCATCCTCCTTGCAACTTTACACGAATTTGCTTGGTTCTTTTTGTGTTTGGGTCCTCATTATGCTTGAATTTTATGGAGAAATGAACTGACGGTTTTGAGACAATTGCACTTGACTATAACTCCTTTTCAATGACAAAATATTAATTACCAAACTATTTAGTCATGGATTCAAAGATTGAATTGGATAGAAACTAACAAGAAATCTCAATTGATTACAGAATATAGGCTTTCTATTGACTGTGAAAAATATAGCCTTGCTGGTGAGTTAAGCTTGATATCTGTTATTTTCCAGTATGGTAAAGAAGCAACTTTCACTATGATTACATGAAAATCGATTGGTGGAATCCTTAAGCTGACGGGTGTTGAATGAGTTCAATGTGCTTCATTTTATGTTTCCACCATAGAAGCTATGTGTTGAAAAAGAACATATATCACGAAGAAGAAAGACAGATATTTTTGGTCGATATGACCCTGGAAAAACCCTTGCAGGAAAACCAGTGAGAGAGTAGAAGTTTTTTATTATCTTTCAGAAAGAAATACAACAGATCTTTTCTCAGTATTCACACAGACTTATCTTTGAAATCTCTGTATATGTTGGAAAATTATTGCCTAGTTTATTTTCATAGTACTGATTAATCTAGTGTGAATGCCTAAACAAAATCCAGCCTCCTAATTGTCCAGCTTATTTACTTCTGGGATAGGAAATGCTTTATAGACCATTGGGTACATTCTAAGGGAAATACTTCTGTATGGAGTGGAGCAATTGTGCCAAAATTGATGAAATACAGGAAAATGGAATGAGCTAACCCTATCCGTGGTTGTGGATATTATACTTGTAGATTTGAAGAATTCTCTTAGCAAATTTCTTGAATATTCAATGTTTTTGTTTTACACTTGATGTCCATGTAAATTTGGGAAGGACAAATAAACTTCCCACTTTCTAATGTGAAGTGTTATGCGTGGTATAGTATGGTGCGGGAGAACTGATGAGCTTGTGGATGGTCCTAATGCCTCTCACATAACACCTCTAGCACTTGAACGATGGGAGCAAAGGCTAGAGGACCTCTTTTATGGGTGTCCATATGATATGCTAGATGCAGCTTTAGTAGACACATTTTCAAAATATCATGTTGATATTCAAGTAAGAAATCCTACCTGCCCTAGTAGGAATCGAACCTAGTACCTGTCTCCAGACATGAAGGTTCTCTTTCACTGTGCTATATGCTCCATGATGGGCACCCACTCTAGATAGAAAGATATATCACATTCACACCAGAGATGTCTCTGGGGTTCTCACTTCTGAACCATAGCTCCAATGTTTCAACAACTACCCAAGCTCCTGTGCAAAACACTGTTCTGAAACTCTTATCATTAGGATCGAGGAATGGAAGTACAAAAATGTATAGGTTGAAAATTTGTAAATCTAATAGACTTTGCAAGACTTTGTCAGATCAAGAAGTATTATTTTATACAGATTAGGTGCCTTGGTGAACTGGTTTATCCAGGTTAGATGAGAAGCTTAATTTTCAAAATATGTAAATTAAAGAAGCTTGGCAAACTAGAAAATTATATCCTTGGTAAGTCACTCATAGCTGACTATTTGGGTTGTAAGATATAGGTCCATTGTTTCAACAACTACCCAAGTTCCTGCCCAAAACACTGTTCTGAAACTCTTATCATATTAGGATCGAGGAATGGAAGTACACAAATCTATATGTTGAAAATTTGTAAACCTAATAGAATTTGCAAGACTTTGTCAGATCAAGAAGTATTATTTTATACATATTAGGTGCCTCGGTGAACCGGTTTATCTAGGTTAGACTAGAAGTTTAATTTTCAAAATTTGTAAACTAAAGAGGCTTGGCAAACCATAAAATTATAGCCTTGGTAAGTCACACATAGCTGACTATTTGGGTTGTAAAATATAGTTTTTTTCTAGGTGATAACTTTTATTTCCAAAGTTTACTCTATAGACTGCACTTTTGGAAATTTGTATGCATCTTTATCTTCACCAGGTTGTGCTATCGGGTTTACAATTTCAGGGACACTGTTTTCTGTGCTTTATGTATTGTAAATGCTCCTATGGCACGATTTTCTGGAATTTTTATTCTTATACTTTATTGTATTCTATAGTTAATGTAGCCTTATCTAACATGCCTGGTAGCTAGATATAGGCCTAGTATTACCTTTGTTAGAAGATGGAAAGATCTATCTTGAAAGTTGAGAGTTCCATTTTTTACTGTAAATGTGGGAAAATACACAGCAGGCATTAGTTTGGTTATTACTTTCAATAAGACATCAAGATGGATCTAATATGAGGTTTCATGCAGTACATTGATGTCAATAAACTTGTAAAAGGGCGACCACTCGACAATATAGAGTTCATGCAATGGTTAAAGAGATACTGTGATTCAGTAAATGGTGGAATCATGAATAGGTATCTTCTTTTTCTGTTCTCTTTTCCTGCTTTTTTCTGGATTTCATGGCAATACAATAATGGGCATATTTGTTTACATGTTAGTGATACATTTGTTAATCAGTTTTTGATTCTGTTCCTTTTTAGTTACAATGCATTGGAACGAAGGGAGTTTTGCAAAGGTGGAAAATAAGTTAACAAGAAAGCAGCTCTAGTAAACCCTTCAAGCAAGGGCAATGCACTAGGGTCTAAAACTGCCACAGTTGCTAGTTCTCAGCGAAATGATCCTCCAGTTCCAGTTGTGAATGTAGCTGCTAAACATTCCAGGACAGGGTCAAGTGCTGGATATGGGTCTGTACCCTTCCAAATAGCCTCAACTGAGCCACCATTTTATGGGTCTGCAATGCTCAACACTGCATCTGCAAACGCAGCCCAGATTCAGGCTCTCAATGAGCAGGTAAAAAAGATTACTCCATTTAAAGTCTCTTGATGTTTGTGTTTTTGTTATTCATATTTTCCTATTGTTTTACCTCGGAAAGAATCTTGGTTCAGTCATGGTCCAATCATCACAGGATCCTTTTGTTAGGAGTTTTTCCAAAGGAACTAGAGCAACATGAACTTGGTCCAAGCTCTCATATCAGTGAAGTTCTCATATTTGTTTATTTCTATGCTATTTGCTGTTTAATTGAGGTATGCAGGTCACAGAGTTGAAGCTCTCGGTAGATAGTTTGGAGAAGGAAAGAGACTTTTACTTTGCAAAGCTCAGGGATATTGAAATACTTTGTCAAAATCCAGATGTTGAACAATTACCTGTAAGCACAAATTTTACTAGCCATATACAATCTTTTGTCTAGAAATGTTTTCTGCATGAGTTTAATGGAGTGACAAATATCAGATTTTGATAACTGTAATTTTGAATAGATAGTTGCAGCAATACAGAGGATTCTATATGCCGGTGATGATAGTCCAGCTGTAATTGCTGAGGCACAAGCAATAATATACAAGTCATCCAATCCATCCGATGAAAATGATGAGAACAAGGCAAGGAGAGAGATTAAGAGTGTGGGTCATATTAGAATGTTGTAAAAACTAGTAAACCCTATGACATGGGAGAATAACAAAGCCATGGATCTAAGACTATGCAAAATAGAATATGAGTGAATGAAGAGAATCGAGTACAACATATGGATAGGACATCATTAGAGTATATTGTAAGGGAAGGTGTTGTATGTAAGAGATTTAAGGAACGTCTCAAGGTATATGCCATGGCACTTGGTGTAGAGGAATCTAACTAAATATGTAAAACTGGTGGAAAAGCCAAAGACAAGTGAATTTTATAAACACATGTACTCTATGTAATTAATTCATGGCCCTTTTATAAATTAGAGTGCTAGTTACTTGAATATCTTTTATGCTTTGTTGATATTGTGTGACATGGTTATGCATAAGTTATATTAGAGCCATGGATATGTGTGAGTGAGCAAGTTTGACATGCTCCTATTTGTTTATGTTGTTTTTTACAGCTGTTGTGTAAAGCTAAGTGAAGGGCTTCTTGAGGCTAAGGGAAGCCATGTGAACTGAACCATGAGAACATGTCAGCATATGAATTAGTGAGCACGAGAATAGAGCCTTGTAGAAAATGAGTGAGGTGAGATTTGTATATGAAGTCTGCTTGAGTGAGTGAGCAAGTTTGACATGCTCCTGTTTGTGTATGTTGTTTTAGCAACTGTTATGAGAAGCTGAGTGAAGGGATTCTTCAGGCTATGTGAAGCCATGGGAGCTGAACCATGAAAGTATGAGAGTCATGAGAACATATAAATTAGTGAACATGAGAATGGAACTTTGTTGAAAACGAGTGAGGTGAGATCTGTATATGGAGTCTGCTTGAATGATGTTCTGTTTGCATAAGAACTAAGTTTTGAAGAACGATTATGTAGGATTGAGATGCTTGTTAGGTTGTGAGGATTGTTGGCCTTTGTGAGAGAGAACTTGAATGCATGCAGTGAAGTTTTTACGAGGGTAGAGCTGTGGTAGTTTTGAGAGCATTTTGGATGAAGCTTTTTGGGTGTGTTATTCTTTCCTAAAAATTTGTAGTTGTTCTCTACTTGTGGAGTTTATGAGCCCTTGGAATATTGAAAGTTGTCTTAAAATTACTTGCAAAGTGAGGAAGCTTTGGTTCAACTGTGAAAGAAGTAGAGCTAGGCTCTCCACTTAAGATTGTCTCTCTATGTAATATAAATGTTCAACTAATGCTAGTCAAAGTACTAAGAAATCTATGAGAGTATTATGTATACAAACTAGATTTTTAAAGCTATTTTGAGAAAAGTTGTTGAAGCTCTGAAACAAAGGAGCACTAAAATATGCATGATTGTCGATGAAAGCATTTAAAAGTCTACTACAACTGAAAAGTCCTCTCAGCCTCTGGAGTTGGATATATATCCAGTGTCCACATCTTGAAGCAATTACTAAAGCAGTTACACACTACTGTTTGAGATTGGTACAAATAAACCCTCTTATATTTGTTTTGACATCATGTGATAGATTTTAATTCATAATAAAGTGATTTGCCTAAGGGCGCCTATCAAGTGTCGCCCTTTCTTGTGTTTAGTTTTTTTTTCCCTTAGGTAGAAATATAAAGGGGTATAAAAAATGTAAATGAAAAAATGGATACATGGAATATATAGGGAAAATAGGGGTTTTTTAAAATCGGCAAGGCATATTGGGAGGGGGTTAAAAAAAACGATTTTTGGAGGTATTTTCCAATATTTTTTGAAAATAGGGGTATTGTTTCATATGCCACGAACGAACGTGCTATGGCATAGTTTCACTAAGTGAAGACCCCGTGGTCTTGGACAAGGTAAAAAATTCTAGATTGCAGATTCTTAGAAGAGAGTTTGAATCTCTATCAATGAAAGAAATAGAGTTAGTTGACTCATTCTATACTCATGTTATTGGGTTGATAAATCAACTGAAATCTCATGGAGAAAATATAGAAGAAAAAATGGCTGTTGGAAAAGTTCTTAGAAGTCTTCCCTAAAGATTTGAATACTTGGACATGACCTTGGAAGAAAAAACATACCTATTGTAGTTTACCATTGATGAGTTATAATCCTCACTCATCAATCAAGAACACATAATAAGTAGATCAAATACATCATTAGAAGGTGCATTTGCAGCAAATTCATCTATAAGTCGTGGAAGAGGCAAGGGGAGATATAATTCTAGAGGCATAGGAAGACGTTTTTCTAGAGGAGGATGGAACAACAGTCCCATGAATGTCAATATTAGAGGAAAGAATCAGATCCCTAGTCAACCAAGTGGTCACATGTTTGATAAGTAAAAAATACAATGTCATTACTGCAAGAAATTTGGTCATTATGCATATGAATGCATGAAGAAGAAGTATGACCAAGGAAGGCAAGGTCAAAACCGGTCGAGAAACACCAACAGTTCATCTAGCACAATGTTTTTGGCATGTGCATCCCCAAGTGAATGGAATATTGTCCAAGAAATTCCATGTGACATATGTTATTTATATTCAGGTTGTAGCAATCATATGACTAGTAATTTAATTTTTTTTTTCCAGTCTAGATATATCAGTTCAAACTGATGTCACACTTGGAAATACTGTCCAATTCATTGGTTTGGGAAAAAGGTACTTTTGGTATTCTAACTAAATAGAGGGAGAGAAATATTAAGCATGATGTCTATTATGTTGAGGGTCTGAAACACGATTTGTTGAGCATCAGACAACTGATACAAACAAGTTATAAAGTCTACATGGAAGACAATCAATGTGTGATTAAAGAATTATGTCCAAGCAACCAACTGATAGAAAAAGTACCAATGACAAACAATCACTTGTTTCCTTTTAGGATAATGCCAGACATGAAAGGAAAAACAAATACATGAGCTGCATTCAATACAGAAAGGAAAGAAGCCGACAAGCACTGCGACAAGAAAGAAAAGGATAGCACTGGAATTCAAGAAACATTTCAATTAGAGGTTCATGATGAGTCCCGATTGTGGCATTTAAGATTTGGACATTTGAATTTTGGTGGGATGAAGCTACTGCACACGAAGAATATGGTGAAAGGATTTCGATTGATAAAAAAACCTGAAAGAGTTTGTGAAGGTTGTATTTTTGGAAAGGAGAATAGAGAGACTTTCCCAGTCAGGAATCCATATAGAGCACGCAAACCACTTTAGATTGTGCACTTTGATATTTGTAGCCCAATAAAGACATCATCCATGGAAGGATGCAATTATTTCCTAACTGTTATTGATGAATTAATAAGAAAAACATGAGTACATTTTCTAAAAAATAAATATGATGCATTTGGATGTTTTCAACATTTCAAGGCACTTGTGGATAACTAGGGTGGACACAACATAAAAATATCAAGGACAGCCAGAGCCGATGAGTATGTATCGAATGAATTCCTAAATTTTCGCAAGACCCATGGCATACACAAACAGTTCACTACGCAATATACACCTCAGCAGAATGATGTTGCAGAGAGAAAGAAAAAAACCATTATGGAGATGGAGTGAAACATTATTGAAGCCAAGCATTTTCCAAATGAATATTGGGTTGAAGCAGTCGCAATTTATATATATATTATGAACCAGTGTCTGAAAAAGAGTGTGAAGAACGAAGTCTCTCAAGAATCATCGATAGGTATGAATCCCATTGTTTCTCATTTAAAGGTTTTGGTTGTTTCGCATATGCTCATGTTCCAGATGAGCTAAGAAAGAAACTAGAAAAGAAGGGACAAAAATGTATTTTTGTTGGCTAATCTGAAGACACAAAAGCATACAATTTGTATGACTCTATCGCAAGGAAATTAATCATCAGTCACGATGTTCAATTTGTTGAGAATGAATCACGGGATGGTACTATCGAGAAGAATGTCGAAATTGTGTTAACTGTCGAGCATGATGAGATGGTGGAGGAAGTGGTTCAAACACCACATGCAAGTCAAAATGTCACAACATCTTTGAATTCGAAGACACCGAGACATGGTTCAAGGAACAAAGACACAATTCGCAACCCAAGCTACACCAACAAGCACACCAAGAGGAAAAAAAAGTCCATCAAGCATTTCGTCAAGGTGGACATCGATAGATCTAATAAAGACAATAATTCTGCGTGAGATATTTGAAGTTGGTACATCAAATTCATTCTCTCTCTTTGCATTATTTTCTGAAATAGATGATCCACTAACATTTGAGGAAGCTGTTGAAGGTAAAGGATGGGAACAAGGCATGGATAAAAAATAGAATGCATTGAGAAAAACCAAACATGGGAGCTGGTAGATGTACCAGAAGATAAATATGTAATCAACGTCAAATGGATTTACAAGATCAAGCAAGATGCTGATGGGAATGTGCAAAATAACGAGGAAAGAATAGTCACAAGAGGTTTTGCTTAGCAACCCAACATAGAATTTAATGAAACTTTTGCACCCATTGCATGCATGGATACAACAAGAACAATTTTATCCATTACAGCTCAAAACAAATAGCTTGTTTATCAAATAGATGTTAAATTGACTTTTTTGAATGATTATCTAGAGGAGGAAGTGTATGTGGAATAACCATAAGGATATGAAGTTCTGGGATAAGAGCACAAAGTATACAGGCTGAAAAATGCACTCTATGGTTTGAAGCAAGCTCGTAGAGCTTGATACAGTCGCATTGATTCCTATCTCACCCAGAATGGATTTCACAGAAGTGAAAATGAACCAACGTTGTACACCAAAGTTAATGAGGAAGTTACTAATGTTAATTGTATTCATGTATATAGATGATTTAATATTTACTTGTGATTTTGGAATAAAGGATTTTAGAACATTCATGGAAAGCGAATTTAAAATGACTGAATTGGGGCTTATGAAGTTTTTTCTGGGAATTTGAATTCTAGTAGTCTGAAAGTGGTATATTTATATCACAATCCAAGTATGCAAGTGCAATTTTAAAATGATTCAATATGTCTAATTGCAAGGAAGATCCAACACCAGCAATAACAAGTTTAAGATTGAGTAAGGATGATGAGGTCAACTGTAGATCCTATGTTGTTTACAAGGCTAGTTCATAGCCTTATGTATTTAACGATGACAAGACCAGACATAATGTGAGGAGTAAGTATAATCTCAAGTTTCATGGAGTCACCAAAAGAATCTCATTGGAAAGAAGGTAAGAGAACTTTGAGGTATGTAAGTGGGACACAATACATTGGCATTTTGTATTTGACCTCAGAAAATTTCATACTCATTCGGTACACTGACAGTGACAATGGAGGCAACACTGATGACAGGAAAAACACATATGGGTACACATTTCATTTTGGTACAGGTGTTATGTCGCGGGATTTGAAGAAACAACTCATTGTAACTATGTTTTAGCAGAAGCAGAGCATGTCATAGCTACAAGCGTTGCATGTCAATCCATTTGGATGTAGAGAATACTAGGAGACCTGTCACGGAACCAACAAGAACTACCAACCAATAATGTGTTCCACAAGAGAACCAAGCACATCGACACAAGGTATCATTTCATAAGAGAATTGGTAAATAACAAAGATATTTGTTTATAAGTTTGTATTTTGAAGATCAATAGGTAGACATATTTACAAAACCATTGGAAATTGATATGTTCCAGTATCTACGAAGTTATTTAGGAATGACAATTTTTGTTCAGTGAATTTTGTCATGCATAGAGCAAGTTTTAGCTCTAAAACATTTTGTAAAATTTTGTTTAAAGATCCCCATCTGCTCATAATTAAGGGGGAGTGTTGGAAATATTAATTACTCGTTATCTACACATCATCTCAACTGACTCCGTCAGAGTCCGTTGAAGTTCATCTTCCATCATTTTGTCTAATAGGTTGAAGAGTTAACGTCTCTCCATATTTAAGCAATTGAATTAAATTTATGAAGTTAAGATTTTAGGTAGAAATTAATTACATTCCTTAATGTAAGTCGGTAACTTCCAAGATAAGCAAATTTTAGTATTTGTATATGAAGAATAATAAGAATGAAAATAGAGAGAGAAGAGGAGAGAGTGCAAGAAGAGAAGAAACGAGAGAAAGCGTGGAGTAGTTGAGAAGAAGAAGAAAAAATATGAGAAGAGTTTGGAAGTTCAATCCTCTGTGTGTTTTGGAAAGTGTTGAGAGCTAAAGCTTTGTAAAAGGTGAAACATCTTAGTAAAATTCCAAGATTGTAATTGCGGTTGTAGTTATTTTTTATGTCACAACAATATATATAATTCCATAGTTTATGGTTGAATGCGTGTCTTATTTATGCCACAGATCTTCTCCAGAATTAATTGAGCTAATGTTGTTTACATTTACTGTCTTTCGAAAGATACAAAGAATCCACAAATATTTCACCGTGTAAAAGTTTAAGTTTTAACCACAGAGTGCTCGACACAAGTCTTACTTAATACTTTGGTTATATGATATTGTGAGCTTGTCGCAATGTAGTTTTGTCGAGGTTTATCCCAAGTTTTGGGTCTGTGAAAAGTATTTTTCATACTCTAAGTCTTTAGGCTAATAAATCTATTTTTATAAAGTTCTATTAAAAGTGATCCCGCCGAAGTAGGAGTTGGTCGCAACCAAAAGTGTGTCACGGTAAAATCCCGTCGAAGTCAAGTAGGTGTTTGTCTAGGTAAAAGTGTGTCGGGTTAAAAGTCTGTAAAAAGTGTGTCAACCAAAAGTGAAGTCTATTGCACACATGTCTATCGTACTGAATCTCCATCACAGTAAATCCCCGTCGTAGTAAATCTTTGTCATAGTAAAATCCTTGTCGCAGTAAATATTTGGTTGAATTATTTTGGTCGAAGTAAAAGGTGGGGTTTCCCAAAGGAATTGTGTCATATCCCCAAAAATTAAAAAAAGAAAACTTGTTACTGCATAGTAACTCAAGTTTACTATCCCAACTAGTCTCTCTCACCTCAAGACTGTCGACCTTGTCTTTGGTTGATAATACACACACACACACACACACACACACACACACACACATATGTTGTATTGCTAATGGATGTTGGGATGCAACCTTTGGATTTCGACCATGTCTTTAGTATGATATAATATATATATTGCTTGTGTTGCATGTTACCACTAAGTTATAGATTAATCTCTTGGTGAAGGTGTTGCCCATCTCTATGGGATAGACGCATACATGTTAATTTATTTAGAGTTGTTACCTATAGAAGATTGTGATTCATTGCCTCAGAAGTGGTAAGGTAATTTTCCCCTTACAACTACATTAATTATTATTTCATTGCATGAGTTTATTAATTGGTTGGAGTTGAGTGGGAGGGAATCTCCCCTCTTCTTAGTGGAATTTACATGTGATGTATTGAATAGATTTTGTGGAAGCCACCTTTAAGAGATGTGTTTCCCTTACATAATTTTAATAGTTATTGATTTTTCCTATATTAAAAGGGTAAGGATTTCCATAAAAAATTAAATTAAATGTATATTATGTTGTTTCCAAGGGACATAAAGCAAAGCCGTCGAACCAAGCTTTTGGTTTACATTTGTAGAGTGTATAGTGTTTATGGTTCATGGAGGACAGGCGTAGCCCTTAAGTGTATACATTTTGTTTGCATTGAGGAAATACACACACAAACACACACACACACATTAGTTCATCCTTTGGTGGCACTTGCTATATATTAATTCATCTTGCATTTGTTGATGGAAGGGTGCAGCCCTAGGGTTGCAACCCTATTAGTTATTGAACAAGATGAATATTAGGGAATTTCCCTTTAGCTAGGTATAATTCTTGGGTTATTAATGTTGTATGTTGATACTTATGCATTTTGTGATTAGTGTTGTATGAGAAGGTTATTACTCCTTTAGTGTGCAATTAAGTTGATTGATGATTATGTACATGGTTATCACTATTGCAGTGGATTATAAGCCCATTGAGTAAGGTGAGAGCTTAGCCCTTTTCTTGTTATTTGATTGCATAGACATGCATGGGAAGATATCTACGGTTTATTTGAAGGTAGGTGCATTGCCACCTATGTTACATTGTTGATTGAGTTATGTGGCTTAATAAATAAGTGCTCGACCCTCATGAGGTACTGGTCCTTGGTAAGTAATTAGATTGATAATTACTATGATTGATGTGTCTACTGACATGAGTAGTTAGGTTTGGAAGGGATGGTTCCCTTTCCTGTGTGTGTATGTCCAAGTAGGTCTTAGATACTCTACCTGTACATGAACAAGGACAAGTAAATCCTTGGGATGCCTAGCTTAGGATGGCTATGGACTTGATGCCAACTAGTAAGGAGAAATCAAGAAAGAATTTCTATCTCCCCTTTTATCCTAGTGGAACCGTATCCCACCACAGGGGCAGCCTCACCACAGAAACAATACATGTCAAATGAGTGCCTATGGTTGGGTGATACGTGGAGCTTGCACTTCTAGTTTCCCTTAATAAGATAAATTTTCTTAGTTGACCATCTTGACGTGTTAATGAAAGTAAATGTGATTCATGTGATTGACAATGTAAGATGATGTATAATGATTAAGTTGTATCTATTAGCATGTTGTTGTAATGCTTATGATGTATACATTGATCATTGGTTATATTGTGGTGATATGTATGTGACTAACATGTTGTTCTTACAAGATTGGGGATGTCGTTGGTTAAGTAAGCTATGCTTACGTAGTATATGCATGTGTATTCTATGTATGTCTTATGATTATGTGATAGTGCTTATGCAGCTTGATAACCTTGTCTTCAATCTAGAATAATGTGTGACAATTGTCCTTATTGTCTGATGGTGAAATGGACATACAAATAGATTTATAAAGCTCAATGTAGCTTATAATAATAAGGACATAATAGTCATGTGTATTATAGTGAGACATATATTCTTATGATGGTTAAGTGTTAATGTGAAGATTAATAAATCATATATATAAATAATCATTATTAAAGATTACTAACATTTATGCAAAGGATGAGCTAGTAACAAGATTATGATGGAGGATATATTGAAAAAAACAATCTTACCTTTTTCCAAAAAGTTTAATGGATACATGACCCTATGCATTATGTAAGTAGCATGAGAACCAACCACCAATATTTTGCTTCGAAGTTCAATCGTGTTACTCGAGATGCTCAATCTTAATGAAATATACGTGTGCAAAGACGCACTTGCTATTATTTTCTAGGAGAAAAATAGCAGTCCCTTGTTATTCATCAGAATCAAAGGTAACTTGTTTGCTACACCAGGTGGGCATATACATGATAGTAGGGCCTCATCCAAAAATATTGTGCTCAGTCTCATCTCCAATATACAGAAAGTATGTAACAAAATAGTGAATCCTCCCACAAGCAAGTGGCAGAAATAAAAACAAAAAAACCATCTTCAAGTCCCCATCTCCAATCACCCAGCTATAGAGAGGTGTAAATCAAGGCCAATAAGCTGATCTAAGGAGGCACTTCCAAGTAAGTCATGCTCAAAATGTGAGTGGACAAAGCCACCACAGACACCAAAAGGTGTGCTACCATACTGAAGCCCTAATAAGGTGCTAAAGGGAGTAGGTCAAAGAATCAATAGAGCTGAACTGTTCCAATCCCAATGCATTCACCCTCAGTGAATTCCATGTAATGAAAGGAAACCAAATGCCAAATGAAGTGCCTCCTTAGATAAGCCATCTGCCTTAACATTATGTTCTCTGTAAACATGAGAAGATTTGAGATGGATAAATGAAGATTGAAAGTCTCTGATATTATGACACCATCCTTCGAGTTCGAGAGCAAAGAGGCTAGCCTTCCCATTGAACCAGTTAATAATGACTAATAAATCTCCCCTAATATGTAAATATTGAAGCCCGATATATTTTGAAAAGACCAATAGTACCCGGAGTGCAAGCAGTTCAGACCTTGTATTAGTACTCAAGCCACAACCCATTTTAATACAGAGATACCGATCCTTGCTGATGAGTATGTGAACACCTATGCCACCAAGCTAAGGCCCTGTAAAAAAACCAGCTCGGAATTCATATACAGGTGGTATTCCTGTTGGATCTCTGGTGTGTAGTCACATGATGTAATTTCAGCCGCTTATTATAACTATATTTGTTGAGCAAGGGTCTTCATTAGTGCAACTCCTTCAGAAACTTGTCTTCTTCCTTCAAGCTTTTGCGAGGCACCTTGATTTCTTCTCGTATATGTTTTCCATGCCTTATCCATTATTTTTTTGTTAGAAGGTTTCTCACCTAATTGTTCTCTTACCTAGTCGCCGTGTCGGTACTCAATAGTAGCAGCATTTGTAGAAAAACGTTTCAATTAAAAAAATAAAATCATATTTCACTAAAAATAAAATAAAATCATATTTCTTCACTAAGCACGTTTCAATTAAAAAAATAAAATCATATTTCACTAATCTATTAAAATATAATAATATATAACCATTTAAAAAAAACCATATTTCACTAAACTATTTCAGTGTAGTTTCAAAATCATATCCCGTTATTCTTTCTCTTTTAAAATCAAAATATTAATATGTTTTTTTAACAATGATAAAACATATATATAATTACTAGCATAACCACAAATAAAGTGGACTTTGTGAAAATAACCATATTTCACTCAACTATTTCAGTGTAGTTTCAAAACTACATAGAGTTAATTTTTTTAGTTTAAAATCAAAATATTATGTTTTTTTCAATGATAAAAAAAAAAAAATATTTTAATTACTAATATATCCACAAGTAAATTGGACTTTGTGAATGTTAATGGATGTAGCCAAGTAATCATTTAATTTTATGGATATAACTGATTATTAAACCAACTTTAAACATTAAATTAATTAATAAATTGTTATAATTATCCATTTATGCTATAACATAAACATTAAACTAATTAATACAAACATAAAACAAATACTATTTAATAAAAAAACAAAAATTGATATGTGTTTAACTACTTATTACCTGGATATACATTTTTATTTGAGATTTGAGGTGGAGTACAACCTATGTTTTTTCGTTTATGGATGAGGATGAGACAAGTTTATTCTATGGCATTACTTCAAAATTCCAAATAAACAATTATAAAAAAAATCAATATAAAAAATAATGGGTAGCTATCTTATGAATGGATAAATAGTAACAATGCATGGATAACTCATAGATGATGAATGGATAACCAATAGTTCATGGCAAATAACTAGAAGAATGTGAAATAAAAAAAAAATATAAAAAAGAACTGATAGTTGATAAATGGATAACATGTAGCTAGGTATGGATAACTCACACTTGAACTTTTAACTTGACTAATATGACGAATAAACAATATTTCCAAATTATGTCCCATTCCATAACTCTCTCTCAACCATTTGACCCTTATCAACCTAATCCAGCCACAAACTATATCCACAAACTATATGTATGCTACTTTAAATCTTAATAAAGATATATTTAAACACAATGTAGACAACTACCATGAGATAAATCTCAGCTATACACTTGTTACATTATAACTAATCTTATTAATCCACTCAAAAAAATCCAAAATATCAAATAATCTTTAAAAACTTATAAACATAAAAATTACTCATGTACAAACTTTAATTAAAAAAAAAAATTCTATATAGATAAAAACATTTGATTTAAAAAAAAAGTTCTCCTTGTTTATTATTTTAGAATAACGTATCTTTCTAAATTTTATATTTTGGAATGTCGTTTATTTGTAAATTTCATCTCAGATTCCAAACTACAAATATAAATTGAGTCGAAACATATGGACAGAGATGAGTGGCATGCATTTTTATTTATCTTTATGACACAGTCTACCATTACTCTAACCGTATACCTCAAAACGACGAAGTTATATACCCGTTAACAACGGATCTATTTCCAGCTTAACTAACTCAATTCCAACGGGTCTATTTCCCTTCACTAGCGACCATAACTAACTCAATATCAACGGATCTATTTCCCTTCAATAGCGAGCATCACCATCTCCGTCCTGTTGCTCCGTTTCATATGCAGCAGCTTTGGTATCCAGAGGCAGAGCAGAACATTCCACTGTTATTGCACTCACATGGCCGCCATGGGTGTGATTGCCGAAGGCCTGACTAGTTTCTCTCTTGTAAACATAAAACCCAGAGACAACCAGAAAGAAAACAAGATTTAAAACGTTAAGAACAGCTAACAAGGCATAATAGTAGTAAAGCCGAGATGCATTGAGATTGTCCAAAATCCAGTTGGCGTGGCCCTTTCGTCCAGTGATCTGAGTAACAACAGTCAAAAGAAAACTGCTGATAAAATTTCCAATCCCAAAAGTACTTGCCAACAATGCATTTCCTATGCTCTGCATGCTTTCGGGGGCCTGATCATAAAAGAATTCTAATTTGCCCACTTCTAACAAGGCTTCTGCTATGCCCATAAGCAAATACTGAGGAAGCAAGATAAAAATGGATAGAGGGGCTACAGCTTTCTTGTCACCTTGAAGACCGTGTTCTTTCACCACTCTGATCCGCTGGATTTCTGTTATGCAGGCCACTACCATGACTAGAACGTGGATGCCCAGCCCAACACCAATTCTCTGTAGAATTGTTATTCCCCTGGGATTGCCTGTGATTCTTCTGAAAATCCTTACAAGGATTCTGTCATAGACCACAAGAAATACCAGCAATGAAATCGTGACCAGTGATGTAACGCTGCCAGGGAGGATTTGAAAGTGAGAACCTATGTGCCTGTTAAGTGTTGTTCCCTGCTTTACGAACAATGTGTTTACTTGGGCTATCACGGCGCATGGCATGAACAAGGAAACCCAAATCGGTAACAGTTTTATCATAACCTTCGTTTCCTCTACTTGGGTTATCGAACATAGCTTCCATGGACTGGTTGAGCCATCCTTTGTTGCTGCTTTATCCAGAAATCTGTAAAGAAATAAAGGGAAACTTTGTTATGGTATTGTAGTTCAGCACTAAATTAAAAATTAGTTTGTATAAACAGTCATACTACTGTTTCGATCTTGTTTTATGAAAAAAATTCTTTAATCTAAAACTTTACTCTTTTCGGTGGGTTTGGAGTTTCAAAAAAATGGGCTCTGATAGTGAGAAGGTTGATTTTTTTCTTTTTTGGAATTGGAAGCATGATAGGGAAGCCAATTGTAAAAAAGTGAACACTACTTTCCCGTTTGAACATTGCTTTCTAAAAGATAAAATTCTAAGACCTTACTTTTCGGTTGGATTTATAGTTTCGAAAAATTGACTCTGATTGCGAAAAGGTTGAAAAAAACAAATCTAAAACCTTTCTTTTCAGTTGGGTTGGGAGTTTCGAAAAATGGAATGTGACGAGGAAAATGTTGAAAAAGTGTTTCAGGATGTGAATTGTTGTCGACAAAGTAATTATAAACTTAAAGTGAGCAGATGAAAGCTCTCTTAAAAAAATATAATATTACAGAGTTGCATGGGTTATCGAACATAGCTTCCATGGAATATACTTATTCTTGAGGACCTACTTTCAAATAATGTAAATAACATTTTAAAAGAATGTAAGATTAAAATTCATTCTATCTATCTTGACTCCTACATCTTGATTGCTGAATAAACATTATATCATGTATTATATGGGGATGAACTTGTGAAGCATGAGCAAAATACAGGATTCAATTTTTCATTAATTGTGTTTAGCATTTAAAGTTTAAATCATCTTTATTTTTGTTAGTGGTTATGTATTATGTGATATGGTTTACTTTTCTATATCATATAGTTTAGATATAGATTCTATGTATCAATTAAATGTTCTTTAATGAAAGTTTTTTTTGTTAGTAATTATGTATTATGTGATATGGTTTACTTTTCTATATCATATAGTTTAGATATAGATTTTATATATCAATTAAATGTTTTTTTAATAAAAGTTTTTTTTTTAAGAAGTTTGGACACTTTGTTTTTAAATTTTTTTTACTTAAATTCATTTGTAATAATTTTCGTTCATCTTTATCTATATAAAAATTAGTATTACTTTTTATGTTCTTATTTAATGTCTTTGTTATCATTGCTTCCACTCTTACTTGTGTAAAAGACTAAAACAATTAGTTATGAATATAAATTGTAATGAGTTTGAAAACTCATTAATAAGAGTAACTCGTGCTTAAAAGTAACTCCAAAATGAAAAATTCAAGACAAAACAATAGGTATTGAACAAATGCAAGAAATGACATCATCTTTCTTCATGTTTACATATATATTTCATTTAAGATAAAACAATATGTATTGAACAAAGACAAGGAATATTTGGAATATTTACTAGTCTTTCTTCATGCTTAAATATTCAATTTAAAAGTTTTTAAAGTGTTGATTGGCCGTTATTTTGTTACATTGGTATAAATATATGTTGAGTATATTTTTTGGTTTTTTTTGATTACTTAGTATGTAATTCATAGCAATTTTATTATTTTAGTTGATATTTAATGACAATAAAACATGGATAATTATATTTGAATGTAAATTTTTAAACAATCCACTAATCATGGGTTCAGCTAGTTGCAGTAATAATATATATGTATATATATTTTTAATATAAAACTATATATGTATATATATTTTTAATATAAAACTATGTTGATTGTTTAAATTGGAAATAAAAAATATATTATGTTTCCATATAGGCTTAGAAAAAATGGACTTTGTTAATACAACAAAAAATTTAGGATTCAATTTTTATCATCAAATTCTCATTCTTCTAATCATTCCCCTTTTCCCAATTCTATGTCTATTACAACTAGCACACTCATATAGTTTGTGGTTGGAGATCACTTAGATAATATTTTTGTATTCCTCCTATTCTTCTAGTTGAATGGGTTTAACTATGAGTTATCCATGCCTAGCTAGATGTTATCACCCACATTCTTCTTGTTATCCATTTATCAACTATAAGTTATTTTTTATATTCTTTTTCTTTTTATCTATATTCTTATAGTTATTTACTATGAACTATTGGTTATCTATTCATCAACTATGAGTTATCTGGATGCATTGTTACGAGTTATCCATTCATCAACCAGCTACTAGTTAATTTTTATCTTCCTTTTTTATAATTGTTTATTTCAAATTTTGAAAGACAACCATGGAATCTCAATCTTAACAGTACACTTATCTTATCCTCCTCAGTAGATGAAACAACATACATTGTAGTCCATCCCAAATCTCAAATAAAAACTTGTATCAACTTAATTATTCACTTTCTTCTTTTTATTTCTACCAACTAAATAATTATACTTGAGTGTCAAATATTTTAGAAATAACTTATATCTAAGCTTTCCTTTAAGTAATCTTAACCCAAGATAAATGAAATGTATCCTTTATAGCTCTCTTTCCCTCTACCTTATCCTAAGCCAGATCAATGAAATGTATCCTTTGTAATCTTAAAACCCGATTAAGATTTTAAAAAACCTATCATAAATAACATAGTTCTTCTTATCATCTTATTTTTAATAACAGCTCCATTGTCAATAATTTTTGCATGATATGAAAAGCATCTGCATTATCAAAGAATTTTTTTATAGTCTTTAAAATATTTAAATAAAATATAACAGGTTTATTAAAAATAATAATAATAAAAACATTTTCCCAAAAGTTTCTTAGAAACTGTAACATGACTCTAATACAGATGTTGTCAACTGAAAATGATGGTTACAAACTGTAACATGACTCTGATGCATATATTATCAACTGAAAATGATGGTTAAACTCACCTCAAACTTGGAGTATGATGAATGGGGAATCTTCCGTTAGCAACATACTCTTCAGGGTCGACTTCATGAAGTTTGGTGGGATCCGAAGGTACATGAACTCTCCATTTACGAGCTGTTGCTACAACTACCTGCGCCATGCGACCGAATGGATTCCCTTTCTGAATTTTGTGTCTGTAAAATGGAGTTCCTATAAAGAAGATGGCAGAAGATATGATTAATCCAGCCGTGGGAATCGCATAGCCCAAACTGAATCCAACACTCTCCTGAATATATATCAGAAAAGTCTGTCCAATGAACGTCCCAATGAACGCACCAAACAACCACCAATTGAATAAGGAGACCTTCTGATGCTTCTCCTCGACATCAAATTCATCGAACTGATCTCCACCAATGGTAGTGATGTTGGGCTTTGTACCGCCGGTTCCCACAGCAAGAATGTACAAAGCAGCGTAGAAAAACCCAATCTGAAACTTGGAAGCTTTCTCACATACGCTGGAGTCCGATTTACAGTCTGGGGGTTTCAGAGATGACAATGACACTGCTAATGTCAACATTATCATTCCCTGTACAGAAATAACATGTAGTTTAAGGAATTTATTCAGTTTAACAAGTTATAAGCTCCACAGAGAGCCATTTCAACCAATTATTATGAGTATTATAGTTTAAAGAGTTAGTTCAACCCACCAAAAGATTTAGTTTAATTTACTTAACATGTGATTACTTTATAATCATTTCATACAACCATTTACAATGCCCTGAGCTTGTCTACAATGTACATCGATAGAACTGTTTATTGGAAGGGTTCTCTTTCTAAATCTTATGAAGATGAAACTCTGTAAAGATCAGTATAAAATAGATTTGTTTATTTTACATACTTATTTGAATTTATATGTAATAGTTGACATATTTTGATGAACTACTTCAAGCTGGAGCATAGTTGGGAGGCTGTATCAATCAAGGAAAATATGCGGAAATAGTACATTCAGAAGTCTTATGTTAATTTTCCCCGATATTAGTGTTTTGGGAAATCTGGAAGACAAGGAATGACGCCATATTCTCAAATTTAAAAGGAATGACGCCATATTCTCAAATTTACAGCAGACAGTCGGAACTATTTATTAGAGAGTTTAAACTATTTATTTGAAGGTTTTAACAAGTTTTATGGAGTCTAATAGGGTGAAAACCCTAAAAAGAAGAAACATAGGCAAGCTGCCCTCTCTCTTGCAGGAGCACAGGATCAGTTTCTTGGGGCAGCCACAAAAGGAGCTTGTGGTGGGGGGTTTGTTATCAAGTATGGTAAGGGTGATTTGATTAAAGGCTAGACTAAGGCTGGTATTGGTATACTTGCAGGTTTTGGGTGCCTTATAAGTTATCATAAATTAGGCATTGAGGGATGCATTTGTGACATCATTGGAACTTCAACATTGGTTAAACAACATTAAGTGTCTGATGCAAGATTTTTCCTTCTTATCTTTCAACCATATTATCAGAGAACTGAACCTTAAAGCTGACTTCCTTTCTAAGAGAGATTGAAGCAAAAAATAGCAAGCTTTGTTTTCTCATAATTTCTGCACTTAGACCTGTTCACTTAGTCTTCCTGCGTTCCTGGACAGCTTTTTGAAAATCTGTGGGTATTGGGTGGTGTTGATATTAGTTGGCCTCAGTTTGGATGATCAGCTTCATTACTGGACTCTTGCTTTTTGGTACATATTTGGTACATATTATGAATTTTTTCCAGAACTGTGATTGAACTGTAAAGTGATTGGTCTTGTCATGAACTTTGACATTATGTATTTCCGATACAACTTTACTTATCTAAAGTTGGTTTTTCACTATTGAAAAAAGTTGAGACATGGATAACGGTCAATTCCTTATTTATCATGGACACCATAACATAGATAAAATGACACCAGAGCATAGATAAGATCTCTCTAAAGGCCGGTCTCAATCAAATAAAATGAAAAAAATTGGATCCAATGAAATGAAAAATGGAGAACACAGATGAGAGGCCAACCAGTATATAAATACATGAAAACACAGTAAACGTCCAATAACGTCCCCAGTGAGTGTCTGCAACATATGCGCCAACGATAGGGGTGATCCAAATTGCACCAGCCCAATTATTGACATTCTTTGAAGAATTCAAAGTGCTCTCGTGCAGTTGAGTTGTTAAGTAAATCACCAAATTGGAGACAATACCATAAAAAGCCATGGTTTCGAACATCTGATAGCCTTTAATCAAAACATCCAACATCTTCCATATTAATATAAACAAATCATAGAAATATAAACGAATACTATTGATCATGAAGAGTAACCAAGCATTGTATCTCACCAACGAGGAAGTAACAGGCTTTCCATCTTCCAGTTTTGGACCTGAGAGCGGGCCTGCCTTTGAGATCGACGGAGCCATCCATGACGAATCCCTCAGACTTCATGTTATAGCTCTGTTGGCATTGATTTTCGTTTTCAGTTTCTGCCATCGCTCAATTGCTTAAATTTTGAGCGTTTGGTCTTTCCTTTATGTTTCGAGGTTGGACTTCTTGAATATAAAATCTTGACAAGAACGGCATCACTGCGTAGCGCATCTGCCGAGGGCTGGGAATTCGGAGGGCTCGGAATCCGGAGCGCAGGACACTCTCATCATCATAGTCGCTGGTTCCTCTAAGATAATGCCTCAATAATTTCATTCCATCTCTTAAAGCATGTGTACAAACATTCAAATATATTCTCGTTCTAAGAACTGTGGCGAGCGTTTGAGAAATATATGTTAATTTAGTGCGTCACAACAATCAAACTTCTTACCCTTTATCTGCAATATCAATTTGAGAAAAACTTTCCACCCATTTTTTTATACTTTTTGAATCCCATAAAACTTCATTCAAGAATTTGTCTATCCCATTTCCACCCATTTTTAATACTTTGTGAATCCCATAAAACTCCATTCAAGGATTTGTCTATCCCATAAATCATATTTTATTTGTGTTTAGGTCAAATGGTCAAATTTTTTGAAATCAGATTTTATTGGAGTTTATGTCAAATTGTCTAAAATAATATTTTATTAAAGTTTAGAGTCATTTCCATCGTTAAGGAATCCAATAAAGTGTTTTATTAAAGTTTAGAGTCATTTCCATCATTAAAGAATCCAATGAAATGCAAAATTTTCCTTAAGTCTTTTGCTATACATAATCATATTTTATTAGAGTTTAGAGTCCTTTCCATAGTTAAAAATCCAATAAATTGTTTTACAATACATATAAATAATCTCAGAAAGTCTTTTGCCATTCATAATCGTATTTCCATCATTAAGCAATCCAATAAAGTGTTTTACAATACATATTATAAAGAATCCCATAAAACCTTTTGCCATACATAAAAGTTCATGGATAATGTATTATAAAGAATCCCATAAAGTCTTTTGCTATACATATAAAAGTTCATGGATAATGTATTTGAGGATGAGATACTTATTAAGATTAAGTAGAAGCTCAAACTTAAGGATGGAATAAAAAAATTAATAAGGAATAATTATGTTGATCTATTATTTATATCAAAGTGTTAAAATAATATTTACAAAGAATTTCAAAAAGTTAGAAAGATTCATGGGAGTTGGCTTGCATTCATGTGCATACTTGCATCTACTTCTACATAGTTAATGATGGAAGTAAAAATAGGAAAATGTGGTTTAAATGAAAACTGTTTTTTAAGAAACAAACATTAAATTGTGAATATGTTGAGAACTTTGAAATTAAAAATAAAAGTGAAAAAAATAAGAAAATATTAGTTAAAAAATATACCAATCTATAAGTAAGAATTAAAATGACTAAAAAATATTAAAAAAGTAGTTCATGTTACTATTCACTCTAAATCCAAACATTGCTTATTATATCTCCAAACTTTTAATAACAATTTTCTAACCTCATAAAACACTTCATCACTATCTTACTTATTATCTCCTTCTCCTAGTCATATCTTTTTCGGTGCAATCCTTAGAGTAAAACAATTTCTATTATAATCTGTGTACCTATTTACAATGCTCAACCACTTGAGCTCGCTCACCAGAGTGTCTTCCTTGTACCTTCGTTACTTTATTTTAACCATTCCTTATAAATTTTATTCATATTCATTTTATATATTTCTTATGATATTTTTTCTCAATTAAATTCATTTCAAAAATAATATTTTATTCTCTCGTTTCAACCTCATCGTAATTTAATAGTCAATTAAAAAAATCATTTAAACCTTCATTTTCTTATTTTACTTAATCATTCCATTTTTAAACTATTACTTCCCCCCTCCCTCTATATATATTATCAGCCACAAAAAGTTTAGCTCTAAACTCCAACGCATATATTCATGTTCTTCCCCCAAGGCGCTTAAAACTTTATACAAGCCACTCGAATCATTTTTGAATAGCGTTGGAAGATAAATGAATTTAGAAAAATACTAAAATGTAATAGTTTATTAATTAAACATGTAGGAATTAGATACCCATTCTATTTATTCGAGGATGAAAAAGACTGAGAGAGGCATTGTGTTGGGATTAGTCATTATGCTTTACAACCATAATTTCATCAACTACCATGATGTTAAACTAAGCAAAAATATTCACTTTATTCTTATCGCTTTACGCAAAACAATTATGGTCCAAACAAAAATATTCACTTTATTCTTATTACTTCCCAAAAAAACAATTATAGTGCAAACCTTATTAAAATTAATTGTATTATATATATTAAAAAAAACAAACATTTTTTTTATCAAAATTCCCAATTTGCATCCATCCAATTTCAAACATTGAATTAAATTTTAATATCATATATCATCCTAAAACCAATAACCAAAGAAAAAAATTAACCAAACATTAAAATATACCTTGAAAATTTATTATTAAAACCATTAAAATCAATGAAAAAGATAGTGTAAATCTCCTCTCTTGCTATACCTAGATATCTCCCTCTTCTCTTTGTACCTTTGCCCCCATTGCCAATCCCAATTGTGTCTATTGCTTAATCTCGAACTCCAATGGTTATTATATAACGTTTCCCAATGTTTTATTTCAAATCAAACATCAATTATTATTTAACTACAGCATCGTCAAAGCTCAGAGAACTTAAAACGTCAAATTATTATTATTAAAATACATAGATATCCAAAGTCAAATGGTCTATATCTTGGAAGGTCTATGTGCACCTCCTCTACATCGATGAAGCCTTTGCTTTCCATAATTTTAATACCCATGACAAAACCGTGGAGTTCTCACACTTCATTACCATCTTTCTATAAAATAATTCTCTTATTTTCTTCTCTTTGGTCGTGTATTCAAACTGCATTTAGGTTTAAGGAGTTTTGGATTTAGATCCTAAGTCATGATAATGATATATAATTAAATTAAAAAAAAATTACATTGAATAATAATTATTAGAAAAAGTGATTTCATATAAATATTTAAGAAGCAATTTTTATTAAATTTTTAATTAGAATTATAGCATTAAGAAAATGGAGGATGGAAAACTTATTATGGACTTGAAAATAATTATAAAATAGTAGATTTTAATCTTTAGGTTAAGAATAAACTCCTCTTTGAAACTCTCTTTTGGGGTTGCAACATCTTGGGAGAATCATGGAGAAGGATAGGGAAAATCCAAAAGAAGTGTATAGCATATATTGCCAAACTTAAAGGAAATACACTCTATCCTATCCTCCTCACAAAAATGAGCCTCTCCCCCATTGAGAGCATAACTATGACTAGGTACCAAATGTACAAGAACAAGATAAATACAATGGGAGACAAGATGCTTCCTAATATTGCTTCGAAGTCTAGTCAAAACCACATGTGGCTTAGGCGAGGTTGGCATAAAGATGCCATTTCTTGTCTAAATCATTGGGGATTCGAGGAATAGGTCACTTTGTAGAATAGTGATAATATTAAAAGTATTAGTATGTCCTTGAATTTAAGAAGAAGTTGTGGTGCCATAAAGAATTAGAGGATAAGAGAAAATTAAGATATTATAAAGAGGTGATCAACCGTAATCTAGAAGATCAAAACTATCTCTCTATTTTAACATGGGCACAGAAGAAAATTAGAGATTACTATTTAATAAGAAAAAACTCTCATGAGATCCATAATGACACATGGTACTAGACAATTCCTAAAACGTCATGGGATGAAAGAATTTCTCATCATTATGATACTAAGAGAGTTGAAGATCAAAATCACTTTCACATAGAATGCTCTATATATAGCACATTAGAGCACAATTTCAAAATATTTGATATAATAGTGACCTGCCTAACCTTTTAACTCATCACAACTATGATGATCTAGGAATGCTTCTCATAAAACTTTTTGTGTACATAAATAAAATTTTAAATAAAACCAAATGGTTCCTTACCTTTTTTAAGATACGATAAACCAAAGTTGCTCTTAAATGATGTTTTTTTGAAGGCTACATATACATTATATTTATTGCAAAAATAAACCATATAGATTGGCATTCATGTTGATAATTCTTATACATATGTCTACAGCATGGTCTTCCCAATGAGAAACTAGGCTAACCGCTAAGTCTAATCTTTAAAGAGTTCATAATCAAGTAAACTATCCAAAACTAAATCCTTTAAGGAATTCCAAACAATGAATACATCCTCCTATCACTAAGCTAAATAGAAAAGAAAAACCATCATCGACAAAAAAATCTAAGCCTCATTAGAGATAGTAACTATATGCACCTTGGAATCATTTGATTGGTTACCAAGATGATCTTCTAGGGGCAGGGCTTGAATACACTCCCAATGGTGAGCTTCACTAGCAAGTCGATGCGTTGGGCCAACTCCTTAATTACGTTCACAGTCATATTGAGGTTGTCATTAATTTTCAAATCTTAATTTTTCTTCCATTTCATGAGTGCTTCCACCCTATTACCCAATTCCAACTCATGTTCTTAAGCATCCATTAATGCTTTTACCATAAGAATTTTCATTTTCCAATATAATAATGTGGTTTTCCCATGCTAGTCTTGCACAACCAAGTCGTTCCACCTCCACAATTTTCTCAATATATTTCCACTACTCTTTCGTTACATCTAGGTTCTCTTTCCACTCATCAATTTATTCTTTGCATGGTTAAGATACTACCTCGTGCTCTCAGAGACATTTTGGAAGAACTTATTCCCACCACCTTGCATTGAAGTCTCAAAAAGTGAGGTCTTTTCCTGGTACCAATCTGATCCTTATCAGCCTTAGTCCATGCCATACCCAAAGCATTCTTCATTGGAGACACCCCACCGCGGTCCCAAACCCACCATGAGAAAAACCTATTCATTTCTTGAGTGCCTCTCATTCCAATCAATAGATTTCCCATAGATGCTGAATCGAGAGCATGCCTAAGGTGATCAATAGGTCTCGGTGCCAACATATTACGATAATAATGGGCAGGCCAATTTTCACCATCATTTCTTGTATGATAGCACCAACACATACTCCATAAAGCAACCACCCTGCAAGACCCACGATGCCAACAATTTCCATTATTTTCTGTCTCAATTAGTCACTTGTCGGGCACATTCCCTAAAACCAAAATCCCAATTACTAAATCCCCTATATGTTAAACAACATGTCATATGTGTCATTATGACTTCAATTGAGACATTGAGGAGGGTATATGTGGTAGGTCATGGGCTAGGTGTCTCGGTAATCCTCCCAACTGTCCTTTCTCCATTGTATACCTACATCCAGGTATGCAGGTATTGGTTACCAATATAATTGCATGTTCGACCTATATTGGGTATTCAATCCTCTACCAATCCGACTCAATCCCCATGCCTTCTTGGGTCGCCCCTATATTAGACAAGTAGTCTACAACTTTGTTTGGAGACTGCCTGACATGCAAAAGGGCGAGAGCTGATTAATGGTTAAGGTGCTAAAGAATTTATGCAAGATTCTCAACTCTTGAATGTAATTATTAGTTATTGGAAACCTTACTAATGTGAGTTCCATGTTGAAATTTCATGAACATATTGATGACAACTTGAGAGTCTCCTTCCACACATAGCTTGTAGCTCTATGACATTGTTGATGTCTCTCCCAAGCACACTCACATAGAGCCATACCATATTTCCAAATTCACCGATAATCACTCCACTGACTCCCATTGACCTAGGGTTTCGTTTGGAGGCCCCGTCGAAATTTAACTTTAAGAATCCTGCAAGGAGAAGACCAACAACTCATGGGAATGAAAGAGGGGAAATTGGAGAGTGATCCATGGAGAGGTTAGAGAGGTGCAAAAGATAGTCATCAAGGATGGATTTCTCTGAGTCTAGACATTGTTTTCCTACTCATGCCAAGAAGCAAAGTGGGTTGTCTCAATAATGTCCTTCCTAACTCAATCCCAAAACTAGTATTTGGAATATATAGAGTTATTAAACATTCTACGATTAATTTCTTTCCATATTTCCCAGAGGATGATTCCTAGGAGAAGTTTACAGATCCTATTTAGAGTTTTGTTTTAGAAGGCAGATAGTCTCCATGATTCAAGTGTAGCTTTGAAGTAGTCTCTCTATCTATCATATGTTTGTAGGGTCTCAATTAGACAATCCTAAATCAAGGATGAGAAATAATAGAGATTGAGGAGGTGGAATTAGAGGAAATTTCAACTCAAAATGGGCCTCCTAAAAAAAATAATAAAATAATAGTTAAAATAATAAAATAGTATCTATTAATTTTGGAGGAAGAAAAGAAAAAAACTACTTTTTTGTTTGTATTTTCGACATATCTCCCCGTGTTTTTACTCAAATTTCGATTGGGAGAGCTCGTTGGATGCGGAATTAAATTCCGCATCCAACGAGTACCCACTCGGCATACTTTTGATGAACCCCGATACCCCAAAAGCAAGAAATACCCGAAAAAAACGTGATGATGATGTCATCATCACATTTTTTCAAGTATTTCTTGTTTTTGGGGTATCGGGGTCCATCAAAAGTATGCCAAGTGGGTACTCGTTGGATGTGGAATTTAATTCCGCATCCAACGAGCTCTCCCGATCGAAATTTTAGTAAAAACATGGGGAGATATGTCAAAAATACAAACAAAAAAGGTAGTTTTTTTTATGATACCTATCCCCAAATTTATATTAAAAAAGTGTCTAAGACCTATATGGTATTTCAAATTTAAATCAATTTCATTGGCTAACACATGATGACATGGAATTTGAGTTAAAGTTAAAAGGCCCATTTTGAGTTGAAATTTCCTCTATTGTTGATTTTTCCTTCTCTTGAATACATAAGGGGAATTATGATGGTCCCTCAAACCTATGTTTTTTAATATGGTCCCAATTTAGTGCACAACCCTTGGAAACAAACTAAAGTAAGGTGAAGACTCTAGGCCACAAGCTTTGAGCCCATATCTTCTTTTTTTGTCCACCATTATTTCATAGGAAAAGTGAGTAAGCTTCTTTAATATTAAATCTCCCTTTCGACTGGTAGCATGTCTTGGTCATCCACCACTTGAACTCTTCAAATGTTTATATCCTACCTAATCTATTCTCTCTTAGGTAGGTTCTTCAATATTTTCCATTGGTCTAAATGCAACCAGACATGAGAAGACTGAGGAGTGTTATATTTTCTAATACTCATGGAGTCTCGTTCTATTCCTAGTTAGCATTTGCTTCGATATTGGATTCCAATGGGGGTTTGAATCTATAGGGGGAAATTGTTTCCATGTATTCTCCCATAATGAATAATTTCTTCCATATGAAATTTCCCAAAAACTATGCTTTTGAACCTCTCATTCTTCCAGGAAACATTCCACATCATCGAACCAAGATGATGTCCCTCAACACAAATACGATATTGAGGCTCCATGTTGGCAACATATGTGTAAATCCACTACCTTCCCCACGATGAAAATATTCTTCATCCCCTCCACTAAAAATTTCCTCCAAGGGAAACATTTTCCATATCAGGATCTTAGATGTCCAATTTACCTTCTAGCTTAGGTTTGCGCACTTTTGGCCAAGCCACAGTGCCCATTTTTCATTCTCTTTAATCCCACCCCATAGAAATCTGTGTTGAATGTTTTTTATTGACTTCATTGTAGATTTAAGGGGAAACATGATGGAAAATGGATAAATATGTATTTCATGGAGCACTAACTTGATCATTATTAGGCATCCTGGAATATTAAGAGATCAGAATGCATAGTTATTCAATTTTTGTCTAGATTTGGAAAAAACTTCTCCCATGATCCATTTTACCAAACTTTCCCAATTAGGAGGGGTTCCCAAATAATTCGATGGGAGGGAATGCCTTTGGAATCCTAATAATCTTCCAATGCTAGCCTAGATTTCTAGGGGAACATTGAAAAAGAAAACTGGAGATTTGTCCTTATTGCTAGTAGTACTTGAGGCTTCCATGAAATCTTCTGGAACTAGATTGATAACTTTAACTTCCTAGATAGAAGGGTTTCCAAAAAGAATGAAATTTTTTGTTGATGAGCTATAGGTGGGAGGGGATTTCCCCATCGAGAGTAAGCCCCTTTAATGATCCTTCTCTGATCATATCTTAGGGTGTGTGCATGGTGATGAGGGTCTCTTTTGATGCGTTAGATGTAATAGAAAACTGAAAAAACAGGAATCCATCAACTTGCATGGATATTTTGAGACACTTACACAATGAATCTTGCAATGAGTAAAAAACAAGAAATGTAGAAAATTGAATACAGTTTCCAAATATAAAAATTTTCTATTGAAAATGTTGTTAACTATCTAAAGTTAGATATTTTTTAACGCGAACTTTTTATTTTTGGGACAAATTATAAGGTATATGCTTTTGTGGGTGCAACCTTTGAGTGACTAAATGATGGAATAAACTTACGAAAACTGGTAAACATATAGAGAACATACAGTACTAGTGCATGACTATTTTCCCAATAATAAAAATAATATTTTTAATTTGTTTTAATTATCTAAGAGATCAAACCTCGAAAATGGTATGTCAATTGTGGGTGCAATGTTTGAATGTCTTAATGCAATTATTTGGAAATGGTTTTTTTATAGCATGTAGAGGTCGGTGTTCTTTAGTGCAACATACATTTTTTTTAAATGGTTGAGAAATGAAAGAGATATGAGCGAAACACTAACAGTGTGTTTTTTGAGTTGAGGAGTGACGACAGAATATAAATAAGACAAAAATAGAAAACAAATATGTATTCTTGTTAAAATTTACATATTTGGAATCTGCAAAAAAAACCATATCTGTTTTTAAAATTTCATAAAAAATGAAGGTGTGCAACATACTATAACCAACGGCTAAACACTAGCATATTGAAAATTTGGATATAATGCTAAATTAGCCATGGTTTATCCTACTCCAAGGAATAGGCATGTTGAATCCGAAATAAAGTACGAAGTAGACACATAGGAATATGAATTCCATGTAAGCATGGGTTGAGGCTTGAACTTATCATTTGGAGGGAATACATTTTTGAATTTAAACAAAACATGTGATCATTATAATGAAAAATAACGTGTGCATGTTGTGCAAAATGAGAGCGTGTTTTATTGAATAACGCATGCATGTTTTCAAATACTACAATGAGTTTTGTTTTGTAAGTTATACCAATACTAAAATTATTTTTTGTCCCCTCCCACTCCCCTCTCCCCCTTAACTCTTACTAACCCTCGCTTGTCCTCTCCCTACCTATAACCCCCCCCTCTTTCCCTAAAACCCCACCACCGCATTCATTCTCGCTCTCTCACACATGGCTATGTCCCCCCTTACCACTAACACTTGTATGTCCCTCCCCCCCCACCCCTAAACCCATAACCCTTTCTCTCTACCTCTAAATCTTAAACACCCCCCTATTGTTCTATCTCTAAT
>LPNX010639824.1:36047-49253 GCA_001517045.1 Pseudotsuga menziesii
GACACACACACACACACACACACACACGTACACACATCCCTATGTCTCCCCTCACCACTAGAAACCCCTAACCTATCTCTCTGACACACACATAGTGGTGCAGGTGGGTCAATCTCAACCGAATCCAACCAGCACTTCAAGGATCTAATGGCTCCTACACTTAGCTGGACTGCCAAATTTAGCCCAATGGCCAAATTCTGCTCTAAAACTTCCCTCCCGCAGATTTACCTCCACAAATCCCCTTTCGCAGGCGGGATGGGGGCTCTCGATTGCCCAAATTGCTCTCCACAATTCTGTTTCCGCAAATCTGTTTCCACAATAGAGCTTCCACATGCGAGATGCCAACTTTCCAAAGTTGCTCCCCCGCAACTTTCTCTTCGCAAATATTTCCCCTCAATTTTCTCAGCCATCCGATCCTTGCGACCTTCTTCGCGACCGTCGATCTCCTTCTTTTTGATGCGGTCCTCAGATCTCTATAGATTTGTTAACTTCCTCGCAACTCTTGGTGCGGGATACTTTAGGACCGTTGATATTAATTTGTGGCCTCAATTTCCACCATTCATTCTATGCAAAAACTTGTTAAGGAAAAAAACCTATGGGTTGTGCCGATTGATCATGAAATTGATCAATCCAACTTGCAATCTTCACGATACTTTAACCTAGCATTCTTATGCATGCATCTACTCTCTACTTCAATCGTTTAATAAATAAATTGATGCGTGAAATCAACACTTCATTGAAATACACAAATATTCATAAAAACAACGAAGACATCTCTGTAAGATACACAGTTCAACACAGCACATGCATAAAGGTTAACAACCCTACAAACACACTATTAATCCTTCAGTTAAGCAACAAAGGAAACTGCACACAACTTGGATCTCTCTCCTTTCGATTCTTCAAAATATTTACAAACAGGAATTAGACAGAGGTCTTTCCTCTCTCTACAAACTTGGAATTCTAAATGCTGAACATCAGAACCCCCCCTACATCTCTAAACGATATATTTAAACTAAAAACTGCTATCCTATCCTGCGTGGTCTTGTAACTAAAACAAACACTAATAAGGCACATGATGAAACATCCTTGTCTAAAAAAAACTAATGACTTTATGATCTCCATGCAGGGAGTCATGATTCACAATGATTCCCTACGCCGCTATTCAGATTATGACTCAGCACAAAAATGGTTACAAACGATGCCACAACATGTGACCAATTCATCACATTGCTGGCATCAGACTGGTAAGGTAGAAAATTATGAACCCCTGTTCATAATATCAGCTACAGTGAAACCTTTGGCTTCCAACTCTGTAGCGCTCATCCAAGTAGAATCTTTCATTGGTCGCTTCTTCCACTTGACCAGATACTCCAGATAGTCCTTCTTCCTTGTACTCTTTGACACCCTAGTGTCGAGAATGACCTTGAATTCCAATGGTTGTGTCATAGGCATCTATGTTACCCATTGTAAGTATTCAGTAGGATCTTCACCTCCTGTAAAGGTTCCAGTGTCACCTTCTACATAAGGATATATATCTGCTACATTAAATATTGGTGAAATACCCACTCCTGTAGGCATCTCTAACTCATAAGCATTCGCTGAAAACTTCTTGGGTATTCTGCAGGGTCCAATATTCTTCATCTTCAGCTTGTTATACTCTCCTTTAGGAAATTTGTCTCTCTTTAGATATGCTAAGAACAAATCCCCTACTTCATAGTTCTTTTCCCTCCTTCTAGAATCTGGTCGGGCCTTGTAACTGGTGTTACTCCTTTGCAGTCTTGCTTTCACTTGCTCCTGCAACTCACCGATTCTTGTTGCAAACTCTTCTCCATTAGCACTTTGTTTCTCTAATTGACCTAAGTCACAAAGTTCATACACTCCTCTTGGATGCATTCCATATAGAATTTGAAATGGAATCATCCCTATACTCTTGTTTGGTGAATCATTATATGCAAACTTAGCTTGAGCTAATATTCTGTCCCACTGCTTAGGATTTTCCCCAATCAAACTACTCAACATTTTTCCCAGATTCCTATTGACTACTTTGGTCTATTCATCAGACTGTGGGTGATATGCTGAACTAAAATTGAGTCTGGTACCCAACTTCTTCCACAAGGTTCTCCAAAAATTCCCTGTGAACTTCACATCTTTGTCTGATACAATTCTTCTAGGTAAACCATGTAGTTTCACAAATCCATCAAAGAACAAGTTAGCAATGTGTGTGGCATCACTAGTCTTGTAACATGGAATGAAATGTGCCATATTAGAAAATCTATCAACAAAAACAAAGATAGAATCATGTCCCCTCTGAGTTCTTGGTAAACCCAGAATGAAATCCATACTCATAGAATCCCAAGGCCTAGTTGGAATAGGCAATGGTGTATACAATCCTGTGTTCTTGATTCTCCCCTTAGCATGCTGGAATACTCTGCATCTGCTTACAAACTTCTCAACTTCAGACCTCATCCTTGGTCAAAAATAGAAATGACCCAACTGTCTAAAGGTTTTATCACTTCCAAAGTGACCTGCCATACCTCCATTATGTTTCTCTTGTATCAATTTCTCTCTTATAGAACACTTTGGTATACACATCTTACTGTTTTTAAAGAGTAAACCATCTTGTAGTGTACACTCCATCCATGGATCTCTGTTCACCTCTACTGAATTCTTACAAGCCCTGTAAGCCTCCTCGAAATCAATGTCAGCTTCATACAAATCTCTCAAATGCTCAAATCAAAAAACTTAGAACCGATTTTCTTGCATAATCAACAGTCTCCTACTTAAGGCATCAGCTACTCTGTTTTACTATCCACTTATGTGTTTCAACATAAAGGTAAATCTCTATAATAAATCAACCCACTTGACATGTTTTAGGTTCAACTTAGGTTGTTGCATTATGTACTGTAATGCATGGTTATCTGAAAATAACTCAAACTCTCTGGGAATCAAGTAATGCCTCCAATGCTTCATTACTTGAACAATAGGATACAACTCCTTGTCATAAGATGAATACTTCTACTTTGCATCATTTAGCTTCTCACTGAAATAGGCTATAGGCCTGTCCTCTTAACTAAGTACAGCTCCAATTGCTACCCCACTAGCATCACATTTCACTTGGAAAGGGTGGTTGAAGTCCGGTAACTTCAATATTGGTTGCTCAGTGATCTTTTTCTTCAGGAACTGAAAGCTCCTTTCAGCCTCTGCTATATATTGAAATGGTTGTTTGTCTCAACAATAGATGCAGAGATACCACTGAAATTCCTTATAAACTTCCTATAGAAGCTTTCCAATCCATGAGCGGATCCTTACCTCAAATATGTTCCTAGGTGAAGGCCAATCAATGATTTCTTGCACCTTTCTAGATCCATATTCAACCCATCTCTTGAGAAAACAAAACCCAAATATACTAGCTCTATCTTCATGAAGGTACATTTATTCACAGTTATCGACAACTTTTCTTGTTGCAGCCTTTCCAAAACATATCTCAAATGCTTTAGATGCTCTTCTTCTATTTGGCTAAAAACCAAAATGTCATCAAGGTAAACTATCACAAACTTAACTATGAAATCTCTCAAGACTTCATTCATCAACCTCATAAATGTACTTGGTGCATTGGACAATCCAAATGGCATGACCAACCACTCATACAACCCATCATTTGTCTTGAAGGCTGTCTTCCACTCATCTCCTTCTCTGATCCTCATCTGATGATATCCACTCTTCAAATACAGATTTGAAAACCATGTTGCCCCACTTAGGCAATCCATCATGTCATATATCCTTGGTAATGGAAACCTATATCTAATGGTGATCTGGTTAATCGATCTAGAGTTAGTACACATCCTCCACTCACCATCCTTCTTGGGTGTTAGCACTACTGGTACTGCATATGGACTCAGACTCTTCTAAACCAATCCTTTGTCCAACAATCCTTGGACCTACTTCCTCAATTCTTCATTCTCTTGAGGTGTCAATCTGTATGCTTCCTTGTTTGGTAAATTGGCTCCTAGAATAAAATCAATCTAATGACTTATATTCCTCTTGAGTGGTAGTTCATTGGGTAAACCATCCACCACAATGTTGCTGTACTCATTCAGCATCTCCTAAATCTCCTCAGGTAGATCTCTCATACATTAGTCTTCACTATCACCACTCTTGGTTTACAGACCACAGCATAGTTCAACTCTGCTTCTGTTAGAATAATCAACCCATCGTTTACCCACTTAGACATTAATTTAATTATTTTTGTCTTATTTTCCTAGTTCATGTGTCCCACCTTGTGCAAGTTGTCTTTTGCCTATCCATAATGGTCAAACTTTCCTTATTTGAATCATGTAGCACATGGGAGAGCTAAAGGAATCAATTTTGCTTTATTCCTAGCCTCCTAGGCGCCCTTCTGCTTTTTCTGCTTTATTGCCTGCTTTTTCAGTGTTTTAAGGCAAAAGGAAAAGCTAGACTAGGTGAGGTTGACTAGTTTTTGTCCTACACATCCTTCTCTCTTTTCTCCATGCAAAGCATGTATGAGATGCCATTCCACCACTCTTTAGCTTGCCTAAGCTTTTTTTCCAATTTGTGAGCTCCATGACAGATTTGGGATCAACTTTTTACACCTATGGGGGATTTGCTTATTTTTGGTAATCCTGCTTTATGCTAGATTTGATTTGCTCCTCATGCAATCGAATCCTTGATGTATTCTATTTATTCAACAGCCTATGTTATTACAGGGTTGGCTATTGTACACTTACATAATACAGTTTAGTGTTACAACTCCAATTTCAGTCTCTTTTGTGAGTGATTTTGCATGATCAATTGTTAATTGTTGTGAGTAAAATTAATCTATCACTGGGTTCAATTTCCACATGGTATCAGAGCCATTGCAGGTTGTTTCTCTCCTTCAAAAATTGTTTTGCAGGTTCGACATCAGTGACTGGGAGACTTCTACTGACAGTCGGGAAAGATTTTCTAGAGCTATGGATCAATCACAGAAAACTATCTTGACTCCCTTCAATTTCTTTGAATGGAAAGAAGAGATGGAGATACTGTTGAGAGAGAAAGGCCTCTACAGGGTGACTATGGCAATAGAAGTAGAGCCCAATGCAGATGCAGGGAAGATAAAATGGCACAACAGGAGGGATGAGGCTTATGGCCTCCTGTGTCTGAGTATTTCCAGAGACCTCCTTTTCCATCTTGATGGATTGACATCACCGAATGAAGTATGGGAGAAGCTTGCTGATATTTTTGGAAAGACAGATGAGATGAGGGGACATCAAATCGAAAATGAGCTGATTTCTCTGAGTCCAAATAGCTTTGAATCCCTGCAGCTATATTTCTCCAAGTTCAAAGCACTAGTTTTGCAGCTGAAACAGTGTGGTATCGAAAAGAAAGATGATCAGCTCGTACTGGCCATCCTCTTGAAGCTAGGCCCTAACTATTCAGTGTTTGTTTCGACCTTCTATGCCACAAAACTGACAGCTCGAGCCTGGAAGATGCCTAGCCTTGCAGATTTCATGGAATCTCTCACACAAGAACAGGACAAGCTGGTGATGATGGGCACCATCAAACCATCCAAAGATCAAGCTTTGATTGTTGGAGATTTGAAGGTGGATTCAAAAAGCAAAAAGAAAGCTAAAAATCCACTTGAGCAAAAGAGAGACAAGAAACAGTCTTCAGAGGATCTACAATGTCCCAAGAAGAATAACCAGAAGAAGAAAAACAAAGGTGAAATGAACAAGTGCGCATACTGCAATAAGGGTAATCACTCTGAAAGCTCTTGTATGAAAAAGCAGATTGATATGCTGACCCAACTCCTCGAGAAGAATGACATCTCCCTTCCAGAAATCTCAAAGAAGAGAGAAGGAGGATCAAGTTCAGATGACAGAGAGAGAGTTCATGCATTGGTTGCTGGCACATTAAGCTCACCCAGTTTTATCATTGATTCTGGAGCTTCAAGACACATGGTTTCGACTAAGGAGGCCTTCTCCTCACTGGAAATGTCGAAAGGACCATCTATTGTAATGGGAGATGACTCTCTCACTGAAAGTATGGGAAACGGAAGGATAGATCTTGATCATGGTCAGTTCAGCAATGTGCTGTATGACCCTGGTCTCGCCTCCAACCTCCTGTCAGTGTACCAGATGACCCACACTGGGTCTCCTAAGAAGGTCATATTCTCCCCCGATGAAGTTGAGATCACAGAGATCTCAAGTGGTAGAGTCATTGCAAAAGGAGTTGCAAATCATGCTCAAAAGGTATACATGTTCTCACACTTCCTACCCTACTCAAACCCCTCTGCTCTTTTGATTCATGCTAATGAAGCCAGGAAGATTTGGCATGAAAGATTTGGCCACCTAAACTACAAATATATTTCTGATCTTAGTGAAAAAGAGATGGTCATAGGGTTTCCCAAGATAAAATTTTCCAAAGGAGTCTGCCAAGGTTGTATCCTAGGAAAACACCCAGAGCACAAATTTGAGAGAGCTAGTCATGAGAGAACCTCTGCACCCCTCGAGCTGATCCACAGTGATGTTGCTGTCCCTTTCTCTCATATGTCCATGAGTCAGGCCAAATATGAAATGAATTTCATTGATGACTTTTCCAGGTATTGCTGGGTTCACTTCCTGAAACACAAGTCTGAAGTTTTTGGCCTCTTCAAAGTCTTTAAGGCTTTGGTTGAAAACCAGTCTGGAAGGAAACTCAAGGCCCTCAGATCTGACAATGGTGGTGAGTCTGTCAAGTCTAAGTTTATTAATTATTGTGCAGATGTAGGTATTCAGATGCAGCATTCTATCCCTTACACACCATAGCAACATGGTGTTGCTGAGAGGAAGAACAGATCACTGAAGGAGATGGCAACATGCATGATGGAGGCCAAAAATTTGCCACCAAAGTACTAGGCTGAAGCTATCAACTGTGCAGCCTATATCCAAAATAGGGTGCCTCACAAATAGCTTGATGGCATAACTCCCTTCGAAGCATGGAGTGGGAACAAGCCAGATGTGACCCATTTCAGGATTTTTGGCTCAAAGGCTTGGGCTAGAATCCCAATAGAGAAGAGGAAGGCTTTGCAGCCCCAAAGCCAAGAGCGTATTTTTGTTGGATACTCTAAATATTAAAAAGGGTACAAGTTGATAAATTTGAGCACAAAAAAATCCTTCATTGAAAGGTTTGTTCAGTTTGAAGAAGAACCCCTTGCAGCAGTGGAAGTTGGTGAAGCCTCTTCACCACCTGAACCTCAAGAAGTAAGTAAAGAGTTTGTTGAACATGCTGATTCTGATTTGTCTAATGGATATGAGTTTATTCCAGACCCTGTCAGCCCTACAAGGACAAAATGGGCAGCCAAGACACTACATGCAGCAGGAGAGCTAGCTGGGGATCCCAATGACCCAAGGAGGACTAGATCTCAATTTGAGAGTGGTCTGTGCATGAAGGATCCCATGTTTGCTGAAAAATGATATTTGATGGTGGAGTCTAATCCTCAAACATATGAAGAAGCAGCAGGAGATCCAAGATGGAAAACAACCATGAAGGAGGAGTTCAGCTCACTCCAGAAAAGCAACACATGGGAGCTAGTGGATCTTCCTATAGGAAGAAAGTTAGTCCAGTGTAAGTGGGTCTATAAGACCAAATTTGATGCTGATGGTTCACCACTGAAGTACAAGGCCAGATTGGTAGCCAAGGGCTACTCACAGGTTCATGGCATAGATTACAATGAGACCTTTGCCCCAGTGGCAAAGATGGATTCCATCAGGCTAGCTCTAGCCATTGCAGCCTCAAGGCAATGGGAGGTACATCACATGGATGTAAAATGTGCCTTTCTGAATGGAGATCTCACTGAGGAGATATATATGCAGCAGCCTTAAGGTTTTGCTACTAACCCTTCTCTTGTGTGCAGGTTGAGAAAGTCATTGTATGGGCTAAAGCAAGCCCCCAGGGCTTGGTATGCCAAGATCGATAGCTTCTTGCTATCACTGAATTTTGTTCGGTGTAAATTAGATCCAAATGTCTATTTGAAGTTAGTTAATGGTTCATTAATGATCATTGTGTTATATGTTGATGATCTCCTCATTACAGGAAGCTCAAAGGCTGAGATTGCTTCCTTAAAAGGAGCTATGAACCAAGCCTTCTCCATGACAGATTTGGGGCTCTTAAGTCAATTTTTGGGGCTTGATATCTCTAAAACCAAAGATGGAATCAAGGTGCACCAGTCCAAATATGCCTTGGATTTGCTGAACAAATTCAAAATGAAGGATTGCAAAGCAAGCAAAACTCCTTTCCTTTCAGGAGTGAAGCTGGAAGAAGCTGATTCTTCACCTATGGTTAACAATACACTGTATAGGCAATTGATTGGTTGTTTGTTGTATATGACACATACTATACCTGATATTTTTTATGCAGTAAGTGTGGCTTCTAGATACATGGATCAGCCTCATGAGATCCATTGGAAAGCAGCCAAAAGGATCCTTAACTTTGTTCAGGGAACAAGGACACATGGGATCTTCTATAAAGTAAAATCTGATCTTGATTTGATTGGATTTACTGACAGTGATTGGGCAGGTGATAGCATAGATAGAAAGTCCACATTAGGATATGTGTTCATGCTTGCAGAAGGGCCAATCAGCTGGTCAAGCAAGAAACAGAGTGCCATTGCACTCTCATCTACAGAAGCAGAGTACAGAGGAGTTGTTAATGCAGCAACTCAATGTTTATGGTTGCAGGGTTTACTTGGAGAGTGTGGCTTCGAACCAGAGTACTCAACTACCATCTACTGTGATAACCATAGTACCATTCAAATCTGCAAAGATCCAGTTCAAAAGCAGAGAACCAATCACATTGAGATCCATATGCACTATATCAGAGAGCTTGTGCATGATGGCACCATTCACCTACTCTTCTGTTCATCTTCAGAACAAGTAGCTGATATATTCATGAAAGAATTTTGTGAGAAGACCTTCAACAATCTCAAATCACTGCTGGGGATTGCTGATCATGCTGTGAAGCATGAGTGAAGACAAGATTCCAAAATTTTGTTTTACAGTCCATGTTTAAGGGAGGATTTTCCCAAGTTGGTTTTGCCTCTTTCCTTGGTTAAATGGACATGCAGTATGTAAAGGGTGACTGAGTCTTGTTGCTTGGATGGGAAGCAGACCCTCATTGTCTCATTAAGCGACTCTGAGGGAAATGATTTTCCAATTGGGTTGATGGTCACCAAAGGAGAATATATTACATAGGTTTCCCACGCACGAAAGAAAAAAGGTTATGTATTTGAATATTATAGACCAGGTCAAATTGTATATCATTATACAAACTTAGTTATTGGCACAAACCTCCAGCTGCAAACAATGCCAAACAAGAACTCATCAAAGTCACGATACTTGTTGCCTTACTCCGAGCATGAGAGGCTAAAGGATACCATTTCTATTAGAGATGATCCCAATGGTCTAGTCTAATGACCATAGGTAAGTAGTTAGGTATGTGGTAGTCAGATATTTTAGTTTCATGGTCTCTTTGATTATTTACAACTTGATAGATTGATACATTCAATAGAATTCTACAACTTGATAAATTGCACTTGAGCTTCATCATGGATTTGTTGTATTACATTGATACTTACATGACTCATGCCATATATCCCAATACCATTATCTACCACTATATCTGGGATATGTCTATTGCATTTGCCTTGAATATCGAAGTTGATCCTATAAGGACATCTCCTTGAATCCAATAATTATCTCCTAGACTACGATAATTTGTTTCTCCATGGGAGCAATGATGTTAAGGAGTGGTAATACTAGACTAATGAACATTTCCAATCCTATCTTACAAACCCTATAGCCAATCCTATTAACTCAAGTTTGCACCGTAAACCATATTTTGCATTCTAAACCATAGAAACCATAGTTTGCTCAATAAGGGAATGTTAAACTTTTGCACATAGGGGTCAACTTTGCATATTCCTAGACCCTGAATGTGTGGCTATCATTTCCACATGAAACCTACCTAAACACGCTTGTATGACCCATCAAAACCTCATTTTGATGCACAGTTTCCATTCTATGCCCCAATTAGGGATTCAACAAGTGTCCCTGAAAGCCTGTAGGAGGTGGGATTCAATGTGCGATAGAATGATGGTCATTGATGTGATTGACGAACTATTGACTCTGTTGGATTCATGACATCGGTATAGTTCTAGGGGTGGCCCTCTACTCTAGGTACATGGACAAGGGATCATTTTTTTTGGTCAATTTTGGAAACTAGGGTTTTGCTCAGTAAGGGAATGTCCAATTTTTGAACATAGGGGTCAGCTTTGCAAATTCCTTGACCATGAATGTGTGGCTAGAATTGCCACATGGAACATGCCTAAACATTCTTGCATGAACCATTGGAAGCCCGTTTTGATGCACGGTTTCCATTCTATGCCCTGGGTAGGGATTCACCAGGTGTCCTTGAAAGCGTGTAGGAGGTGGGATTCAACGAGCCATAGAATGACCATCAACTCTGTTGGATTAAGAACATCAGGATAGTGCTACAGGAGGCCCTATAATCTAGGTCCATGGAAAAGGGATAATTTGTTTGGTCAATTTTGGAAACTAGGGTTTTGTTGAGTAAAGAAATTCCAAAATTTTGCACATGGGGGTGAAATTCGCACATTGCTTGATCGTGAACATGTGGATAGCATTCCCATGTGGAACATGCCTAAAACCACTTCCATGACCCACCTAAATCCCTTTTTGATGCACGGTTTCCATTCTATGCCCCGAGTAGGGATTCAATAGGTGTCCCTGAAATCTTGTAGGAGGTGGGATTCAACGTGCCATAGAATGATGACCGTTTCTCGGATCGACAAACCATTGAATCTGTTGGAGTCAAGAAATAGGGATAGTGCTATGGGAGGCCCTCTAATCTAGGTCCATGGACAAGGGATCACTTTTTTTGTCAATTTTGGAAACTAGGGTTTTGCTTAGTAAGGGAATGTCAAATTTTTGCACATGGGGGTCAACTTTGCATATTGCTTGAACATGAACATGTGGCTAGAGTTACCACATGAAACATGCCTAAATACGCTTGCATGACCCACCAGAATCCCATTTTGATGCACGGTTTCCATTCTATTCCCCAAGTAGGGATTCAACAGGTGTCCATGAAAGCATGTAGCTAGTGGGCTTCAACATGCCATAGAATGATGACCGTTGCTTGGATTGATGAACCATTGGGTCTGTTGGATTCAAGACATAGGGATAGTGCTAAGGGTGGCCCTATAATCTGGGTCCATGGACAAGGGATCATTTTTTTGTTCAATTTTGGAAACTAGGGTTTTGCTCAATAAGTGAATACGAAATTTTTGCACATAAGGGTCAGCTTTGCAAATTCCTTGAAGATTGAATGTGTGGCTAGTGTTCCCACATGGAACATGCCTAAACACACTTTCATGAACCACCATAATCCTTTTTTGATGCACGATTTCCATTTTATGCCCTGGGTAGGGATTCAACAGTGTCCCTGAAAGCCTACAGGAGGTGGGATTCAACGTTCCATAGAATGATGACCATTGCTTGGATCGATGAACCATCAGCTCCTTTGGATTCTAGACATCGGGATAGTGCTAGGGGTGGCCCTATACTCTGGGTCCATGGACAAGGGATCATGTTTTAGGTCAATTTTGGAAACTAGAGTTTGGCTTAGTAAGTGAATGTGAAATTTTTGCACATAGAGGTCAGCTTGAAGGCGATTGTAGATCTTCCCCTCTTGAAAAAATACTTGTTGCAAACTATTATTCCATGTGTAGCTGTTGAGAATTCTGTTACCTATTGTGAGGTGTTGAACTTGACTTATTTCCCATCATTATCAAGCAAGAAATATTCTTTGTTTGTGTTTTAATCAAGGCGAAAGGAGTTGTCAATCTCTATGTGGAGGTGAATTGATATTAGGATATCATATCATTCTTGAGACTGGAAATTCAAAAGAAGGTTGTTTACCATATTAATTTAACTTTGTCATCCAAGATATGTGAGCATTTGTATGATGAAATGCAGTAGGAGACAATGCCATTACGTCAGTAACCATGTAATGGAACATGTTTATGTTTATAAACAAGTGGCCAACCTATTACGCCATTATAATTACAAAATATATATCTTCACACTAAGAATGTTTCGAATAATACTCCATAAACATAAATTTATAAAACAAGATTCAGAATAGTACTTCTCCAATCAATTTAAACTATAATAAAATCACACATAATTTTCGTCTCTTCCAAAGTTGTTCCTGGAGACCATTCATCAAATGCCATGTACACTAACAAAATGATAAAATAATGTGTAGGATATGCATAATGTGCCGGATATAATCATAACCATTATTTTGAATCAACCTTATAATACTCGGATACTTTTAGGTTTGATGTGTATCCCATGTATTCGTTAGATGAAATACATCATGCTAAACACTAATTTCATTTATGTAGACCACACAAGTGCATCACTTAGGTGTGTCAACTTCGTGCATTCTTTAAAATTTTGTTCTAGGTTGTTATGTGGGTAAGGTGCTTTTGTATTCCACTTAGTTGAATCAGTTTCTTAGCTGTGCTAGGTGCTTATGTGTATTAGGTATGTTCCATCTTTGTGAATACAATTTAACATCGTTAATTTAACATTGTATATGCAATTGGATCATGGTAAAAAACAATTTAAATGTACATTTTTTTCATTACGTAATATTGTAATTGTGCCGTTTTCTCAAATTTATAACTGATATCTCCATGTAATTGTAAAATCTATCAAAAATTGGGAACATTACACATATAAACATTCTTGGCCACACATGTGTAATCACACTTAAAAGATTGAACCATGAAGATATCAAGAGCCTTGATATGAAATATTTTTTATATCATGAAAGTTATATAATACAAAAAAAGGAGTCCCTTATATGGCCTGTCAATGTACATGTATCAACAACATCTTTGATGTACATGCAAACAAAAGTACATCTGTCCTAGACCGCTCCCCTATACTCTAACTTCCTATTGTACAAAAAAATACATATTTCTCCTGGACACAGACATCAAAACTCTAACTTTCTCTTGTTCTTTCCCGACCATGATGTTAGGATTATTAATCCTCCCTTGTCCAAATTTGGTCATATGTCTAAATCAGGAGTCATGTCTAAATCGGGAGTCCATCCAGTCTATTTATAGTCATT
>LPNX010639824.1:51557-67510 GCA_001517045.1 Pseudotsuga menziesii
TGATGCTTGATTCCTCTGTCCATGACCACTGTGCATCTCTGGCGAATGCAAATCAATGACAATATTTCTTGATCAAGTAACTGAACTAGTACAATCAAGGAATAACAAAGTTTTGCAAATTTAAAATATGACTCAATTGTACATAAAAAAACACTCATTGCATCCATCCAGGGTATCGATTCCTCTGGTGTCCTTCTCCTTGCAGAAATTTTCTCTGCAATGCTTCTTTGCGAATAAAAAAAATATGTCAATTATCTCAACAATTATCAATATGTAGATGAATGAGAAAGTACTAATCAATTATGTAAAAAATGAACATATCACAGAAAAAATTTGTTCCTGGGAATGATGCGGGGTTTCTGCAGAAGAAAAAGGATCCGTAGGTTGAACATCAACCTCAGTCGTGTCCACTAATGGACTAGGGTGTGGCTACATTCACCAAATGATAAAATAGTTAGACATCGTACGGACCATAGAAAATACAAATGAACTATAAAATTACAAATATTCAAGTAGATGTACCTCTGTGTGACTTATCCCTATTGTAGATGCAACATTGATTGTAGCATCGACAACCCCACTAAGGCCTGGTACATATGAATCTACATCCTGATGCTGTAAACATGCAAAAATAACATTAAGAAAAACTAGTTGTGAAGTGAATTCAAAGCTAACCAACAACTGCCATTGGAATTGTGTACATTACCATGGGATGAGTAGGTTGATCCTCATGGACACCCACTCTTTTCAAGGAAGAGGGTCATCTAGTGTAGAAAACCTACTTATCTATGTTTGGACTACAGGGAGATCCAAACCAAAGAGGCAGTGCAGGGAGTTGCGATGATGTCTGAAGTCATAAAGTGTTGCCATAGTTAGGCATGGAGTTGAATCGATTGAATAATACGTACCGAAAAAATAACATGTTGTAATATACTTACCCCTACCTGGGACACATCTCCCCCATCGAAGTGATCATTTCCAGCAATTTCGTGCCCCACTTTAGATGCAGATAAGATCTGCAAGTTTAAAAATTATAAATATTAGCAATGTATAAAGGAGTGTACAGTATGAAATATAAATAATTCGAACAAGATTCAGTCATTAACCATGTACTTACATTCTTTAGGTAATCATAAATTCTGCCTGGGAGTATTTCACCGAGATCAATGTCTCTAGCATCAAGTTCTAAGTGGGGTTCCTGCAACTTCAAAAAATGTAAATATTAGACAATTTAACAAATTAATCAAGACTAACACATGTGCATTAACAAAATGACACATGTTTAAATATTACCTCAATGTTGGTTGTTTAGGCCTCAGATACAACCACACCGGGTGCAGTACCACCCCCCGAGATGCATCAATATCTTGCAAGAGTAAATATTGCATATATTACGAATCTTTTAATATGTTACATACAATATGGAAAAATTAAAAATTGAACAATAATAGATTTTTAACAATGTCCTTATTGGACCACCACTCATCGTAGAGGTACCATGTCTTGGTCCAAGACCATAACAATATTGACCACACATTGTGCAGACATGTGGCTCGCTCTGAGGTACATGGGATGTCGGTCTATCCCCACCAATAGATGTTCCTCTACCACCAGAAGCTGGTGGTTGTACCCCAGCAGAGTAAGAGGGCGTTGTCTGGCCAATAGTAGTCGTGTATTGAGAAACCATCTCAGCTAGAGTCAGAAATTCCTCCCGTGTCTAGGAAACCATATCATGTGCAAGAGGGATGTCTACCCTCGGTAGATGGGCACATGGTGTAGGTATCTGTGGATTGAAATATCTATGCCTAGCATTGGGTCGGTGTTAGGGCATCCCCCTACAAACTCCCTATAATCCCAACATGTCAAAATAGTTGACATGTTTCCCCATCACAAACTATGCATACAACTTTTGGAGGAAGTACAACGATACTGCCCTGTTGTTGTGGGGGGGAATGTCAAAAACCATGTACCACCTATCCATCCAATGGTCTCTAATGGGTGGAAAGGTGCACCAATCAATGGAAATATGTGTCCTAGTGCTCTCAGGAATGTCATCCATCCTAGGCACTCTAAAAAATGTATAGATGTGTTCTTTGGTTATTTTCAGCTTCTTTACCTCGTTGTAGCTCAACCCATCAATGTATTCTTGTATTTTCCTCTCCCTATACGATGAAATGATATACAAAGCATCATTCAATCTTGCGATCATATCAACAATAGTCAACAATGATTCTGACATGGAGCGACGTAGCTCATCTCCACCCCTTCGGGAAGAACAAATATCTCTGAGGTGGCCAATAACCCTCAATATCTCAACATTGTTATCCATAGTAGCCACTACAATCATAAATAAAAATAAAATATCATTAGAAATATAAACACATGATATAATGACATCTGTAAGCACTAAAAAGTGTATAACTAATGTACGCCAAATAACAACATAAACTAAATCTATTATGTAAAATTTAAAATTGATCTTGAATTTTACAGTAAAGAATAAACATTTAACATTTTTTCATTTTAAATTTATGTCCTAAATTCAAGTATTAATTCTAATTTCCATATGCATGTGTACATAAAATTTCCTATGTGTATATGTTGATTGGGAAGTTCCTCTAACTTATTTTAAGGCTTGGATTATGAAGTTTCATTGAAATTGTGAGGTGCTGACTAATGCCCTTGCAGGACCAACTCCCACATTGTAGGTAGAGATAATGACTAGACCCTAGAATTGATCCAGGAGGATCCAAGAAGGAAATTTTTTTAGAGTCCTCCAATATCAGCAAAACCAACACCAAATCGAAGGGCTCGTCGAGATGATTCCAACGGCATTCGTTTCACCTCAAACGGACTCCGTATGAGAAATTTATCACGTTCTGTTCTATAAGGTCAACAAAAAACTTTGGCAAAAAGAGGTGCCACATGGCACCATTGACAGGGTGACACGTGGCATTCGTACTGTACAAACATGATGATGTGGAACCACTCAGAGGATGACACATGGAATCCGTACAGTACAGACCAATCACAAGGTGACATGTGGCATGATGACATGGCATGATGATGTGGTATGATGACATGGCATAATGACATGGCATGATAATGTGTCATGATGATGTGGCATGTTGATGTGGCATGATGACATGGCATGCTGATGTGGCATGGTGCCATGGCATGATGAAGTGGCATGATGACTAGCATGCATGCACTTGTGCTTGAAATGAGTATTAGGACATTCATGCATTTACTCATGAGAAATTGTAAAATGATTAATATTTGAAGTGAGTGGAAAACTTACTCACATATTACTCATTTATTTTATTCCTTGAGTTGTTATGAAGTTAATGCATGGTTGTAACCAAAAACAAACATGCCATATTTGTAAAGAAGTTGTAACAAGTTGGTTTATTATTTAATAAAAAAAGCCCAACCATATGAAAACCAACTTGGGGAAGTTGTAACCAAGGCCAAGATAGGTAAATTAGTTGCAACCAAAAGAATCCATGAGAGTCATGTGAAGAAGTGCAAGCCAACCTATATAAACCCATTCATTTTCCATTTCCCACTCATGCTTTGGAGTGGAGACTTTGTAGCTAAAGGAGAGAAGGGAGATTGCATAGCTCTGCAGGAGGAAGGTACGAGTGTTTATACTTGTTTTACACCGTCTTCAGGCTTTGGAGTTGCTGGAAGCAGTCTTGTTGTGTTTTGGGCAGTGGTTCTCTTCCTGAACATTGTCACCAAGGTATCATTGTATCATTGCCATGTATTTTTCCTTATGCTGAGATTATAGATCGACCCTCCTATTGAGAAGCAGGCCCGGAGACGTAGTCCATCCTAGACGAACTCCGTTATCAACTTGTTGTCTTTATGTGCGTGTTGTCTATGCTGTTTCGTTCTCTTCTTATGGATTTGTGAGCTTCGTTCATGCTCTTTATGAAATTCATGTTAATGTCATAGAGTAGCAAAGATCTTGTTTCCGGATCATGTGGTATCAGAGCAGGACTATTTGACATTGGATTGTGAGTGTGGATGCTCACGAGGGCTAAACTGCAAGCTGTTGAAGGTACATTAGAGCCTTACAATTCTGAGATTGGACATGCACACTGAAGGAAGAAGATGGATGCTAATGATGCCCGCACCGAGATGGAGGCAAACTTTCACAAGGTCTTCTACATGATGGCCGACAAGGTAGACGAGTTGTTTGCAAACTATGAAGAACGCATGGAAAAAGAAAGAAAAGGTAGTGAAGTAAAGAAGGAAGAAAAAGAAGTGAAGGACGAAGGCAACGCTTTAGTTAACCAAGGAGGAGGTGGCGAAGAGCCTCCTGAGCCTCCCTCTTCACCTTTAGCTTCAAGCACAAGTTCAAGTGCTTCTTCCTCATCTCATTCTCAGCATTCCAAGGTTCATCACAAAGAGCCTCAAAAGAAGCCCTTATTGAAGCTCGATGTCAAGTTTGATTTTCCCATGTTCAATGGGGAATTGAATGCAGAGAAGTTGAACAATTGGATAAGGCAAATTGAGGTCTATTTCTGAGTCCAGCAAATCAAAGAAGAAGATGTGAAGATTCAGTTGGCTTGACTTCGACTGACAGGCACCGCACTTGTATGGTGGGAAAGCAAGCTTCAGCAAGGTAGCAAACAAATGGGTAATCTTCTCTCATCGTGGTCTTCTTTCATTTCTGCTTTACGTAAGCAATTTTATCCGTTGGGTTATGTTCAAAAGGCTATGATGGATTGGAAAAGTTTTAGACAAGGCAAGGGTCAGCGTGTTCAGAATTTTACTGAAGAATTTAGAAAGAAAGCTCTAGAGTTGAATATTTCTTTAGATTCTCCTGACACTCTTTTGAAGTACATTGGTTCTCTTCATCGTTATCTACGCCATACTTTGCTATTGTTGAATCCTACTAGTGTGGATGAAGCAAGTGTTTAGGCTACTCATCTTGAAAGCAGGGGGAATCATTTGCAAGAAGACCATTAGAAGAATCCTTTCAAGCACAACAACAACCACAAGTTCAAGATAAAAGACAAGAGCAAGAAGACAGCTACTGCCAAGAAGGAAGGAGGAAAGCTCCATTGCAACCATTGCGACACTGATGCATGATGAAGAAAGTTGTTGGAAGTTGCATCCTAAACAAAGGCCAAAGCATTATGGAAGCAAAAAGAAGAAACAGACCATTGCAACAACGCAACGAGATTTGGGTTCCGACTCCGGTGACGAAACCATGATTACAGCCGTGGGAATGCAAGGTAACAAAACTCCTCATACTGGTTCAAGTTATACTCATGTTTCTAAAGAAAATGATAAAAGAAGAAGTGAGTTGTTTCACATCAGAGTTGTGTCTAAGCATACAAATATTGAAACATTATTTGATCCAGCTTCTCAAGTAAATTTGGTCTCAGAATCAGTTGTTAAGAAGTTGGGCATACAGACTAAACCTCACCCCAAGCCTTATCCTCTTGGATGGGTATGTGATAATGCTAAGCTACAGGTGACTAAGCAATGCAACTTAAGGTTTGCTATTGCTTCAAAGTTGATCGATGAGGTGGACTTAGATGTTGTTCCTCTTGACATCTGTGGTATCGTATTGGGAAGCCCATACTTGTATGATCGACAAGCAGTATTATTCTGTCATGAGAACAAGTACCATCTCACCAAAAATGGGGTGGAGTACATCGTGAGAGCTCACAGTATGAAGGCTAAACCGCTCTTGTTAGTGCAGGACAGATGAAGAGACTCATCAACACTAATAAGAGATGCATGCTCATGGTTGTGAGAGCAAAAGATGCTAAAGCATCCGATGCTTTCAAAGGTTGTGATCCTTCTCATAAAAAGGATATGATTGATATTGTGGCTAACTATGATGAAATATTTTAGGAACCTACAGGTTTGCCTCCCAAAAGGGAGATTCAACATGAGATTCATCTCCAGCAGGATGCCCCTCTTCCTAATGTGGGCATGTACAGGTTGTCCACAGTTATTGAGTACAAGAAGGGTACTGGTAACAAAGTGGTAGATATGCTTTCTAGACCTCCTATTGTTGCATCTATTGTCTTGAAAAAATATTCTTTATCCCATGAAAGTTATATTGAGCAGTATGCTACTGATGATGATTTCAAGGAGATTTATGAGAAGCTAACCAATGGCACACAGGTGGAAGACTACTATTGGCAAGGAAAATTGCTCTATCATTTGGGCAAGTTATGTGTTCCTATGAGTGAAAGAGTCCATGTAATATGAGAAGCTCATACTTCTCTTGTATCAGGGCATTTTGGGGTAGGTAATACTTTGGCTCATTTGCAAAGACTTGTGTATTGGCCTCGCATGAAATAGCTTGTAACAAAATATGTAAAGGGGTGTGTGATGTGCTCCACTTGTAAGCCCACTAATATAAAATTGGGGCTGTACTCACCACTTCCTGTTCCTTCCCATCCTTGGGAAAGCATTTCCATGGATGTTGTGGGGGGTTTGCCTATGTCTAGGAGGGGTCATGACTACTTGTATGTGGTTGTGGATAGGTTTAGCAAGATGTGTATTCTTATGCCATGTAAAAAGCAGGTCATTTCAGAGCAGGATGCTTCGCTTTTCTTTCAGCATGTATGGGTTGACTTTGGACTCCCTACGTCCATTATCTCGGATCGAGAATCCCAATTCCCTGGAGAGTTTTAGACAAAGTTATGGTGTATGATGGACACTAAGCTGAAGAAGAGCACCACTTTCCATCCACAGACCGACGGACATACAAAGGTAGTCAACAGGACAGTTGTCCATTTGCTTCGAGGCTATTGCAACATGCATCCTAAGTTATGGGATGAACAGATCCAGTATGTCCAACATGCCTACAACAGGGCTATGCACGCTTCCACTCAGAGCTCGCCATTTGAGACATGCTTTGGGTTCTTGCCAAAGACTCCATTGGACTTGACTTATGGGAGAGAGGTTGATTCAAGCAATTCCAAGGATGAAGACAAAGCCCGCAGGTTCATTCAGAGAGTTCAACAGGTACATCAAGAAGTGCAAGAGTAGTTGGAGAAGAGTCAATCCCAGTACAAGGCTCGCCATGACAAGCATAGAGTTGATCATCAGTTTTAGGTGGGAGATCAAGTGTGGCTTCACATCAGCAAGGAGAGGATGAAAGGAGAAGGCAAGAAGCTCAAGCCTATTAGATATGGTCCCTTCACCATCTTGGAGAAGATTGGGATGATTGCTTTTCGCTTAGAGCTACTGCCATACATGCAGATCCACTCAGTGGTGAATGTGGAGAACTTGAAACTCTATGAGCCTCCCATGATCATGGATGAAAGGGAAAATGTCTCATTGCCATCAGTTGATGAATTTTCTCCTGAGTACATGGATGAGCTAAAGGAAGATGTCATCTTGGACAGAAGGACAAGGACTTCTCACAGAGCTGATGTTGATTATCTTTGAGTGGGCATCAGAGGCACTCATCCAAGCAAATCCAAGTGGATCGAGAACGAGAAAGTGAGGGAGCAAGTCCCTCACTTATCTGTTGATTAGTAAAGGCTTTTGGAGGCCAAAATCTTCTTAGTGGGGAGGAATGATCCAGGAGGATCCAAGAAGGCAATTTTTTTTAAGTCCTCCAATATTAACAAAACCAACACCAAATCAAAGGGCTCATCAAGATGATTCCAACGACATTCGTTTCACCTCAAACGGACTCCGTATGAGAAAGTTATCACGTTCTGTTCTATAAGGTCAACATGAAACTTTGACAAAAAGAGGTGCCATGTGGCACCACTGACAGGGTGACACGTGGCATTTGTACTGTTCAAACATGATGATGTGGCACCACTTAGAGGATGAAACATGGCATCCGTACAGTACGGACCAAGCACAAGGTGACTTGTGGCATGATGACATGGCATGCTAAATGGCATGATGATGTGGTATGATGACATGGCATGTTGATGTGGCATAATGACATGGCATGATAATGTGTCATGATGATGTGCATGATGATGTGTCATGTTGATGTGGCATGATGACATGGCATGCTGATGTGGCATGGTGACATGGCATGATGACTAGCATGCATGCATTTGTGCTTGAAACGAGTTTTAGGACATTCATGCATTTACTCATGAGAAATTGTAAAATGATTAATATTTGAAGTGAGTGGAAAAATTCCTCACATATTACTTATTTATTTTATTCCTTGAGTTGTTATGAAGTTAATGCATGGTTGTAACCAAAAACAAACATGCCATATTTGTAAAGAAGTTGTAACAAGTTGGTTTATTATTTAATAAAAAAGCCCAACCATATGAAAACCAACTTGGGGAAGTTGTAACCAAGGCCAAGATAGGAAAATTAGTTGCAACCAAAGGAATCCATGAGAGTCATGTGAATAAGGGAAAGCCAACCTATATAAACCCATTCATTTTCCATTTCCCACTCATGCTTTGGGGTGGAGACTTTGTAGCTAAAGGAGAGAAGGGAGATTGCGTAGCTCTGCAGGAGGAAGGTACGAGTGTTTATACTTGTTTTACACCGTCTTCAGGCTTTGGAGTTGCTGGAAGCAGTCTTGTTGTGTTTTGGGCAGCAGTTTTCTTCTTGAACATTGTCGCCAAGGTATCATTGTATCATTGCCATGCATTTTTCCTTATGCTGAGATTATAGATCGGCCCTCCTATTGAGAAGCAGGCCCGAAGACGTAGTCCATCCTGGACGAACTCCGTTATCAACTTGTTGTCTTTATGTGCGTGTTGTCTATGCTGCTTGGTTCTCTTCTTATGGATTTATGAGCTTCATTCATGCTCTTTATGCAATTCATGTTAACGTCATAGAGTAGCAAAGATCTTGTTTCCGGATCAAGAATAGGGGGCATAATGTGCTATTGATGAATAAAATCCGAGTATAGGCAATGATTTTGTTGGATATGTAATTAATTGTTGTAGCGTGATGTTTTTTGGACTCCAAAGTATATTTAGTAGATGTTTGTTTATAATTAATTTGGGCCATGAATGGATTCCACTTGATGTTATTTTAGTTCTATGCCCTCTTTCTATATACCCATGAGAGACTTTAAATGCACAATTGTGTATAGTGGATTTTATGGTTGCAAGGTTTCCACTGGATTCTATAATGTATGATAGCATGTGATTGGCATGTAATAAAACACATCAACATCGCTATGTATCTTGATGTTCATAGATCCAATTGTTGAACTTCGTTGTCTTGACCTTAACCAAAAAGTACTCTTCAGTCAATAGGAATTTTTTTTTAAGCATGGGAAGCTTCTCTACCTTATTTTAACACTTGGATTAGGAAGTTTCATCAAAACTATAAGGTGTTTATTGATGTTATTGGATGACCAACTTCGATATTTTGGATAGAGGCAAGGGATTTACCATGTTTGTTTATGTATTTTAGGGAAGATATGAATTCTACTTGATTTTTTTTAGTTGTATGCAAGCTTGTAATATAATTGATAAACTTTGCATATTTGTTAATTTTGGTTTGGATTCACAATGATGCTTGTGAATATACATATGCAAATAGGGAATTTCATTTGTTTTTTATGAGTTAATTGGGGTTTTGGTTTACATCGAGCATGCAAATTACTTATGCAAACTTGCAATGTGCTTGACAAACTTTGCATATTTGTGAATTTTGGTATGGATTCACAAGGATGCTTGTGAATATGAATATGGAAATAGTGAAATTGATTTTTTTTATGAGTTAATTGGGGTTTTAGTTTCCATTGGGCATGTGAATTTTGTTAAATAATCAAAATTATTTGATTTTTATGATTAAATTGGGGTTTTGGTTTCCATTGGCCATGTAAATTCCATTGGGGTTTTGGTTTCCATTGTTGTCTATTGGCCAATTCCATTGGGGTTTTGGTTTCCATTGTTGTCCATTGGCCAATTCCATTGGGGTTTTGGTTTCCATTGGCCATATAAACCAATTATTTTGGTTTAATTTAAAATTAGGGCAAATAAATTAATGAATTTAGGGAAAAAATCATGTGAATATTTGAGGAAAATACCTCACAAAGAAGAGGTTGATACCAAGGTGGAGGTTGATGGATTTGGCTCACCAAAATCATGTTCTCCCACTCTCGTTCTGCTTTGTCCAAGCTCCAACAGTGCCACGTTGTGGTGAAAATGACGGGCTCGACTCGTTTTAACAATAAAACAGGTTTTCGTAAACAGGAGCGCATTTATTCAAAGCAAAACGAGATCACAATTTGCTTCAATAAAAAAAGGGCATGTTGTTGTCTACTATCCTAGTTGGCATGCCTGTTGGTAGCCTTGGGACTAGGCTTGGAAGGGTCAGGATTGGTTGGGATGATTTTTATTTTATGGATCAAGAGTGATTGAATTCACTCTACCATTGTATCTAAAAGGTCCCTCAACTTTGTGCACTCACCCCTTAAATAGATTGATAAGGTTCTTCAACCATCATAATGAATAAGAAGAGGGGAAGAGGATCCTTCTGCTTGATTCTTTGAGTGGGCACAAAAGTGTCCATGGGTGATCTATTGAGAAGTATAGAGAAAAATGTTGAGAAAGTAAGAGAAAAAAACCATTTAATCCAATCCTCCAAGAAACCAAAAGAAAGAAGAACATGCTCCATATCTACAAAGTTAATTTATCAAAAGCCTTAGACATGCCAATTTGAGGATCACCATAAGATTCTTTTATCTCTTTAGTGAATACACTACTTTGTGGGAAAAAAAATCCATCCAAGATCTATTGACCCTCCATGAATCTAGTATGTTCCAAAGATATTAGGATAGGAAGTAAGGATTTTAGATGTTAGAAATGACATTTGTAATAATAATTTTGTAAATGACATTGCATAGATAAATATGACGAAAGGTTCTTGGGAATTGAGCTCCTTCCTCCTTTGGGATCAGTGTTATGAAAGTGGAACTTAGAGCATGAAACACACCTCTTAATTTCATGTACTCCATAACCTTGTATACATATAATTTAATAATGGACTAATAGGCATGGAAAAAATATATAGTGAATCCATCTGGTCTAGGGGATTTTCCTCTTTCCACAGTGATGAAAACCTATTCCACTTCCTTGAAGGAAGCATGTCACATTAAATTCTCATTTTGTTCCCTATTTCCCTGGGGATCTAAGAGAATGGAGCTATAGAAGGTAATAAGATCGCTCTTCATTTCATAATGTCTACTCACAAATTTTCCCAAGAGGTGATATGGTTATGACTTTGGTAAATTATCATGGAATTATGAAATTAGTTTGAGTTTCAATCCCCCTCCTTTATCCAACTCACCCTAGAATTTGTATGTACATGATTTCCTCTTGCTGGTACCATGTTTTAGCTATGATTGCAGAATCTCTTTAGTTCTCATATATTGATTTGACCAACCCTCATTGCCATTTTTTGTTGGATTTGTTCCATCTCCTACTCAAGCTCCTTTCTTGCCTAGAATATATATCATCAAAGACCTCTTTGTTCCACCCTTTCAACCATTGTTTTATGTGATTCATCCATTACTAGAATTTATACATATTACCACCCATATGGATCACTCCTTATTCCCATCATTGAGAAATGTTATCCAGGAAGTTCATATGCTGCAACCAGAATTGCTTGAACCTAAATGGGAGGTTTTTGGGTTGATCATCTGACTCAATGGATTAACAATTAAGCTAGTTGTCATATCTCACATAGGGAAGGATGGTATCCTCTAAGATACGATTGCAAAAGATGACAAATTTATAAAGAATAAATCTATCTAATCTAGAGGAAACATGTCAAGAGCCCCCCCTCCTATTTATCGAAGTGTGCATGCCACTGGTCATTTCTATGTTGATCAAGTTCAAGGTTTGGATGGTATCTTTGAACAAATCACATACCAAATCCATTCTATCTATTCCTCCTCTCTTTTATAAGAGGGATGTAATAAGGTTTAAATAACCTCCAACAATTTAGTTTTGGGCACCTAGGATTGACTCTATAACTTGTAGAGATCTCAGAAAATCAATCTTATCTTCCAAAAAATATGGCCCATAAACATTGTTGAGGATACACTTCTCATATATTCCCAAAAGGAGGGAATGAGAAAATATAGTCTTGGAGTAGCGAAGAAATCGTCCATTCTTATGGTCTATGGATCACACAAGATTGTAAACACCCTGGTCACTCCCTTGGCATCTAGGTGATCACCCAAGTCTTCCTAAAGATATATCTTACAGCTTTCTCCATTGTGGGTCTGGAATATTTGGTCTCTTGCAACATTAGGATATTTGTATTTTTATACTGATCTTTGTCCTCAATATTCTTTGATTGTTTCTACTATCAAGTCCTCTAATATTCCATGACATGATTTTCATGATTAATTGGTTTGAGAGGGGGGGAAGTAATCGTGTCCATGGCTACATACATATATGAATCTATCAATTTTTTTCCTATTTTTTTCAGTTCTGGTTTCTTTTTTTTCCTACCTCTCATTTTTTATTTCTTCAACATCCTTTAATGATCCTTGGGAGGAGTCGATTTGACCCCCAACTAAGGAGAACTTGAACTACTTCTCATATTGAACTAGGCATTTTTTGTCCTTGCTTCCATTAGCGACCCCTAGAGGAGATCCTAATGAAATTCTATAAGGGTTTGTACTTCCTGCTTCTCACATGCATCTAAAATATTGTAGAGTACAATGTCGTCCAGATCCATATGCCATCCTTCTTATGAGATAGTCCCTTATTCATTAGCAACACTGGTTTCCTCTAAGGTGAGTTCTATTACTGGTTCTTCCTAGTTATATAATATTCTCCTTTTAACTCCTTTAGTTTGCGACACCTACATGGAAGGGATTCCCTATTTACTCTGTTGCAATCCATCCTCTTGGTGCATCAAGTTCTCTTTTGGACCCGCTAGAGTTGATAGGGAATCAAACTGGTTTTGTGACTAGCTTTTAGTTGCTTCCACATGGTTCAAGTGTTTTATGCCTCCCCATCCCCTCTGACCAATAACTATCTTGAATCCATCTGAATCCTCCTTTGTAACCACCTTATCATTTGAAGGGTGCAAGTTCAAAGGAAATTCCCAAAATAGGCTCCCATCCTTGTGACTATCACATCCCCAAAATTTGACAAAAAAAAAAATTTCTATGTAATAATAAATGCTAAATCCTAGCAAGAATGATAGTTCAATGGTTAACTTTAATATGGTTGACAAATATTTTATAAACACAAGAAATAAAACAAAAAACTTAGGAGTTAATACTCTTGGCTAACTGTAACTATAAGGTTACACAATTAATTACTAACTCATAATACACATGCTACTAATAGTATTCAATCTGTAATGATTTTTAATTCTTGAAAGTTAACGAGTTAGAAAATTATTGAATTCAGATCAATTGTTTATTTTCCAGCATGTGTATGATTCTGATAGTTGTTTTCTTTTCTTTACTGAAGGGGCTTTAGGTTAGCCCGAGGATTACTTAGCTTTTTCGAAGCTAATGCAGATTTGATGCTTGTACATGATTCATAGGTAAGATCTTACTTCCAGTTTTTATGCTATATGCAGAATAAGTCTTGAAAACTACACGTGTAAGTTATGCAGAAAAAACTTAAACTCTATTTATTGTCTAGACTAACGAAGTGTAAGACTTCCTAGACCTAAATCAAATACATTTCCATCTGGTATTCATTAGAGTTTATAATATGATTATTTTTTCTAACAATGGATTATACATCTAATGGTATATAATTATCAACGTGTTTTTAGTTGTTTGAAGCTTAAATATATTTCCAAATAGTTTATAACTATGAAAATTACTATGTTAACCTAGAATTTACCTTAGCATCAAAATTAACATCATTAATTTTGCACTAGAACCAACTATGGCAATATACAAACCAACTTAGGCATATATAATCGATGCATAAAAATAATATGAACCTAGACATAAAATCAATGCTTACCTAATAACTAACCTAGGCATAAAAGTCAATGCATAATATCATGTCAAAATTCTGGGAATAAAAGTAATAGTATTATGTGTTTCAGATTTTGTAGGGTACAAACAAGATCAAACTATATCAATACCCAAAATATTACAACCCTAGTGGGATCGACATGGGGCATGCTTACTAGGTGGAGGGTTTTGGTAATAAAGCCTAGGTATAAAAATTCAAGTTTCACCTTAAACACATTTGGATTCAATTGTTTGTTGTTTTTGGGATGGAGGAGTAGACCGACAGGCCTTTGGCCTCTTCGGGTCTTTTCCATAGCCGTCGTGCTTGTCTTGTCCATGAAATTAACAAGTTTAAGTTATGGACCTTCGCGACTATTTTTATTGACCTCGGCCGTGGTGTTAGGAGGTTCAGTACTCTAGTTTTTTTTGTTTTTTTTTCATAACTAGTGTTTCTTTGACCTTGGTCGTGGCTTCCGTGGATCTCTACGATAAGAGTCACTTATTTCCTTGGCTATGGCGTTAGCAGGCATTGTCGCAGTAGTGGAAAATGAGAGATTAGTGACCAAAAAAATGACCAAAATCCGCATATCAATGACCACTTTTGGTTTGGTGATCGCTGGTGGCTAATTTGCGGTCTTTTATTACATGAACAAAATTGGTCATTTTTAGCTTGTCGGTTGGTCATTAATTTGGTCATATATTTGAATCAATGACCAAATATATGACCACATTTGTGACCAAATTAATGACCACATGGCAAGCTAGAATATGACCAAATTTGGTCACGTAATAAAAGACCATAAATTAGCCACCAAAACTGATTTTTGGTCATTGATATGCGAATTTTGGTCATTTTTCTGGTCATTTATATCTCATTGTTTGGCTGCATATCTCTCAATTATTGGTCATTTTATTTGTGAATTTTGGTTATTAATCTCATTTACTGGCCACTAATTTAGTCATTTTTAGTCGCTTTATGTATGGTCATTATATTTTAGTAGTTTTAATCGTGTCCATTATTAATCAATATAAATTTTTAATTTGATATTATGTTTAAATTAAAAAAAGAATCATACATTTATTCTCATCTAATACACATGCGAATTATGCAATGTCACATTATAATTAATTACAACACTTGTAAATAATATCTAATACACATGTAAATCATGCAATGTCACATTAATTAGTTAATAATTACAACATTGGTACATAATATAAAGTACAACCATATATATAATTTTTAAACCACAATTATATTATATGAAATGTCAAAAGTATTACAATAAATAGGATTTTTCTCACAAACACATATTAATTTTCATATAAATTTACAGGAAAATCATCACTTTTCAAAATATTACAATGGCTAAATCATCATACTTGCACTTGGTTTCAAAACCATACTTAGATCCCACATCAACAGCTTCAAAACCATACTTAGATCCCATGTCAACAGCTTCAAAACCACACTTAACAGCTTGAAAGCCTCAACATCAGGGTCTTCATACTAAATGACAAATCCTCAGTAGCGGGCTCTTCATACTCAATGGCCCACTTATAAGTTAAGCTCACTCCTACAAAATCCAATAAAACTAGCAATTGCCCCAAGGAAGGTGCAATAATACGCCGTGAAGGTAATTGTTAGCGGGTAAGTGAGAATAGGTAGTCTAGTATCTATCATTGCCTAACCAGTATAACCTATCAATAAGAAAAATAACATCATTGGCAAACACATAAGAATTCCTGTTAACCCGCCAATCTATTTTGAAACTGTTTGATAGTTTAGAAAAAGGATTGTCTGATGAGGAGTTAGTGGATAACCTAGTTTCCTACATCTTTGTTTGCACTTTCACTGTATGAAGCTGAAGTGAGAACTTTGTTCACATTTGTCTCAAACATCTTGGTGCCAAAAAATTTACTTCATTGTTGCTAAATTTCTGTGGTGATAGGTTATTGGTGATGTAATCGGAGAAACCACAGTACCGAAATGACCAAGTCGACGTTTCGGATCCATATCAGGATC
>LPNX010639824.1:67918-139895 GCA_001517045.1 Pseudotsuga menziesii
TTAAATAAAATTATTAAGGTTTTAAAATGAATTTTAGAGGGAAATGTTGATTTTCATTTATTTTATTTTAAATTCCTAAAGATTTAAATGATGGTATTTTATACTATTAATATATCTTTAACAAATTTTATTTTAATGATTATTGATGCACCAAAACCTAGGGAAATTTTAATATTATTCTATTTTATTTTATTATAATTTTAGTTATAAATTCCAATTTTAACTTCTAATAAAGTTTTAATGAAAGGAGAAGGCAATCAATTAGGTCAAAAATTAAGGAACCTAAGGGTCTTAAAGGTCAAAAAAGATTTTTTAATTATACTTTAAATTCTAAAAGTTTTTAAAGTGAAGCTTAAAGAGTTAATTTTCATTTGTTTTAAGCCTCCTAGAGTTTATTAGTTTTAAACTTTTTGGGTTATTCTTTAAAAATTAAGGTTTATATTAAGGACACGGACGGAGGACTAAGGAATCAAGGGAGGGGCTTGAAAGAGGAAAAAGGAGGAAAAAGGTTAGGGGACAGAGTGGCCTTTCCGATTGAGAATAGGGGGAAGCCAACTAGTGCTTACCTCAAGGCCCCCATCCCTATTTAGATTGTGTGGGAGTTTGGTAATCTCTAATGCCTCTCTAAATTTTCTTTTGAAATAGTGGTCTTCTTTTGCGAGGATAATGGTGTCTTCTAGGCAGATGTGATGCTTGTCAGATCAAATGCACAAACCCACTAATATCTAGAACAAATACTGAATTTGATCCAGAGATAAAATGTTTCGAATATATCTATACCTTTCTGGGGTAAATCTTGTAAAGTTCTTTATGGCAGGAATATTCCCAGACAAATTGTTGTAAGAGAGATTTCTGTGAAACAAATGAACCATTTCTAGTCAATCAGTAGAAGTTGAAATATGAATATTATGAATATTACTTCCTTGGAACTTCAAAATGAAATGAACTTCAAATAGGAGTGATTTAGACTAATTCTTACAGTGTAGTAAGGCTGAAGCAGTTGGTCAACTGATATGGCACCTCCCCTGATAAACTGTTGTTATTCAGAATCCTGTATATCATCCATCTCCAAAATTATTTTCAGAATAATCGAGTTATTTTCATAATAATTGTGAACCTATTAAATAAATTGTATCTTAGGTCATTCGAAGAAACTTACAGCGAGGCCAAATTTTGTAGCTGTCCAAGTTATTGAGGAATAGTACTCGATAATCGGTTAGCAGAAAGGTCTCTACATTGAAAAGATGTCACACTATGCTACTTTTGTTGAAGTGACCATGGGTACACTAAATAGAGATGTGGAAGGAACAATAATTCTTTGCAAACAACACAAACCATGCAAGTACTTACATATCCCCAATGCTTCTTAGATTTCCAAATTCTGCTGGGAGAAAACCACTCAGTTTATTTCCACTCAAGTTCCTTGAATTCACAATCCAATAGAGACCATGATGGGTTAATAGTTATCTCACCCACAAAAACTTGATTTGTTCTCAAAAGAATTCTACAGATGGCTTACAATTTTAAAAGATGTTCCAAATCCCCAACAGATCCCAGAATAGGTCCAGAAATATGTTTTTTAGAGAGGTCCCTAAATATTCACATCAAATCATAGATCAATTAAAATGTACATTTTATCGTTAGAGCAAATTATGTTTCTAGATGAAATTATAACAGGAGCCTTGGAAGCTTAATCAAGACATTAAAATAGCAAGAACTCACAGTGTGTCTAGATTTATAATATATCCCAACTCTATGGGAATTTCTCCCTTGATTTTGTTGGAGGACAGATTTCTGTAAAACCCGCAACAAAATTTGTTAATCACTCTGAACATGCTGCATACAATCCAATAATTCATTATGTTAAATAGTTTAATTGTATTATCTGTGACCTACAAACACTTACAAATAAGTTAAGCTTTCAAGTTTACGAAATTCCAGAGGAATAGTTCCATTCAAATGTTTACCATGCACATTGCTGGACAAAGAAAGGACAAGAAGACTTGACATGACCTCAATATTGTTAGAAAAATGCCAAGATTACTTTCCATAGATTTTCCACTAGGCCTGAAGATTATATCACTTACAAGTAATTAAGAGCAACGCAGGAACTAATGTTCTCTGGGATTGGACCTTCAAGGTGATTTCTAGCAAGATTTTTGTCCAAACAAAATACAATCTAGTGTTGTTAAAATACTTGCAGAAATATTCCACAATAGATCTATGATTAATCTTGTAGTATATTACTAGGTTTGAATATGTTTCTACCATTTTTGTCTTTACTTTCTTGAAAAATTTATAGATAGAAACTTACAATTCAAACAGCTATTCCAACTTCCCCAGCTCAGGTGGAATCTGCCCTGTAAGCTGATTATCATTCAGCTACCTGCATATCCATATTGGGATTTTTCTTATAATTCACATCCAATTTATATTTCTTGCATATACTATACATAACTACAGGATGTTGTTTAAAGCTCTTACAGGTAGCTCAGCTTTGTCATATTCCCTAATTCCAGCGGAATAGATCCAGTGAGATTATTACTGTGGAAATATTTGAGAAGTACAAAGCAAATAACAAGAGAATCAGCTTCTTGAAAATTGAAAATGAAAGGAAGTTGTGGTCAACATATAATGACCAGAGGTTAGAATTCAAGCAATTAAGCGTGCATGTAGCTTACAGCTTTCCACTATAAGTCAAATTGCCTAGGATGGGAGGAATTGTTCCAGTAAGATGATTATCACTCAAATCCCTGCAATAAATATTACTAATGTATCAATGCACTAAAGCATAAAACATAATTGTATAATCAAATCTTCGCTTGGGATTGCAGAGCATTGATCATGTAGGAAGGAATATGAATTGATTATGCATAAGAAATATACTAACAAAATCCCAAGACATTATGGGTTTTAAATTTTTATTGAGCTGGGATTGCATGCATATTTTAAGGAATGAGGTTACTTTTAATCATATTAGAAGACATTTTAGTACGAGTTATAATCCAGCAAACACTTTACTTACAGAACAACCAGAGCCTGCATGAGACCAATTACTTCTGGAATCCTTCCTCTCAACTTATTACCTTGTAGTGACCTATGAAGAAACCACTTCAAAATTAGTCTATGACCACTAAAGCAAACACTTTAATGTCATTTGTTGAATAGTACATACCATACAACTAATTATGTTACTTACACCACCCACATGATGTCATATCCCTATCTATTCAATAAAAACATTCTGATACCTATTCTCTTTCATTAAAATAATATACAACAAAGGGGCAAGATGGATCAGTGATGGCATATGACACCAGAAAACCTATTTTAAGCTTTGGAATTTTTTATACTTACAGGGTAGCCACTTGTAAGTTCCGAAGGCATCACAAAGGTGAACCTGATGCCCACTTAAAAGGGAGATGATTCTCTGCAGAGATGAAAATCGATAACAGTTGAACAAATGGAAAAAGGTTGGCAAAAACAAGATAAAGAAAACCATATTTAATTAATTCATATAACTATACTTTTCGATATACATGAATAATCATAGAGTACTATTCAGTCGTCCTCATTCCTCAAACATTTAATTGGAAAAGGAAAGATTTCAGTTATTTAACCTCAGCAGTACTGTTTGTCATATAATTACTAGAGTCAGCTGGCAATACGGCCCATCCAATTTGTAAGGTATCTCCTCTGTCGCCGACATTCAGAATTTTAACCTGTGTTTGCTTCATGTTTGCAAAAATATATATCCATAAATTGTCATTCTTGAAAACATGAAATGAATAATCTATGACTTCCTTCTAAACAGTAAAATTTTGAAACTGTCAACAAGTATTAAGGATTTTTTGACTGCTGAAAACAATCATTTAACAATCTTTTCACTTAATTGGCAGGGTTTCTGTTTCACCTAATAAACAACAACTTCCAGCTCCCGTGCCATATCCTTTTTGAATTCAGTCGCAAGGGACCTGAAAGCCTTAGGATTAACGGTCAGAGACATATATATTTCTATTCCTCCAATTTCTTGATACAATCCTGAATGGTCAGAAACCGGGAATCAATCTCACCTCAATAATGACCATGAACAAATTCTTTGAAGTGCAAAATAGATACAACAGTCTACAGCTTTTCTAGAGCCACATATATGTTTTCATGAGAATGCCAAGGTTGGAATCTTTATGAAAGGGCCATGTAGGAGATACCTTTGGCCTTCAGTTGTGTCCTCCCATAACATAAAAATAAAAATACAGGTTATTTGAATTGGTTGATTAATTTGCAAGCTGAAACTAGTGCGATGAAATGGATGCTCTAAGATATGATAACATGAAGATATCAATTATATACACAAAATTTTAAAATCTCAGTTCAGAAGAAATCATACCAATGGAGACAACTGCATACAAACATGATGCAAAGCATGTCAAGGTCAAAAACGATTCACATATATGTGAACATGCTAGCAGAGAATCATGCTAATATCCTAGAGAATCATAAATGCTCATAAAGGCTTACGCAAACAAAAATAATACTTGGAGATAAACATAATTGTTTAATTTTGTTGAATTTTGATCTTAATTGCAGAAATAGAGAGAATCTTTAGCTTTTGTTAGTTTAGAATTACGTTGGGTTGAGTGCCCAACACTTGGATCAAGTTTTGGATCATTTTCCATTCAGTTTTTCAGTTATTAGGTCATGTTTTTCTTGCTGGTTTTTCACATTTATTAACAGAAGTAATCAGGGCAGCAAGCTTGTATTTCAATTTAAGTGTTACTGATTGTTTTTAAATTTTAATTTTTAGTTGACCCCTAAAGTCACAAAAGGATTCTCCACTATGGTTTGCAAGTACTAACACAAAGTGCAGAGAAATAGTGCAAGGTGACAATGCACTGTTTCTAGTTACCTTAGAACCTCACAGTTTCAAGTGTCAACACAATCCAATAGCCTCAATTAGCATATCAATAGGCTTCTAGGATCCAAAAAAGAGATGTCCTCCCAAGGACTATACACCTTGTCGAACCACACCTGAACTGAACCCTATTCATCCCCTTCCTGAAATTGGACAATGTAAACCAACCCCCATAGTCAAACCCTTTCTCTCCCCAATTAGGATCAAGGAGATGAAGAGCAGCCTTACATCTTGCCCAAACATGCTTTTCAAAACCACTGAAAACCACTCCCGTACCACCACCCCAATCATTATGGATTATAAAACATTATCCACAATCATAACTAAAACAAAACAAAGTCATTCCCGTCACAAAATTAAAATCTCTATTGAATCCCATGCCTCTCAAAATGCAGTTTCTGAATTCAGAGAGTGACAGTAAATTCAAATGCTTGTAAGGTAAGGAATGCCACAACAAACTAAGATGGAATACATGTCTCCAATTCTGTAGAAAACTAATTCTATTTAAATATCGTAAGATATACTTCACTTATAAGACATCTGAAATTTTAGTACAAACAAAAAATTCCACGGCTAATAACATTTATGCATGAAGCCCAACTAGCTCATGAGAGCAAGAAATACAAAACACATCACTAACTTTGAAAAAGTGCCTCTATCCATTCATGTGCATGTCCATATAAATGTATAATATATAAAGTTATAAACATATAAGAACCTGAGTATGAAGTTTGAATTCTGCAGCAAGCTCTTCTAATGGGATACACTTGTGCTTTTGCATGGTCCACAAAAAAAGTTGTCAGATGGGATCCCAGGATAAGAAGAAAAAATTCTGGAATTCAAATCTCTTCTATACTCTAACCAACCATTGGCACAACAGAAATCCAATGTTCTAATGAATATCTACATTCAATTGCAGGACTATGCATTGCTGGGCTAGATTAGCAAAGCTGCAAGGTTTTCCTGTGTAAGACAAGCTATGTCAAAAATATTAGGTTTCAATTATACTTCTCCCTCAAGAGAACTTTGCAAATGTATTGTGACTCAATTTGCGCAGACAATACGTCAATTTGCAAATGTATTGTGACTCAATTATGATCCATTAGGTCATAGTTGGAAGTCTAGATCATATGTTCAATCCTCAAATTTTGTGGGGAGCATGAATGAACTGCCACTCTTTAAAATTGAAATGACCATTCCTAATTCCAAATGAACCAAATCAATTTTCATTTCATATTCCAGCCAGGAATATGGATCTGAAACTTGTAATATTTCCAATTCAACGTTTAGAATGATAAAAGAATAATATATCCTATCACAGTTTACATATGCCACAACAAACAATATACACGAGTTCAATCATGTAAAAAAACAGGATTTGCATTCAGTCACATAAAGTTTAAAGCATGTTAAAACAAAAATGAACTAAACATTTAGTTCATAGCCAAAATTAAACACTGCTTTTTATCATTCAAAATTCAGTAAGTTAAAAATATATTTTAGTTACATTGTCATTGACTGTTAGATTAGTGCCATGAGATGGTAAAGTACACACATTCCTAAAACATTTCTCACATTAAAAAAAACTTGTTGAAGCAATGATCTTGTGAACTAAAAGACATTAATAGCAGGGAAAATAGTTTAGATGCAATCCCTATGAACACAAAGCTGGCTACAATCTACTAAGAAAACAATACGTCATCCTCTGTAATTATATTCACTTATAATAAAAATTACCTTCCAATCAAATTTGAAAACCTAAAGTAGAATATAATAGCATAAAGGGTATTGAACATGTTGGAAAATGTTAACAAAAGACATTAATCAGCAAATGAACATACATGCCCATATACATAGAAACAAATAGCACTATGTAGAGTAAGCTGCTGGTTTGTTTGACTGGATCGCAGTATAAGACTTAAGATAAAACTTCAGATCATAAAACAACTTCCATCTCCAATACTGTAGGTCACCAAAAGAACTAAATTCAATGTCCAATTATATTGTAGATAACAAACCATATTCAAGGCCAAGGATACCATATTTGCCTTTATGCACCAGATCCTTGGATTCACATATCTATCTCCAACCTTCCCCACTTTTAAAGGGTTTTCCAGTAGATCCATCTACTAAAGGAGGCACTTCCTTCAGCAGGAGACAAATCCTATAGATTAGGAAGTGCTTCCTACTTCATAAAACACCTCCAGCTGGGGTGACACGATAGCAAAAGAAGAAACAACAATGAAATTTATAAAACAAGGGAATTTGAATGTGACATGAGTGTCCCACAAAGCCTCCCCACATCTGGGGCCTTTTTTGCCACAAGTGGCCCCTAAGCAATGTTGCAAATATCTCCAATTTCTCCTGGTATTTGCGATTTATCCCATGTATTTTAGGTTGTCGATTTGTCTAATATTTTCAAAAATCTTTAGTTCTAAGTTTTTTCTTTCCATATTTTCAGATAATTTTCCAATATGTTCCCCAATATTTATGTTAAGTTTCTTTCTGCACCCTTAGTGATATATTCCATGAAATGATATTTGCAACAATGGCCCTAAGACAACTAAAAACAAATGCTAAACCCTATGGTGGCCCATCCTTTGCAATTGGAGATTGCAGTAGCAAGTTTTGCAAGCACATGTCAGCTAGAAGAGGGTATCTTGTATGATAGATGGGTAAGGGGCTGTTTTTGCAACTTGGAAAGCACGAGAGAAGATGAACTTATCAATTGTTTGCTTGGGCACAAGAAAATCAGAATTTTTTTCTTCTCTTCTCCAAGGAACCAAATGGCTCCATTTTCCTCAGTTGGGTAGCAGAAAAGTGAGGAGAAAATATGGAGAGAGAGGTGGTGCTACAGAAAAAGAAACAAATCACATCCCATTGACAAAACACTCTAGAAATATGTGGAGAAACTTGGCACTAGGTGAAACTCTGGTGGGAGATTCAGATGAATAATTTATATGCTTTAAGAACGATTAGATTGGCTCAATGAGTGAAAGCCCATTTGCTTGATAAAAAAGGGAATGGACTTGTGAAGCACAGAAGTATATCACCCAGTGTGAGGACAAGACTTCAAAGACAGTAAGATAAGGCTGAAGCAGCTTTAGTTTATTGGCTTCAAACAGGTGATATCCCAACCAAAGACTTATTGAAATGTTCACCTATAAAGAAGGCCCTTGAGAATATCTCTGCACTCAATATGACTCAGGGGAGAATAAGGAAGAAGAATGAGATTGAAAAGGCATTTATATCCCATTCTAAAATGGTATTCCAAACTTAAGAAGGCTATGCAAACCTGTGCTGACCATCCCACAAGTGATAAAAGCTAACTCACAGACAACATTTAGCCACCAGTCATTGATGCCAGCTAGATGAGCTGTCAATGCCACCAGTTAATTTTGTTCTTTCTTCTTTCTTCACTCGTGATTCAGTTAATTTTGAAACTGATTTTGAACTTCTTCACAAATAACCACGGGTTTTGCTATTTTAATTTTGAAACTGATTTGAAATTCTTCACAAGTAACTACAGACTCAGGCTCATAAGATTCTAACACCATGTTCAACTTGCAAACAAGACAAACAACTGATTTAACAGTTACAATAAAGTCAATAGATAAAATGAGATTGATACACTCTTATATCATCAACGAGGTAGTTCTTCTCCCATCACACCATTACATCTTAAATGTATTTTTAATTAAGAACATTACTCAAAACTTATACTCTAAAACATATTCATGTAAACACTTCAAACTATGTTTTCCAATCTTCTTAAAATAGCAAAATGACTCTAAATGGTCCCATTATTTCCTGAACAAGCCTTCGGCATGTTGTTATGGACCTCGATAAAACAAGAAATTCAAAATTTTGCTTAAATACACAGAAGTTTTGTCCAATCCTCCTCTCTAGTCTTCTCTACACAGTCACACATATGGCAATTACAACAACTTTATTGTCTCTATCTTTATGCATAGCTGTCTCAAATTTGGCCATATTATTTTATTTCCACAACACTCAACCTCACAATCAAATCGCTAATTAGAAAATGACTAAATTCACGCATAAGACATTCATTCCAACAGTAGTTGCACCGCACTTGTAATGTAGTGCAAAATTTAATAAATAATCAGAGAGCTCACTGCAAGAGTCCCAGTCAAAATTTGATGCGTATGGGTCCCTTTTCGGTGCAATTGGGCCCCTGTGTGTATTGTTGAGGGCGTCCTTGGAAGACTGGCCTATAGCTTATTGTGCCTCTTGTACAATGATTACTTAATTTCTCTACTTCCCTTCAATATTCTACCAACTACATTAATTAATTAAGCGCTGTTCCATTATCATCATTAGGAAGCCGGCCATAGCTGAGTTTTGAGATTCTTAGGACCACTTTGATGAACTTTTTGAAGACAATAAAGCAGGCAGAGGGAGTTCTTCTCATTTGGGGAATTCCCAGAGTCTGTCCTGTTTTTTAGATATGGGTTCATATAATTTAGTCTTGAGTTTAATGTTTTCGCTCTGTTTAAGCCAATTTTGGAGGGATTCTGCCTATGTTTTGGAGGAAAATGGAGGTGGTCTCGTGGTGAGTCTGAAACACAGAGGCTTTAGGAGCATGATGGCCATGAATTCCTTTGAATTGCTCAGGTTTTCAAGCAACCGAAGCTCAACTAGGTTTCATTCTCTAGGAAGAAGCAGCCATGGCCACAAGCAGCATTCACTGGATATCTCATTGCCTCTGAGTGCAGGGAGTGACTACATAATGCTAGTAATGTAGACTTAAGAGCAGAATGAGAGGTTTGCTTCCTCAAAGTTCAAATAGCCATATCTTTATACTAGCTTCAAACTAGTGCCCTCAAATATGCAGCTAATGAGTAGTATTATTTTGCCCCAATCAACCATCAACCATTTTCTTCCATGCGAACACCATAATGAACTACAGTGCCAACCTATAAATGATAATATCCCATTTATATTTATTACATTAGCCATATCAAAGGGCAAGAGGCCACGCGAGGATGAACCCTCTGCAACTAAGGTAGCATCTGGTGCCTGAAATGGTTGGCTCTTTGTTTTCATGACAATGGTTAATACATTGTGTTACGAGAAACTAGAAAAGGAATGGGAAATGAAAACATAACAAGAAACGGGGGTAAAGGGATTTTGGGATAAGAAACATGAACCCCCCTTGCCAGCATATATTTTTCATATGAAATTGATTAGTAATACACTGATGCAGTGTCAAGATGGGAATGGAAAAGAAAACCAAGTAGGGAACAAAACAAGAAATGGGTCTCCTAGTCAGGATTCCATCAGCACATTTATGATAGATACAATTGCTCTAGAACACCTCCAGAGCCCTAATTTTGGACATTATGATAATGAATGTTTAATGTCTTTGGGATGATTTCTTATAATGTGAGTAGCTGCTGGGTATGTGGCATAGAGCCTAGAAGGGTTTATCATATTGCCCCAGATTTTGGCTGGTGTGGACTACTGTTTCATTAATAAAATTTACAACATACAAACATATTTTAAAATAATAGCTGCACATTTTTTCCTCTGAGAACCTTACTTGACAAGTAACGCAGAGAGTGTGACATAATTGGGTTTTTCCTGTACGAAATTCCCCATAGATATTTGTGATTGATCCAGTCTCAACCCCTCCTATTAAGAAAAGAGAAAACTCTCAGATTAATGGAATGTGCCTAAAAAACAATTATCAATGCCCACAAAGAATTCCACCAATCCCATCATTAATAACAATGCAACTCAACTGTATCCTTGTAACCAAAGAACTCTCAAGCAAGTTCTGCAGAAATTATCGTTACCTTATAGTATCTTGTCAAGTTCTCTAGAGCTAGAACTTATCTGTATAATCTCAAGGCGTTGAGTATGCAGCTGGCTGGCACTAGTGAAACCCATGGGAACCAATTTTGAGGCTTCTAGAGGCAATAATCATATGAACACAAGCCACCCACTGAATTTTTCATGTTTTCAAAAATAGAACTATAAAAAAAGTGGGCTAAGGGATAAAGTTGACATGCTTGCTTCAATAATTTTATCAACCTTGGCATCACTAAGGCCCTTGATCTGTACAAGCTCTTTCTTGGGAGAATATGCAACAACTTCTACAGTGCAGTGCCCGACATCCTTGAGTTTTTAAATATCAATAGCAGATATCCCACAGGCCTGATACAACAAAAGCATCCAGAGATAAAATTCATTTCAAAGAAATTGCATTGCATTGTTCTTGGCTTTGAAAGGAATTTGAAACTTATTACCTAAAGTTGTTCAACGGGGTAGGGTCCATGCTGCAGCTCCTCTGCATTTTCTTCTTCCTGCGGAATATGCTGTTGCTTGCGTTGCTATTGTTCCATCGGAATATTACTAAGAAAGCAAGTTAAGAGAGAAACCCAATAAGAAAGAAGGTTGTCTCATGATTCCAAGTTGGCCCTTCGATCGGTTTCAGGTTGTCTGATGGGTCGATGGATGATCCTGGTGTTGCTCTGTAGAGGGGCCAAAGAAGAGGCTGTAGAGTGACTCTGGTTTTTAATTTGGTGTGGGCGCCAAAGTTGTTTATATTAAATCCATTTTTAATCATTTAGTCTATTTAAAATAAAAGCGGGGGATAGGTTTCTCCCCGAAGATTCCGTTGGATGTTCCTAATGTTATGAGAACTCCGATGGCTAAATAAGTTTAGCTGGAGAGGTGCTTCTTTATTTTACCAAAATTTTTACAATAATTTTTTTTTCTTATTTTTAATTTTGTTCTCGGGGTTTGGTAGGTTTATTTTTTATTTTAATTTTAGATTTATTAATCAAATTATTTAAAATGTAACTTTTTTACATCTTAAAACTTTAAGTATGAATGTTTTTAAGGTACTAAAACACTATGTTTAAAATTTGGAGTGAAGGTGGATAGAGTGTCTAACACATGGATAGATTTAAAACCATTACACACTGAAAACTCCAAAAATTTAAACATAGTTTTTGTATTTGTTTTTGGTATATTAAGAAATTTGTCTCATCTACACACTTTATAGATGCAGTGTAAAAAAAATAACAATTAAGCATTACTATTATTATTTTATTTTTGTTTTTATAAACTATTATAAAATTTATTGAAATATAATTTTTTCTTTATATCTAAAAATAATAGGATAAAAAATTTAAATTAAATAGATTTGTTTTTTTTTATGATAATTGTTAATGTCCACTAAGATCACTTTGCTCTATTGGACTTAAGCGTCGGATATGCGACGACGCTTTCCAAAGGCGCCGTCGCTTAAGCGACGCTTACTAACTTGCCATCGCTTAACCGACGGTTATGAGAATAACCGTCGCTTCACTGACGCTTGTGGCCACATTTACAAAAAAAAATTGTATCCTTGTGATTTTTGGTAAGTTTAAAAAGAGAAATCCATGCGTTGTCGGATTTTTCTGTCGGATTTTGGATCGAAATGTAGTAGTGCCACCAAGAAATGATCCTGCATTACTCCATCCTTGTCCACTATGCCAAAGGAAGTTGGTGATGGTGGTGGTGGTGGTGATGAAGGAGGAAGAGGGGGGTGGGTTTTGTGATGTTTAGGGAAGAGAGGTCATAGGTTGGATCCGGGATTGAATCGAAGAGGAAATCGAGCCAATAACGATCTATACCTGGTCATAATCGCTTGCCCAGTGTTTTCCCAAGTAGAAGCATGCGATGGAAAGCAGCAGAAGACCCGCTACCTTCAATGTGAGGGGACTCTTCAGGATATCCTCCTTCATTTTTTCTTCCTCCCTCTGGATCTAGATTCTACAAATTTGCCTTTGCTCGTTGGCTTCCCATGTCCAAAAATGGGTGAAACAATTGATTTGAGAGGGAAAAATAATTGGGATTTTTTTTATTGCCGGAGTGACAACTATAAATGACCAAATAAATGACCAATTGTTAAGTGGTCATTTTTAGTCTAGATATCCCATGATCAAATTTGGTCATTTATCTTGGTCGTTTTTATTTGGTTTTTATCCCATGACCAAAAGTGGTCATTTATCTTGGCCTTTTTTAGTTATCTCACTTAAATTTATCAATTTTGGTCATTTATCCCTTCAAAAAAACTGTGGTGACCAAAATTTTTGGTCTCCTGGTCACTAATCTCTCATTTTCCACTAGTGTCGTGAGCTCAATGTTTTATACAGGTAATTGGTTTTCGAAAACCTTCAATCTATTTTATTTTGTTTTTATTCATTTATTAAAAATGAAGCCAAAAACTAACAGGTCAAAGCACATTTTGTTTGCAGGTGAAAAATGCGACAATGCATAGTCAAATGTGAAGGCGTTTGCTCTGGAACTGAAGGGTTTGAATTCCATAGGATTGGTAAGCCTAGGTCCCACCCCTAGGTGCCTTTCATCATTCCTAAAACTATGGTGTCATCGATGGTGCTTGTGGATTATTACTGTGGTGCTCAGAAAGTTTATACCCAAGATGTTGTTTTGTTTTGGCTTAGTAATGGATGTCGTAAGGACGCTTTTGTTTATAACCCTTAGGGTTTTTATCAAGGAGCTATGGTTCTAACATTTAGAACTTAGGGTAAGAATGTTATTTCTCTAGGGTTTTTTTTTCATTTTGTAAATTGTGATAAAGTTATGAGGAAACTTTCAGCCGTGGTATCTCTTTCGTGGCTTCAAAACTGTTATGGTAATTTGGTTTTAATCATGGATCCAAGTGGCGACTGTATTAGTTAACTTTTGGATAAATTGAAGGTTCTCTTTATAAATAAATTATTGTCTTTAAATGGCAGAGCTACAGCCATAGTGTGCTTAACTTATTAACATTTGTTTATCCTTGGGTATTTTTTGAATGTGCAGTGGATTACGTTTGACAGAGAGTCTTCAAGGTTTTTGTTTTAATTATTTTATGGTAGTGATCTGGTTAAGGCCAATGGCTAGGGTAAAGAATAAATCTAGGGTTTGGCTTTGATAACAGTTTTGGGGTTTAGATTAGTGGATTATCTTCAATTTTTTTTTTTAATTTTAAGTTATCTAGATATTTTTGATTTGTTTGGAATAAAGAATAGTTTAAACAATAAAAGTCTTCTTTTTATTTTGAAGAACTGGAAATTTATCTTATTTAATAATAAGTTCTTTAGATGGTTAAGAATGGTTATATTAATCTAGATGTTTATAAATGATTATAATAATGAGTAGGGTTTAGGAAGAACAATTTTCAAAATTAAATATTAATATTAAGGTTATACTGCATATTTTCAATTTTGGTTTCCTAAGTACATAAGGTTTTGTGATACCTTAGATGTTATAATCTTAATCATTTTCTGTTTGTCTGTAACACCCCAGTTTTGACCCCGATGCATTAAATATACATGATATATATATATATATATATATATATATATCTCTTGTAAATAATCATGGTGCGGAACTAAAGGCAAAGGCCCCACCATCGATTTGGTTGTGTTATGTTTCAGAGATTGGAATTGTTGCTGATGGTATATTGGGATATACGGCACATATTTGTTGTGGCATCATGTAGAAATGAATTTTTAATTAAATGAACCCCAACCAGCTATGTCAATGCAACCAACATGAAAAGGGCATGATTTTCCTAAGGATAATGGGGGGGATTGTTAAACCTTGACCTATGGGGAAACGCCATGTGTCAACCACCCATTCAATACTCTTTTTTGTTAGTTGGGGGTAGTTAATACTGGGTAGTGGTGGGTGGCAGGATTTCCCACATGCACACTCCTCCAGCTGGATCATCCCATTCATGTGGGAAAGGAAAACAACAGGGGATGCTTCCAATATCCCATTATCTCCATCGTTATGTTCACTCTCAGGAAGACGTTTGGTTCACCTTCTCATGCATAGGGTTCTGCGTTGCTTTACTCATGCAGGGAGCTGGAGAAAGGGGGGACTGTCACCCACGATTTTACCTGTGTGGGTATTCACGCTCGGGGGCTATGTGTCTGTGTGTTCCATACTAATTTCGTCTATGGGTGTATGATTCATTGACGATTTGTGGCCGTGTATGTTTTTCCTCCTATCCATGCAGAGAGGATTTTTACTCTTCCATTTTTTGGATGAGTGATTTTGCTGTCATTTCATTGTTGAGCTGGGGCTGTGGTTTTCCCCACATTATTCATTTTGCTATGAGTTCACCTACGTTTTGTTGGTTGTGTTTTCCCTCACGTTTTGGAGCTGCTGTAGGTTATAATGGAGTCGTTTTGGCCATGATAGGGCCAAGAATGACTCAGGTATTGATTTCCCCTGTCAAAGCTATAATTACTGCTATTGCTACATGCATGCAGTGGTTGTTCTTCGGACTGTGTTGGAGTTTGGATGAGGGCTTGGTTTGCTTGAAAAACCTGGTGTGTTTGGGAACCACATGGTAGAGCTAGAGGGATGGATTTCTTGTCCACAACCCAGAATAGCATTGGAAGGGAGGTCATGGCTAGAGGGACTGTGTAGTAGAGAAGGGACTGATTTCCTTGTGTTGGGTGTGTGTGGGTGTCCTAAAAGTCAGACTAGTTCTGGTGTAGGTATCCTTATCTCTTCAATGAGATCACCAGCTCAACATTTATCCTTCCCCAACTCCTTGATGGCCTGATAAACCCAACTATGTTGGCTTGGATGAATTGTGTATCCTTGGCTATGTGTAAGCTTGCTTGTTCCTTATTCCTTTGGGGATCATGCCCAGCTTGGGGGTGGCAGCGTTGCTGAGAGATTAAGGAGCACGCTAGCCTATGGTTAGGTCAAACGTTGCAGCAACGTAGCTGGTTGTGGGACACATTCTTTATAAGATAATTATTCTTGACTATTTCATCTCTGCATTTATATTATGGTTTAATGAATGATGATGAACATGTTGAATGCCTGAATGAATGTATATTGTTTCTACTGTGTACATGAATGATTATGTATGTTAGCATGTTTCTGTTCAAGCATTTTGATTTTATATGTATCATGTTCATGGGGCTAGTTTCTTGGATGGTTAATAGTATGGTTTAGTAGCATCCTCTTCGCTGGTCGGAGGGTTGGGGACGTTATAGTATGGTATCAGAGTAAAGATTGCAGCATGGGCCTGAATGGGCCGTGAAGATGTAGTGACAGAGCCTATAGGTTGCAGCATGGGCCTCTATGGGCCATGAAGAACCAGTTAGTAGAGGCAAGTTTCCCTCTTCCTAGAAGAAATATGAATGATAGAAAATTTCCAGAAAATTTCGCTGGAAAATTTTCTAAGTGTCGGGCTCGTCGGGCCATTGGAGGACTAAGAGGGAAGCTCCTCCAATACAGTGGACAATTTACTTGGAAGGCCACCTGATGAGGAATAGGTGGAATGAATTCATGAATTTTTTTCTAAGTGTTCGGCCATCGGCTCATCGACAAACTTAGACGGATAGACCTCCGATGCAGACCCCAGCGGCGACGAAGATTAGTTGATTTTATAGGTGAAATTTAGAAGAAGTCTGAGCTAATACATCGACAAAAATTAGCTGATGGGCTAGCCAAAATAGAGAAGGAGGAAATACAAGGAAAAACCTGAAACGTTAGCTCAGTTTAAGCTATAGATCATCGAAACGATGACGCTAATTAGTTGTTTGGAGCAGTGATAGTTAGTTGTTTGGATCATCAGAAGATAGAGGATGAGGGCGCTGATGCGAAAGAGAAGAGAAGGTTTCGGTGAAAATTAGTTGAAGGAACATCCGATATCGATTATCAGCCATCGACGACAGTTAGTTGATGAAGTAGCCACAATGGCAGCGGAAGCTAAAAGATAAGGGCACCGACATGAAAGAAGAAATATTTTTGAAAAGTTTCTAAGTGATAAAACCATTAATGATCGGAGACGATTAGTTGATTGGATCGCCGATGATTAGTTGATGGAGTAGCCATAGTGTTGGGGGAAAATAGTTAATGAAATAGCCGACGAAGCGTCTCAGGAAGAAGATAAAGAGAAAATTTTTGAAATTTTTTCTAAGTGATGAGACCATCGACGATCGACAAAGATTAGTTGATTGGATCACCGATGATTAAGTGATGGAGTCGCCGAAACTTCATCGTCATCAAAGAAAATTATTTGTTTGAGGAGCCGACGCGGTGACGAATGTTGGAGAAAATTAGTGAAGGGAACCACTGAAACGTCGATAAAATTTAGTTGATGGACTAGGCAACGTAGCGGCGGAAAGAAGAAGAAAAAGTTTGAAGTGTGAGATTGTCGACGAAAATTAGTTGTTTGAGCCGCCGATGATACGTCGGAGAAAAATAGAAGATGGGATCACTGACAAATAGATGATGAAGGTGCCGATGGACATCATCGGAAAAATTTAGTGGTTTGGACCACCGATGCATCGGAAGAAGTTTGTTGTATGGACCGCCGACACATCGAAACATATTAGAAGATTGGACCGTCGATACGATGGATAATATTAGTTGAACAGACCACCAATGAACATCAGAAGGATTTAGTTGTTCATGCATCCGTCATTGTGGCTGTCAACTGAACTAGCATTCCGATGGTTAGAGGCTTCAACGGTCGATAGCGCTCAGGTTGCCGACGCAGTGGAGATGTTTAGCCTTCCATCACCGATACACAGTGGAAAGAGCTTTCAACAGCCGATGAAGTATTATGGTCCATGAAACCCACAATGGGATTGCTACCCACCGTTGCGGCTTCCTAAAGAACTATCCACCCGATGAATAGTGCATCCGACCCCCAATACAGTGTTATGGGAGTTAGTCTCCTCATAGATGCTATAGGGAATAGCAGTTCCGACCGTCGATGCTGTAGTGATTAGTGTTTTCAATTGCTGATATACAATAGTACTTGGCATCACCGATAGCAGACCAGAAGGCTTACATCAGAAAAATTTGGCTGACGAAACCGCCGATGCATCGAGAAATGTTAGTTGTTAGGGCCGCCGATGAGCACTGGAGGAAAATTGTGGATTGGGTCGCCGAAGTGTCGAAAATTTAGTGGGAAAGAGATCCGATTGGGAAAAAGGAAAATTTGGGTTTTTCCAGTGGGATTTCTCAACGAATTCAGCTATTTTCCAGTGAATTTTTCTGCAGATTGCTAGTGGATTATAGGGCTGAACAGGAAGAAAATTTTGTGTTTAAGGAAAATTGTTATTTTATGATTTTTCTCCAAGAAAAGGTAAGTAGTTTTGATGTATATCAATGTATGCATCTAACAGTTTTCTACTAACACCTTTGCATAATCATAGTCACCTTCAAGGGTAGTATTCCAGGTAGTGCAGTTTGGTAAATAAGTGGGGGTTCAGTTATGAGAACCCAAGATGGATATGATGCTCAGGATTCTTACGAGGGTTCGGGAGATGCCATGGGATAAAATGTCCGTAATGGAAATGATGAAATAGAGTATAATGGAAGGATATTCCAAGAGACACCGTCAAATGTTGCAGCTACCATGAGAAGCTTGATTAAGGCCCAGGAAGAGCAGCATCATTTGAATGCTGCTGTGTTGTAGAGTTTGACAAACTTGCAAAGAAAGATAGAATCTGGACAAGGTATAGCAGGACCAGAAGGTAGTAAGAGTAGTACTAGGAGAAGGAGAAGGAATTCTAGTGGATCATCTGACTCTGAAGAATCCAGTGGGGACACAAGCTCATCCTCTTGTAAAATAAAAAGAAATAGACACCATAGGGATCACTCTCGGGATGAATCTAAGAAGGAAAAACCTCCTACATTTGATGGTGAGATAAAGACTGGACAAGAGGCTGAAGCTTGGCTTCTTGGGATAAAGAAGTACTTCCAAGTTCAGGACTATTCAGGAAACATGAAGGCAAGAGTTTCCATATTCAATATTAATGGAAGAGCATCCATTTGGTGGGAACACTTCAAGCAAGTAAATAGGATCAACAAAATGAAACCTAAGTGGAAACAATTCAAGAAGTATTTCAAGTAGAGGTACCTCTCTGATAGGTATTATGATGACAAGATTAAGGAGTTCCATGAGCTGATATTGGGACAACAAACCATGGAAGAGTATACAAGTAAGTTCTTGGAATTATTGAGGTATGTCCGGTACATCAAGGATGAAAGAGTGAACATCCAGTAGTTTCTGAGTGGATTACCTCAATCTTACAAAGACAGGATTGAGTTTTACGAACCTAGAACTCTTGAGGAAGCAATAAGGAAGGCTAAGTATTGATATGAGCAAAGCAAAGGTAAACTTGATTACCATAAGGCATGGAAGGACAAGAAGAATGAGAATTTTGACAAAAGAAAGAAAGGTTTCAAATCTTCTATATGCAGGAATTAGCAGAAGTAGCCATCCCAAGCTGTGAGTAATCCAGTTGGAGTGACAGGAGAAAAGCTTAAAGATCCACAACAGAATAGAAGACCACTCAAATGTTGGAAATGTGGAGGACCCCACATGTGCAGATATTGTCCACTCGAGAATGAGAGCGCAAGACAAGATTACAACATTCAATAAGCAGAAATAGTGGGTCAAGTAGCAAGGGAAGCCCCTAGGATTTATGCAGCACTAGAGGACCGCCAGGCAGATCACTAGTCAACTATGGTCGAAGTTGTAGGTAAGATTGTTGAGCAATATGTTTCTATTTTGATTGACCCTGGTTCTACTCAAAGTTACATTACTCCTATAGTAGTGGAGATTTGATCTTTTGAGAAAATAAAGCATAGGAAATCCTGGTTAGTTCAGTTAGCCACTGGAACTAAGAGAAAGGTCAGCGAAATAGTAGAGAAATTCCCATTGGTCATGGATGGATTGGTCACTTGTGTAGATCTGAATGCTCTACCACTTGATTCCTATGATGTTCTCATTGGAATGGATTGGTTGGAAGTTCACAGAGTAAAGCTTGACTATTACAATAATACTTTCGAATGCATGAATTAATAAGGGAACCTAGTAGTTGTGAAAGGCATTCCAAAGGTGATTTCAGTAAGGCAGGTTTCAACAATGTAGTTGAAGAAGTTTTGTAGGAAGGGTTTCCAGTTGTATGCAGCTCATATTGTAGAGGCATCAGAGGATGAAACTCCTAGGTTGGAAGACTATCAGGTGCTATAGGAATTCAAGGATGTGTTTCCTAATGAGATTCCAGGGATTCCTCCAAAGAGGGACATTGATTTCACAATTGAACTTGTGCCAGGAGTAGCACCAGTGTCCAAGACACCCTACAGGATGAGTACACTGGAGATGGTAGAGTTGAAGATGCAACTGCAAGAGTTGTTGGAAAAGAAGTATGTCAGACTGAGTGTGTCTTCGTGGGGAGCACCAGTTTTGTTTGTAAAGAAGAAAGATGGTACACTTAGGTTGTGTATTGATTACAGACAGTTGAACAAATTTACTGTGAAGAATAAATATCCTTTGCCTAGGATTGATGACCTCTTTGATCAAATGAGAGGAGAAAAGGTATTTTCCAAGATTGACTTGAGGTCTAGTTACCATCAGGTGAGAATCAAGGATGAAGACATTCATAAGACAACCTTCAGAACAAGGTATGGACATTATGAGTTTGTAGTGGTACCATTTGGTCTCACAAATGCACCAGCTACATTTATGTACCTTATGAACAGTGTTTTCAATAGATATTTGGACAAGTTTGTTCTTGTTTTCCTTGACGACATTCTTGTGTATTCTAAGAATGAGGAAGACCATGAAGAGAATTTGAGATTGACATTGCAATTGCTTAGGGAGCACTAGCTGCATGCAAAGATGAGGAAGTGTGACTTCTATAGAGATAGAATTTAGTATTTGGGTCACATTATCTTAGAAGAAGGTATATCTATGGACCCTGAGAAGATTGAAGCCATTATGAATTGGCCTACTCTGAGAAATGTGACAACTGTAAGATATTTTATGGGACTTGTAGGATACTACAGGAGATTCACTGAGGGATTCTCCAAATTTGCACATGCCATCACTTCTTTGCAAAAGAAGGGGATAAAGTTTGAATGGACATCGAGGTGTGAAGAAAGCTTCCAGCAGTTTAAGAATCTTCTCACCAGTGCACTAGTATTGAAAGTTTTAGATCCAAAGAAATATTTTGTGGTGTGTACCGATGCATGCAGACAAGGGCTTGGAGGAGTCCTTATGCAGGACAACCACATGATATGTTATGAGTCGAGAAAGATGAAGGATCAAGAGAAGAACTATGCCACTCATGATCTAGAGCTTGCAACCATAGTACATGCTCTCAAGATGTGAAGGAATTACTTGATGGGAAGAAGATTTGAGCTAAGAATAGACCATTGTGGTATGAAGTATCTATTTGATCAACCTACTCTGAATGCTAGGAAAGCAAGATGGCTGGAGTTTTTATGTGAGTTTGATTTTGAAATCAAGCACATAAAGGGAAAATAAAATAAGGTAGCTGATGCACTCAGCAGGAAGGTGTAGGAAATGCATGTGGCATCCCTTAGTATTTTTCAATCAGATTTGAGGCAGGAGATTGTTAATTGTACTGCCGGAGATGAATTGTATGAGCTGGTAAAACATAAATTGCAGCAGCAAAGTCTTGGGAAGAGGTATGAGGGATATAAATTGGAAGAAGATGGGATTCTTACTTATAAAGGTATAATTTTTATTCCAGATGTAGCAGTTTTGCAGAGAGTTGTTATGGATGAAATCGATCAAGCTTCGTATTCCAGTCACCCAGGATACCAGAAGACGATTGCTACTGCCAGAAAACATTACTTTTGGCCAGGAATGAAAAAGGATATGGTTGAATACATTTCAAGGTGCATGAAATGTTAGCAGGTAAAGGTTGAGCATCAACACCCAGTAGGTTTGTTGCATCCTTTGCCAGTTCCAGAATGGAAATGGGAAGTTATTTCCATGGATTTTATTACAGGATTGCTGATGACTTGGAGACAACATGATTCCATCATGGTTGTGGTGGAAAAATTGACTAAGGCAACACATTTTTAACCAGTTAAGTCTATGCATGAGATTGATGACATTGCCAAGATCTTCATGAAGGATATTTTCAAATTGCATGGATTGCCTAAGGAAATAATCTCTGACCGAGATGTCAAGTTCACTTCCAATTTTTGGAAGGGGTTGTTTGTAGATTTGGGTACAAAGCTAAACTTTAGCACTGCATACCATCCTCAGATATATGGGTAGATAGAGAGAGTTAATCAGGTGCTTGAAGACATGCTTCGCATGTATGTGATGGACAAACCAACCAAGTGGAAAGATTGCTTGCACTTGGTAGAGTTTGCTTATAACAATGGGCAGCAAGCATCCTTGGGGATGAGTCCATATGAAGCTTTGTATGGAAGAAGGTGTAGGACACCGGTGACTTGGGATAATCCAGTGAATAGGGTTTTGATTGGTCCAAAATTGCTCAAGGAAATGGAGCAAGAGGTTGTAAATATCAGGCATAATATGAAAGAAGCACAGGATAGACAGAAAAGCTATGCAGATAAGCATAGGGTGAATAGGGATTTCAGTGTTGGGGATCATTTTTACCTCATAGTGAGGGAAAGGAAGAGTTCCTTGAATTTTGGAAGTTGTGCCAAGCTGTCACCAAGATATTGTGGGCCCTTTGAAGTGCTTGAAAGAATAGGTCCAGTTGCATATAGAATTGCATTGCCTGCTAGTACTAGAGCTCATAATGTTTTTCATGTTTCTTTGCTTAAGATATATGTACATGATCCTAACCATGTGATAAATTGGGATGTGATTTAGGTGGAACCCGAGGGAGAGTTCCAAATCAAGCCAATGCACATCCTCGACAGGAAGGTCACAATGCTCCGGAACCGAGCCATAGGGCAGGTAAAGGTTCAATGGGAGCACTATGGACCTGGAGAGGCTACATGGGAGATGGAGGATGCCATGTGATTGGCACATCCATTTTTGTTCAATTCTAGGGAACACTGAGGCGGTACCAATGTATCATTTTATTCAAATTTTGTAAATCACTGAGGATAGTGCTATTGAAGGGGGAGGGGAATGTAACACCCTGGTTTTGACTCCGATGCATTAAATATACATGATATATATATATATATATATATATTGTAAATAATCATGGTGCAGAACTAAAGGCAAAGGCCCCACCATCGATTTGGTTGTGTTATGTTTCATAGATTGGAATTTTTGCTGATGGTATATTGGGATATACGACACATATTAGTTGTGGCATCATGTAAAAATGCATTTTTAATTAAATGAACCCCAACCAGTTATGTCAATGCAACCAAGATGAAAAGGGAATGATTTTCCTAAGGATAAGGGGGGGGGGATTGTTAAACCTTGAACCTATGGGGAAAAGCCATTTGTCAACCACCCATTAAATACTCCTTTTTGTTAGTTGGGGGAAGTTAATGCTGGGTAGTGGTGGGTGGCAGGCTTTCCCACACGCACACTCCTCCAGCTAGATCGTTCCATTCACATGGGAAAGGAAAACAGCAGGGGACGCTTCCACTCTCCCATTCTCTCCATCATTTTATTCACTCTGAGGTAGATGTTTGGTTCACGATCTCATGCACAGGGTTCTATGTTGCTTTACTCATGCAGGGAGCTGGATAAAGGGGGGTCTGTCACCCACGATTTTACCTGTGTAGAGCCATTCACGCTCGGGGACTGTGTGTCTGTGTGTTCCATACTGATTTTGGCTATTGGTGTATGATTACTTGCCAATTTGTGGGCATGTATGGTTTTCCTCCTATCCATGCTGAGAGGCTGTTTACTCTTCCATTTTTTGGGCTGAGTAATTTTGTTGTTATTTCATTATTGATCCAGGGCTGTGGTTTTCCCCACGTTGTTCATTTTGCTGTGAGTTCACCTACGTTTTGTTGGCTGTGTTTTCCCTCACGTTTTGGAGCTGCTGTAGGTTATCATGGAGTCATTTTGGCCACGATAGGGCCAAGAACAACTCAGGTATTGATTTCCCCTGTCAAAGCTGTAATTACTGGTGTTGCTGCATGCATGCAGTGGTTGGTATTTGGACTGTGTTAGAGTGGGGATGAGGGCTTGGTTTTCTTGACAAACCTGGTGTGTTTTGGAACCACCCAGGTAGAGCTAGAGGGTTGGATTTCTTCTCCACAACCATGGAATAGCACTGGAAGGGAGGTTAGGTCCTGAGGGACTGCGTAGCAGAGAAGGGACTGATTTCCTTGTGTTGGGTGTGTGTGGGTATCCTAGAAGTCACACTAGTTCTGGTGTAGGTGTCTTTAGCTCTTCAATGAGCTCACCAGCTTAGCATTTAGCCTTCCCCAGCTCCTTAATGGCCTGATAATCCCAATTGTGTTAGCTTGGCTGAATAATGTATCCTTGGCTATGTGTAAGCCTATTTGTTCCTTATTCCTTGGGGGATCATGCCCAGCTCAGGGGTGGCAGTGTTGCTGAGAGATTAAGGAGCACGCTGGCCTATGGTTGGGTGGAATGTTGCAACGACATAGCTGGTTGCAGGATGAGTTCTTTATAAGATAATTATTCTTGACTATTTCGCCTTTGCATTTATATTATGGTTTAATGAATGATGATGAACATGTTGAATGCCTGAATGAATGTATATTGTTTTCGCTATGTATATGAATGATTATGTATCTTAGCATGTTTCTTCAAGCATTTTGATTTTATATATATCATGTTCATGGGGCTAGTTGCCTGGATGGTTAATAGCATGGTTCAGTAGCATCCTATTCGTTGGTCGGAGGGTCAGGGACATTACAATGTCGAATGTTCATCATGAACTTACTATGTTTGATGTTTTTAAAAGAACAAAAGGAGGTTTAATTGTGTATTATTTACTATAATCTATCTAGAGTAATATTGTTTGTATTTTATTTTTTCAAAGTATAAAATAAATAAAGAGTTTCCTTTAATATGTATAACTAATTTGTTTGCATTACAATAACTATTAATATATTATACTATACCCGGTTTATGACTACATGGCAGAAACTTACCATAATGGACTCTAGGTAAAAATATTAGGGGCATTTGTATAAAAAGTTAAAGACCTAGAAATGAAAATATTATGGTAATTAGCTGGTAATCTTATCAGAGTAATATTTTTGCTTAATTTCAATGGAAACTCTACAGCTAGATAATAGTTCAGATTTATTTTTATTCAAGTAATCATGCCTATATACAGCTAAATAATCCTTCTGTACTAGAGTACTTCATTGTAAGATGAGTGGAAAAATACGGAAAGGAATTTTTACTCATCATTCCATCAATTCTGATTCTAGGTTCATTTATTCTATTAAACATATACAAGTAAACTTCTTGAATAAAATGCAGACTTAAACAGTCTATTCGCAGATGAAAAGTATCTAAGGAATAATAGTAAAAACAAATCATGACTACTTCCATTCCAGTAATTTTCTTGCATAAAGATAAATAAGATAACACAATGGAACATGGTAATTTGTAGAAGAGACAAACAGCCCAAGGAGCCAGTTCCAGCCAACCTTTTTTTGAATATATCTCAACTGTTTATCTTAGGACCCCCGATCCTATCCACTGATCCACCAGGATGAAAGCATTGTGTGAAGAAATGGGATTAAATACTCCTGAAACTCAACAAAAGTACTTCACAACAGTACTTTTGTCCTCAGCAGTAAACAACTTAGCTGTCCAGCTACACTAGTTCCGAAGATAGTCTTAACACTCAAACCACTTCTAACTATCCCCTCATTGAATCCCTTGCGCTCCTTTCTCAACTTCAGAAAATTCACAAGGTAAAGAATGAAAAACCTCCTGTTTAATTTTATGGACACATGTATGCATGCCTAGGTATTTTTGGTGAGTTTTTTTCAATTAATGAGCCACCTGCTTTGTTCCACTTTCTTGGGGAACATGACCACAAAATTAGGGATGTTTCCCCGTGCAACAGCTAGAAGTGGTTGAGGATGCCACCATGTGTCAGTTTACTCTCACCCTAGTCTATTCATCCAAGTGAGTTAGTGGACGCTCATTCAACGACCTCCTTAGGCTATTTGTCTCATATTTTATTTATTAAGTCATAAACTATTCAACATAATTAATTACAGTCATCGCTGACCCCACTTGGTCAATATTCATAAAATTTACAATAAAAATAAAATATAATGTTTTATTAAACACAAAATTTTATTGAAAATGGCGTACGTGACCTACACCCCCGCTTAAGTACAACATCATCCTCGATGTTTCTTTATTCATCATCCTCAGAGCTTCCCTAGAACATAGTTAGATATCGTACCCACATATGACTCTCTGATTCCTAGATTGCTTCTTCTAGACTAAGGCATTTCAATTGCACCTTCACCTATCCAATGGTGCGATTCCAAAGTAGGATTTTCCTCTTGTCGAGGATACAACTTGGTTCCACCAGAAATTTTCCTTCGGGATCCTCCTATACATCATTCCAATTTATCACATGAGTAGCATCATGTACATATTGTTTTAAAACAAAAATATGAAAAACATTATGAACTTTAATATTTGGTGGTAAGGCCAATTGGTATGCCACCGATCCAACTATGGAAAATATTTTGAAGGGCCCACAGTATCTGGTGTTAGCTTAGCACAACTCCCTAATTTTAAGGAACTCTTTTTAGGTTTTACCTTAATGAAAACATGTTTTCCCACCTGTAACTCTTTCTGAGTTTGTTTAACATATGCTTGGATCTTCTGCCTATCCCGTGCAACCTTTAAATTACCTTGTATATGCTTCACGGTTAATTCCATTTCCTTTAATAAATTAGGTCGTAATATTAACCTGTCAACATGGTTACTCCATGAGATGGGAGTGTTTGATTTTCTTCCATACAAAATTTCAAATGGGATGAATTTTGATGAAGCTTGGTAGTGGTTGTTGTATGCAAATTCAACCAAGTTTAAGCAGTCCTCCCATTTAGTTGGTTGTTCTCTAATGTATATCCTTAACATATCTTCAAAAATATGATTTACCCTTTTTGTTTGTCCATCCATTTGCAGATGAAAAGATGTACTAAAATTTAAAGTAGTATTTAGACCTTTTAATAAGGATTTCCAGAAGTTTCCCATGAATTTAGAGTCCCTGTCAGAAATTATAACTTTTGGAATTCCATGCAAACAAAAAATTTGTTTCATAAATATTTCAGTAATATTTACAGCCTTCTGAGTGGTCTTTACTGGTATAAAATGGCTGCCTTACTGAGTTTTTTGACAACTACCATTATATCATCATTCTGGTTCTGATTTCTAGGAAAAACTGTAATGAAATCAATGTTGATTATTTCCCATTGTCAGCTAGGAATTGGTAATGACTGTAATAAACCGACAGGATGCTAATGTTCGGTCTTAACTTGTTGACATTCAAAACATCTAGAAATGAATTTCTTCCAACTCATTCTTCATATTCGGCCAAAAGTAATCTTTCCATAACATAGTTATTGTCTTCTCATAGCCAAGGTGTCCAGAATAAGGACTCTTATGTATTTCATTCAAAATGATCAATTTAACTTTAGGTACGTTAGGTATATATAATCTATTTTTATAAAGTATTAACCCCTTTTCATTTAGAATGTAGCCTGTATTTAAATTTTCAGTTACATTTTTTGCCACTTGAGCTTGCAAGTTTCGATAATTTTCATCCAATTTTACTCCTTCTTCGAGCCGATCTTGTAAATATGTTATATAAGTATTGATTTCTGCAAAAAAATTTAATCTTAATTTAATCTTACATTTATGCTCAAAGAATCAACTACTTTGTTTTCCTTTCCCTTGATATGTTGGATCTCAAAATCATACTCGCTAATGAAATCTAGCCACCTAGTTTGCCTTGCATTTAAATTTGGTTGATCCAATAGACACTTTAAACCCTTATCATCCTTCACTAAAATAAATTTTCTCCCGATCAAGTGATGGCACCACATCTTTAATGCATCTATCACGACATCCAATTCTAAATCGTAAGTAGCGTAATTTTTCTCATGAATTTTAAGTTTCCTGGACTCGTACGCTATTATGTGTCCTTCTTGAGTTAAGAACCCACCAAGGCCATTGTTGTATGAATCAGTGCATACAACAAAGTCCTTATTAGGATCCGCAATTTTTAGAATTGGTGCATTAGTTAACAATTCGTTTAATTTCTTAAAACTCTCTTCACATTTTTGATCCCATACAAAATTCTTTCCTTTCTTCTGTAGAGAATTTATGGGATTCATGATCCTTAAGAAACCCTCAATGAACCTTTGGTAATACTCGGTGATCCACATGAATGACCGTACATAAGCTACATATTTTAGGACCAACCTTTCATTAATTGCTTTTATCTTATCTGGATCAACTGAGATCCCATCTTTAGTTATTATGTGACCGAAGTATTGTATTTTATCTTTAAAGAAGTCACATTTACTGAACTTGGCATAAAGCTGATGTTCCCTTAATACTTGTAAAATGATTTTTAAATGTTCCTCGTGCCCTTCTTTAGTCTTAGAATAGATTAAAATATCATAATAAAAAATACTACAAACTTATCTAGATATTTATGTAATACGTTGTTCAAAAAACACATGAAGACTTCCAGGGCATTAGTTAACCAAAATGGCATGACAACGAACTCATAGTGAAAATATCCTCATACTTAATCGAGACTTGATGATAACCAGATCTTAAGTGAATTTTTGAAATATTGTTGCTCCGCGTAACTGATCGAATAGATCATCTATGCGAGGAAATGGGAATCTATTTTTAATTTTCATCTTATTAAGCTGACGGTAGTCAATGCACAAGCGCAGAGTTCCGTCCTTCTTTTTAACGAAAATAACCGGTTCTCCCCAAGGAGATACACTTGGTATTATATACTTTTTATCTATTAGTTCTTTTAATTGTGATTCTAGTTCATTAAGATCCAGGATATTCATCGAGTAAGGATCTTTTGAGTTAGGCACCGCACCGGGTACCAGTTGAATAGTGAAATCCAACTCTCTTTTCGGAGCGAGTCCCAGAATTTCCTGCGAAAATACATCCGAATAACTCTTAGAATTGGTATATCTTATTATTTTAGTTTGTCTTCTTTATTAATGTGTTCTTCATTAGTTATAGTTAAAACAAAATCTTTACATCCCTTCTGAACAACGCTTTTTAATTGTAAGGCAGAAATCTATCCGATTGCTGTTTTCCTTGGCATTCCTTTTACTATTACCATTTCTCCTTCATTATTTAAACAACTAAAAGTTTTATCTAAACAATTTAACACTACTCGATGTTTTTATAACCAATCCATTCCAATTAATACATCATAGGAGCATAACGAAAGTACATTCAACTTTACAGAACTTTCAAACTGATTCATAAATAATGCACAGTCTTTCACAAAATCAATTACTTTTCTTTTTGCTCCTCTAGATAATTGAACCAGCCATGACTTTGCAAATTTCTCTACTGGCAGTTTACTTATCTCTACTAAAATAGGAGAGACATAACTCAGGCTAGCCCCTGGGTCAATTAAAATAGAAATGGGTTTATAGTTCAACATAGATTCCACTTCCACCATGGAAGTCTGATTTTCATCCTATCTGTTTTCCAGCGCTGCATTGATTCTGGGCATTCCTCTCTCTAAATCACCAACCGTTGTTTCTTCCTGCACAACATGAATGTTGTTAATGACGTTATTCCTGTTAGGACAAACTGATGCATAGTGAGGCCCCCTGACATTCCCAACATTTTACCTGTTCCTTACGTTCGTTATTTTTAACATCTAGTTGTTGTGATTATTTGTAAATTCTTTATTTCTTATGACATTAGGGTTTTGCTGTGGGTTACCATTTGAATTACTTCTTTGAAATTTTATGTTAGGAAGATTGCGTGAGTTATTATTCCCAAAATTCCGATTATGTCTGGAATTTTCTTTCCTTGATTCAAAATTATTGTTAGGCCTTTTGGTTTTCCAGTTTAGCATGTTCACCCTTTTCCAGTTCTACTCATAGCAGAAACCTTCGTTTCGCATGGCGTCTTCAAGGGTTTTGGGATTATCATACTCAATTTTGTCCTTAATAAGAAAAGGTAAACAGATCATAAACCAATGTACCTTGGTTTTTTCATCAACAATGTAAGGTACATATCGCAGTAAGCTTAAAAATTTACTATTTAACTCTTTCATACTCATGGCTCCCAACCTTATATCATAAAATTATTTATCTCATTCTTCGTAATATTTCTCTGATAGAAATTTCTTTTTAAAATACTTTTTAAAAGTGCTTGAGTTTATATTTTTCTCTTTTATTCTCTTAACTCACTTTATGTCCCGCCAACAGATGTCAGCTTTTTCCGTTAAGTTATAGATTTCCATCCTCGCTTTTAACTGATTAGAATAGCTATATATTTGAAAGTGCTTTTTCATTATGGACAACCATGCTTCGACTTCCTCTCCTTTTTATGTTTCTCCATTAAAAATTGGTGGTTTAATCTTTTTGAACTCTCCATAAAGCTCTTCATAGGGCTTATACTCCTTGTTTCTGTAGAGATAATTACTCTTGCTACTATCACTAGAATTCTCGTGTTTCTTTTTGTGTGAGTTACCATTAAATTCGGAAGAAGAACTCCTTTCAATTTTAGAGTATTTTGAATTTTTACTCTTATTTTGATAAGACGTTGTGTCATATCCTATCTTTTTAACATTTTCTTCATTATAAAATTTTTCCATCAACATTTGATTTAGTTCCTCCCGAGCTCTTAGGATTCTTTCATTTTGCTTTTTAACAGTTTCCATTTCAAGTTTTAGGTCCTTAATTGTTTACAGTAAATTAGATGAGTTATTGGTTATATCTTCTTTATGAGGTTTTTTTCCAGAATTATTTTATTCATTTAACGGGGACCTCTCCTAAGCATACTATTCAAGTCCTTCCATACCTGCAAATCTAATTCAGAAAATATTCAATACAACAACATTTAAAATCATAAATCAATATCCATACTTTTTATATTTATATTTATTTTTATTTTTTTACGTGTGCTGAGCCAGTTCAGGCCTAGTGTCTGAACATGCTATTTGATACCATATGTCACATCCCCAAAATTTCACAAAAATTAAAAAAAATTTCTATGTAATAATAAATGCTAAATCCTAGCTAGAATGCTAGTTCAATGGTTAACTTTAATTTTCTTGACAGATAGTTTATAAAGAAAAGACAAAAAACAAAAACTTAGGAGTTAATACTCTTGGATAACTATAGCTAAAAGGTTACAGAATTAATTACTAACTTATAATACACATGCTACTAACAGTATTCAGTCTGTAATGATTTTCTAGTCTTGAAAGTTAATGAGTTAGAAACTTATTGAATTCAGATCAATTGTTTATTTTTCAACATGTGTATGATTCTGATAGATGTTTTCTTGTATTTACTGAAGGGGCTTGAGGTTATGCCGAGGCTTACTTAGTTTTTCAAAGCTAATGCAAATTCAATGCTTGTATAGGATTCACACGTAAGATCTTACTTCTAGTTTTTATATTGTAAGCAGAATAAGGCTCAGAAACTACACGGGTAAATTATGCACAAAAACCTTACACTCTATTTGTTGTCTAGATTAACGAAGTGTAAGACTTCCTAGACCTAAAGCAAAGACTTTTCCATCTGGTAGTCATTAGAGTTGATAATATTATTATTTGTTCTAACAATGGATTATACATTAGATGGTATATAATTATCAACGTGTTTTTAGTTCTTGGAAGCTTAAATATATTTCCAAATAGTTTATAACTATGAAAATTACTATGTTAACCTAGAATTTACCCTAGCATCAAAATTAACATCATTAATTTTTCACTAGAACTAAATATGGAAATATACAAACCAACTTAGGCATATATAATTGATGCATAAAAAATACTAACCTAGACATAAAATCAATGCTTACCGAATAATTAACCTAGGCATAAAAGTCAATGCATAATATCATGTCAAACTTTTGGGAATAAAATTAATAGTATTATGTGTTTCACATTTCACTGGGTACAAACAGGATCAAACAATATCAATACCCAAAATATTACAACCCTAGTGGGATCCACGTGGTGGATGCTTACTAGGTGGAGAGTTTTGGTAATAAACCCTAGGTATAAACGTTCAAGTTTCACCTTAAACACATTTGGCTTCAACTATTTGTTGTTTTTGGGATGGAGGAGTAGGCCGGCAGGCCTTCTACCTCCTCAGGTCTTTTCCATGGCTGTCGTGCTCATCTTGGCCGTTACATTAACGAGTTTAAGTTCTGTACCTTTTCCACTATTTTTCTTGACCTCGGCTGTGGTGTTAACAGGTTCAGTACTCTGTTTTTTTTTTCATCACTAGTGTTTCTTTGACCTTGGTCATGACTTCCTCGTATCTATGCTATAAGTTTCACTTATTGCCTTGGTTATGGCATTATCAGGCATTGTCGTGAGCTCAATGTTTTATATAGGTAATTCATTTTCAAAAACCTTCAATCTATTTTATTTTCTTTTTATTCATCTCTTAAAAAACGAAGCCAAAAAATAACAGGTCAAAGCACATGCTGTTTGCAGGTGAAAAACACGACAATGCACAGTCAAATGTGAAGGTGTTTGATCTAGAATTGAAGGGTTTTAAATCCATAGGATTGGTAAGTCTCGGTCCCATCCCGAGGTGCCCTTCATCATGACTGAAACTGTGGTGTCATCGATGGTGCTTGTGGATTATTACTGCGGTGCTCATAAATTTTATACCCAAGATGTTGTTTTTTTTAGTTTAGTAATGGAGGTTGTAAGGCCGCTTTTGTTTATAACCCTTAGGGTTTTTATCAAGGAGCTATGGCTCTAAAATTTAGAACTTAGGGTAAGAATGTTATTTCTCCAGGGTTTTGTTTTCGTTTTGTAAACTGTGATAAAGTTATGAGGAAACTTTCGGCTGTGGTATCTCTTTCGTGGCTTCAAAATTGTTATGGTAATTTGGTTTTAAGTGCTGATCCAAGTGGTGATTGTATTAGTTAACTTTTGGATAAATTTAAGGTTCTCTTTATAAATAAATTATTGTCTTTAAATGGCAGAGTTACAGCCACAGTGTGCTTAATTGCTTAACATTTGTTTCTCCTTGGGTATTTTTCGAATGCGCACTGCATTATGTTTGGCAGAGAGTCTTCAACGTTTTTTTTAAATTATTTTATTGCAGTGATCTGGTTAAGGCCAATGGCATTTTAGTTGTTTAAAAGAATTCGATTTGATTATATTGTACTGTAAAGAATAAATGTAGGGTTTGGTTTTGATAATAATTTTTAGGTTTAGATTAGTGGATTAACTTCTAGTTTTTTTTTAATATTAAGTTATCTACAGATTTTCGTTTTGTTTGGAATAAACAATAGTTTAAACAGTAAAATTCTTCTTTTTATTTTGAAGACTTGGAAATTTATTTTATTTCATAATAAGTTATGTAGATCTTTAAGAATGGTTATATTACTCTATATGTTTATAAATAATTATAATAATTAGTAGGGTTTAGGAAGAAACGTTTTCAAAAATAAATGTTAATATTAAGGTTATAGTGCATATTTTCAGTTTTGGTTTCCTAAGTACTTAAGGTACTGTGATACCATAGATGTAATAATCTAATCATTTTCAGTCTATTGAATGTTCATCATGAACTTACTATGTTTGATGTTTTTAAAAGAACAAAAGGAGGTTTAACTGTGTATTATTTACTATAATCTAACTATAGTAATATTGTTTGTATTTTATGTTTTTAAAGTATAGAATAAAAAAGAGTTTCCTTTACTAAGTATAACTAATTTGTTTTCATTACATTAATTATTAATATATTATACTATACCCATATTATGTTTGAGTGGCAAAAACTTACCGTAATGGACTCTAGGTAAAAATATGAGGGGCTTTTGTATAAAAAGTTAAAGACCTAGAAATGGAAATATTATGGTAATTAGTTGGTAATCTTATCAAAGGAATAATTTTGCTTAATTTCAATGGAAACTCTACAGCTAGATAATAGTTCATATTTATTTTTATTCAAGTAATCATGCATATCTATAGCTAAACAATCCTTCTGTACTAGAGTACTTCGTCTTAAGATGAGTGGAAAAATACATAAAGAAAATTTTACTCATCATTGCATCAATTCTAATTCTAGGTTCATTTATTCTATCAAACATATACAAGTAAAATTCATGAATAAAATGCAAACTTAAACAGTCGATTTGCAGATGCAAAGTATCTAAGGAATAATAGTAAAAACTAATCATGACTACTTCCATTCCAGTAATTTACTTGCATAAAGATAAATAAGATAACACAATGGAACCTGGTAATTTGTAGAAGAGACAAACAACCCAAGGATCTCATTCCACCCAACCGTTTCCTGAAGATATCTCAATTGCTTGTCTTAGGACCCCCGAGCCTATCCACTGATCCACCAGGATGAAAGCACTATGTGAAGAAATGGGATTAAATACCCATGCAACTCAACAAAAGTAATTAACAACAGTACCTCTATCATCAACAGTAAAGAACTCATCTCTCCAGCTGCACTAGTTCTGAAGATAGTCTTAACACTCAAATCACTTCTAACTTTCCCCTCATCAAATATCTTGTGTTGCTTTCTCAAATTCAGAAAATTTACAAGGTAAAGATTGAACAACGTCCTGCTGAATTTGATGGACAGATATATGCATTCCTAGGTCTTTTTGGTCAAGAATTTTTAATTAATGATCCACCTTCTCTATTCCACTTTCTTGGGGAACATGACCACAAAATTAGGGAAGTTCCCCCTTACAACAACTAGAAGTGGTTGAGGATGCTTCCATGTGTTAGTTTACTCTCACCCTAGTCTATTATTGCCAGTGAGTCAGTGGATAGTCATTCAACAACCTCCGTAGGCTATTTGTCTCATCTTTTATTTATTAAGTAATAAAATATTCAACATAATTAATTACAGTAATCCCTGACCCAACTTGGTCAATAGTCATAAAATTTACAATAAAAATAAAATATAATGTTTTATTAAACATAAAATGTTATTGAAATTGGGGTACGTGACATACACCCCCCGTTAAGTACAATGTCATCCTCGATGTTTCTTTATTCGTCATCCTCATAGCTTCCCTGGAAAATAATTGGATATGCTTCCCACATATGACTTTCCCATTCCCAGGTTGCTTCTTCTGGAGTAAGGTGCTTCCATTGCACCTTCACCTGTCCAGTGGTGTGATTTTGAAGTAGGATTTCCCTCTTTTCGAGGATATAGTCCAGTTCCACCAGAAAATATCCTTCGGGCTCCACCTATACATCATTCCAATTTATCACATGAGTAGCATCATGTACATATCTTTTTAAAACATAAATAAGAAAAACATTATGAACTTTAAGATTTGGTGGTAAGGCCAATTGGTGTGCCACGCGTCCAACTATGGACAATATTTCAAAGGGCCCAAAGTATCTGGGTTCTAGCTTAGCACAACTCCCTAATTTTAAGGAACTATTTTTAGGTTTTACCTTAATTAAAACATGTCCACCCACCTGGAACTCATTCTGATTTCGTTTAAGATCTACGTGGCTCTTCTATTAGTCATGTGCAAACTTTAAATTACCTTGTACCTATTTCACAGTTAATTCCATTTCCTTTAATAAATCAGGTCCTAATATTAACCTGTCAACGAGGTTACTCCATGAGATTGGAGTATTGCATTTTCTGCCATACAAAATTTCAAATGGGCTTAATTTTTATGAATCTTGGTAGTTGTTGTTGTATGCAAACTCAACCAAGTGTAAGTAGTCCTCCCATTTACTTGGATGTTCTCTAACATTCATCCTTAACACATCTTCCAAAATATTATTTACCCTTTCAGTCTATCCATCCATCTACAGATGAAAATATGTAATGAAATTTAAAGTAGCATTTAGACGATAAATAAGGATTTCTAGAAGTTTCCCGTGAATTTAGAGTCCTTGTCAGAAATTATAACTTTTGGAATTCCTTGCAAACGAAAAATTTGTTTCCTAAATATTTTAGAATTATTAGCAACCTTATGAGTGGTCTTTATTAGTATAAAATTGGCTTCCTTACTGATTTTGTCAACAACTACCATTATAGAATCATTTTGGTTCTGATTTCTAGGAAAACCTGTAATGAAATCAATGCTGATTATTTCCCATTTCCAGCTAGGAATTCGTAACAGCTGTAATAAACCGCGTGGATGTTGATGTTCAGTCTTAACCTGTTGACGTCCAAAACATCTAGCAATATATTTTTCCAACTCATTCTTCATATTTGGCCAAAAGTAACCTTTTTGTAACATAGTTATTGTCTTCTCATAGCCAGGGTGTCGAGAATAAGGACCCTTATGTACTTTATTCAAAATTAGTAATTTAACTTTAGGTGCCTTAGGTACATACAATATATATTTATAAAGTATTAACCCTTTTTCATTTATACTCTAGCATGTATTTAAATTTTCAACTACTTTAGCTTACAATTTTCGATAATTTTCATCTAGTTTTATTCCTTCTTCGAGCTGATCTTCTAAATCTGTTCTATAACTACTGATTTCTGCCATAAAATTTAATCTTACATTCCTGCTCAAAGCATCAACTACTTTGTTTTTCTTTCCCTATATAGGTTGGATCTCGAAATCATACTCGCTAAGGAAATATAGCCACCTAGCTTGCCTTACATTTAAATTTAGTTGATCCAATAGATACTTTAAACCCTTATTATTCGTCATTAAAATAAATTTTCTCTCGATCAAGTGATGGCGCCACATATTTAATGCATGTATCATGACAGCCAATTCTAAATCGTACGTAACATATTTTTTCTCAATAATTTTAAGTTTCCTGGACTCGTACGCTATTACGTGTCCTTGATTTAATACCCCACCAAGGCCATCGTTTCATGTATCAGTGCATACAACAAAGTCCTTATTAGGATATGCAATTCTTAGAATTGGTGCAGAAGTTAACAATTTCTGTAATTTCTTAAAACTCTCTTCACATTTTTGATCCCATACAAACTTCTTTCCTTATTTTTGTAGAGAAGTTATGGGATTCACAATCCCTGAGAAACCCTCATTGAACCTTCGGTAATACGTGGTGATCCCGATGAATGACCGTACACGAGTCACATATTTTCGGACCAACCATTTGTTAATTGCTTTTAGCTTATCTCGATCAACTGAGATCCCATCTTTAGTTATTATGTGACCCAAGTGTTGTATTTTATCTTTAAAGAAGTCACATTTACTGAACTTGGCATAAACATGATGTTCCCTTAATACTTGTAAAATTATTTTTAAATGTTTCTCGTGCTCTTCTTTAGTCTTAGAATAGATTAAAATATCATCAATAAAAACTACTACAAACTTATCTAGATATTTATGTAATATGTTGTTCATTAAATAAATGAAGACTGTTGGGGCATTAGTTAACCCGAATGGCATGACAAGAAACTCATAGTGACCATATTGGGTCCTAAAAACTATCTTGAAAATATCCTCATCGTTAATCTGGACTTGATGATAACTGGATCTTAAGTCAATTTTTGAAAATACTGTTGTTCCACGTAACTGATCGAACAGATCTATGCGAGGAAATGGGTATTTATTTTTAATTTTCATCTTATTAAGCTGACGGTAGTCAATGCATAAGCACAGAGTTTCGTCCTTTTTAACAAAAATAACCGATGCTCCCCAAGGAGACACACTTGGTCTTATATACGTTTTATTTATTAGATCTTTTAATTGTGATTTTAGTTCATTAAGCTCAAGGATATTCATTTGGTAAGGGTATTTTGAGTTAGGCACCGCACTGGGTACCAACTCAATAGTGTAATCTACCTCTCTTTTCGGAGGCAGTCCCAGAATTTACTCCTGAAATACATCCAAATAACATCTCAGAATTTGTATATCTTCTAATTTTAGTTTGTATTCTTTATTAATGTGTTTTTCATTAGTTATAGTTACAACGAAATATTTACATCCCTCTCAAGCAACCCTTTTTAATTTTAAGGAAACAATCTACCTGATTGTTGTTTTCCTAGGGATTCCTTTTACTTTTACCATTTCTCCTTCATTATTTAAATAGGTAAAAGTTTTATCAAAACAATTTAACACTACTCGATGTTGTTCTAACAAATCCATTCCAATTAATACATTATAGGAGCCTAACGGAAGTACATTCAACTTTATAGAAGTTTCAAACTGATTCATAAATAATGTACAATCTTTCAAAAAATCAATTACTTTTCTTCTTGTTCCTCTAGCTAATTGAACCAGCCATGACTTTGCAAATTTCTCTACTGGTAGTTTACTTTTCTCTACTAAACTAGGAGAGACATAACTTAGGCTAGTCCCTGGGTCAATTAAAATAGAAATGGGTTTATAGTCCAGCATACCTTCCACTTCCACCATGGAAGTATGATATTCATCCTATCTGTTTTCCAATGTTGCATTGATTCTATGCATTCCTCTCGCTAAATCACCAACTATTGTTTATTCCTGCACAAAATGAATGTTGTTGAAGACCTTCTTGTTAGGACAGACTGATGTATAGTGAGGCCCCTGGAATTCCCAAAAGTTTACCTATTCCTTACGTTCATTATTTTTAACATAGTTGTTGTGATTATTTGTAAAATATTTGTTTCTTGTGACAGTAGGGTTTTTATGTGGGATACCTTTTGAATTACTTCCTTGAAATTTTCTGTTAGGAATATTGCGTGAGTTATTGTGCCCAAAATTCTGATTAGGTGTGAAATTTTTCTTCCTTGATTCAAAATTATTGTTAGGCCTTTTTGTTTTCCAGTTTGGCATGTTCTCCCTTTTCTGGTTCTGTTTATAGCAGAAATCTGATTTCCGCATGGCCTCTTCAAGGGTTTTTGGATTATCATATTCAATTCTGTCCTTAGTATGAAAAGGTAAACAACTAAGAAACCATTGTACCTTTGGTTTTTCATCAACAATGTAAGGTACATATCGCAGTAAGCTTAAAAATTCACTATTTAACTCTTTCATACTCATGGTTCCCAACCTTAGATCATAAAATTATTTAGTTCGTTCTTCGTAATATTTCTTTGACATAATTTTTTTTTTAAAATACTTTTTAAAAGTGCTCTAGTTTATATTTTTCTCTTTTTTGCCCTTAACTTGCTTTATTACCTGCCACCAGAAGTTAGATTTTCCAGTTAAGTTATATATTTCCATCCTCACTTTTAACTGATTATAATAGTTATATATCTGAAAGTACTTTTTCATTCCGGATAGCCATGCTTCAGCTTGCTCTCCTTTTTCTGTTTCGCCATTAAAAGTTGGTGGTTTAATCTTTTTAAACTCTCTAGAAATATCTTCATAGGGCTTATACTTCTTCTTTCTAGAGAGATTACCGTTAAATTCAGAAGAATAACTACTTTCAATTTTAGAGTATTTTGACTTTTTTCTCTTATGTTGATAAGACGTAGTGTCATATTCTATCTATTTATCCTTTTCTTTGTTATAAAATTTTTCCATCAGCATTTGATTTAGCTCCTCCTTAGCTCTTAGGATTCTCTCATTTTCTTTTTTAACAGTCTCCATTTCAGTTTTTAGGTCCTTAACTCTTTGCAGTAACTTATATGAGTTATTAGTTATATCTTCTCTATTAGATTCTTTTCCAGAATTATTTTGTTCATTTAGCGGGGACCTATCCTTAGCATACCGTTCAAGCCCTTCCATACCTGTAAATCTAATTCAGAAAATATTGTGTACAACAACATTTAAAATCATAAATCTGTATCCATACTCTTTTTTTGTTTACATGTGCTGAGCAACATCAGGCCCAGTGTCTGAACGTGCGCTCTGATACCATATGTAACATCCCCAAAATTTATAAAATTATATTTTTTTTTCTATGTAATAATAAATGCTAAATCCTAGCTAGAATGCTAGTTCAATGGTTAACTTTAATCTGGTTGAGAGATAGTTTATAAAGACAAGACATAAAACAAAAACTTAGGATTTAATACTCTTGGCTAACTGTAACTAAAAGGTTACATAATTAATTACTAACTTATAATACACATGATACTAACAATAGTCAATTCGTAATGATTTTTCAGCCTTGAAAGTTAATGAGTTAGAAACTTATTGAATTTAGATCAATTATTTATTTTCCAGGATGTGTATGATTCTGATAGTTGTTTTCTTGCCTTTACTGAAGGGGCTTGAGGTTAGCCCGAGGCTTACTTAGTTTTTTCAAAGCTAATGAAGATTCGATGCTTGTAAAGGATTCACAGGTAATATCTTACTTCCAGTTTTTATGTTGTAACCAGAATAAGGCTCGGAAACTACACAGGTAAGTTATGCAGAAAATGATTCCACTCTATTTACTATCTAGATTAATGAAGTGTAAGACTTCCTAGACCAAAAGAAAATACTTTTCCATATGGTAGTCATTAGAGTTTATAATATGGTTATTTGTTCTAACAATGGATTATAAATCCTATGGTATATAATTATTAACGCGTTTTTAGTTGTTCGAAGCTTAAATATATTTCCAAATAGTTTATAACTATGAAAATTACTATGTTAACCTAGACTTTACCTTAGCATCAAAATTCACATCATTAATTTTGTACTAGAACTAACGATGGAAATATACATACTCACTTAGGCATATATAATCGATGCATAACAAAAATACTAACCTAGACATAAAATCAATGCTTACCTAATATCTAACCTAAGCATAAAAGTCAATGCATAATATCATGCCAAACTTTTGGGAATAAAAGTAATAGTATTATGTGTTTCACATTTCCTAGGGTACAAATAGGATCAAACTATATCAATACCCAAAAGATGACAACCCTAGTGGGATCCATGTGGTGGATGCTTACTAGGTGGAGGGTTTTGGTAATAAACCCTAGGTATTAATGTTCAAGTTTCTCCTTAAATGCATTTGGATTCAACTGCTTGTCATTTTTGGGATGGAGGAGTAGGCCGAGACGCCTTCGGCCTCTTCGGGTATTTTCCATAGCTGTAGTGGTTGTCTTGGCCATGTCATTAACGAGTTTAAGTTCTAGAATTTCCCAACTACTTTTCTTGACCTTGGCCGTGGTGTTAGCAGGTTCAATACTTTGGTTTTTTTTCATCACTAGCATTTCTTTGACCTTGGTCGTGTCTTCCTCGGGTCCACGGAGACTTCACTTAGTTAACCTTTGAAATAGCACGTACGATCGTGGGATATTAAAGAATACCCTTAATTTCCAGAGATATTGACCCAAACTCTTTTTGTTGAAACCCCCTCCCAATACTTAAAACCTCCTCCACAGCCCTTTTTATACCTCAATCCTTATAAACCACCCTACCCACCCCCACCTTAAACCCCTCATCGCCCCCAATACCTGCAATATATTGGTTCAATTTTTGATAATTTTAAAACCCACAATATGAACTAACATGATAGGATATTGGTCAACAAGTGAAGAACCCGTGCTCGAGTCTTTTTTATATGATTCACTTATTTCCTCTGCTGTGGCGTTAACAGGTGTTGTCGTGAGCTCAACGTTTTATACAGGTAAGTCATTTTTGAAAACCTTCAATCTATTTTATTTTATTTTTATTCATTAATTAAAAACAAATCCAAAAACTAACAGGTCAAAGCACATGTTGTTTGCAGGTGAAAAACTCGACAATGCACAGTCGACTGTGAAGGCGTTTTCTCTGGAACTGAAGGGTTTGAACTCCAAATGCTCGGTAAGCCTCGATCCCATCCCTAGGTGCCCTTCATCATGACTGAAAATGTGGTGTCATCGATGGTTCTTGTGGATTATTACTACGGTACTTAGAAAGTTTATAGCCAAGATGTTGTTTTGTTTTGGTTTATTAATGGAGGTCATAAGGCTCATTTTGTTTATAACCCTTAGGGTTTTTATCAAGGAGCTATGGTTCTAACATTTAGAAGTTAGGGAAAGAATGTTATTTCTCGAGGGTTTTGTTTTCATGGCTTCAAAACTGTTATGGTAATTTGGTTTTAAGCATCAATCCAAGTGGTGACTGTATTAGTTAACTTTTGGAAAAATTGAAGGTTCTATTTATAAATAAATTTTTTCTTTAAATGGAAGAGTTACAACCACAGTGTACTTAACTGCTTAACATTTTTTTCTCCTTGGGTATTTTTCGAATGCGAAGTGCATTATGTTTGGGAGAGAGTCTACAACGTTTTTTTTTAATTATTTTATTTTAGTGATCTCCTTAAGGCCAATGACATTTTAGTTGTTTAAAATAATTTTATTTGAGTATAGTGTAGTGTAAATAATAAATCTAGGGTTTGGTTTTGATAACAATTTTGGGGTTTATATTAGTGGATTAACTTCTAATTTTTTTTTTAATATTAAGTTATCTACATATTTTCGGTTTGTTTGGAATAAACAATAGTTTAAACAATAAATGCATTTTTTTTGTTTTGAAGAACTGGAAATTTATCTTATTTCATAAGAGGTTCTATAGATGGTTAAGAATGATTATATTACTCTAGATGTTTATAAATGATTATAATAATGAGTAGGGTTTAGGAGGAACAGTTTTGAAAAATAAATATTAATATTAAGGTTATACTGCATATTTTCAGTTTTGGTTTCCTAAGTACTTAAGGTACTGTGATACCATAGATGTTATAATCTTAATCATTTTTAGTCTATTGAATGCTCATCATGAACTTACTATGTTTGATGTTTTTAAAATAACAACATGAGGTTTAAATGTGTATTATTTACTATAATATAACTAGAGTAATATTGTTTCTATTTTATGTTTTTAAAGTATAAAATAAAGAAAGAGTTTCCTTTATTAAGTATAACTAATTTGTTTGCATTATAGTAATTATTAAAATATTATACTATACCTAATTTATGATTGAGTGGCAAAAACTTACCATAATGGACTCTAGGTAAAAATATTAGCAGTTTTTGTATGAAAAGTTAAAGACCTAGAAATGGAAATATTATGGTAATTAGCTGGTAATCTTATGAGGAAGATTTTTTCTTAATTTCAATGGAAACTATACAACTATATAATAGTTCATATTTATTTTAATTCAAGTAATCATGCCTATCTATAGATAAAAAATCCTTCTGTACTAGAGTACTTCATCGTAAGATGAGTGGAAAAATACAGAAAAGAAATTTTACTCATCATTCCATCAATTCTAATTCTAGGTTCATTTATTCTGTTAAACATATACAAGTAAACTTCTTGAATAAAATGTAGACCTAAACAGTCTATCTGGAGACACAAAGTATCTAAGGAATAATAGTAAAAACTAATCATGACTACTTCCATTCGAGTAATTTGCTTGCATAAAGATAAATAAGATAACAAAATGGAACATGGTAATTTTTAGAAGATACAAACAACCCAAGGATCCTGTTCCACCCAACCTTTTCCTGAAGATATCTCAACTTCTTGTCTTAGGACCCCTGAGCTTATCCATTGATCCAGTAGGATGAAAGCACTGTGTGAAGAAACGGGATTAAATACCCCTGCAACTCAACATAAGTACTTAAAAATAGTACTTCTGTCCTCAGCAGTAAAGAAATTAGTTGTCTAGCTGCACTAGTTCTGAAGACAATCTTAACACTCAAACCACTTGTAACTTCCCCCTCATCGAATATCTTGTGCTCCTTTCTCAACTTCAAAAAATTCACAAGGTAAAGAATGAACAACCTCCTGCTGAATTTGATGGACATTTGTATGCATGCCTAGGTATTTTTGGTGAGTTGTTTTCAATTAATGAGCCACTTGGTTTGTTCCACTTTCTTGGGGAACATGACTAGAAAATTAGGGAAGTCCCCCCTACAACAACTAGAAGTGGTTGACGATGATTCCATGTGTCAATTTACTCTCACCCTAGTCTATTCCTCCTAGTGAGTCAGTGGACACTCATTCAATAGCCTCCTTAGGCTATTTGTCATGTAACATCCCCAATTCAATAAAAAAAAATTCCCTATCAAAAGACAAATTATACCTTCAATACAACCACACAACTACTACTACTCTCAAAGCGTTCCTCTTATATAAATCCATAATCTATGGCAAAATATTTTATGCATTATCATCTTTTTAACAATCCTTTAGATTATAGTTTTCCAATGAAGGATTTACCTTGTAACTATAACATCATACACCTCCATTTGCACTATAAATAATAACATAACTTAGTGATCTAAATATCATACATACAGTGCATTCTAATTTGCCATAAATATGTTTATTCTCAATAGAGGACTTTGTATATGGAGCTTCGAACTATCATTTTATAACATACTCAAATTCCTTTAACCACATTTCAATATACATTGACTTGAGACTAACATATGGGTCTCTTAAATGATTGAAATCAATATGTTAATAGTTAATTCTTTAGCCATAATGTATCCATCATCAAAGTTATCGAGTTATAGAACTACTATCCGCTTAAGCAAAGACTGCTTTGAAAGACTATTCCTTATTCTTTTGTAACTAATGAATGATAATAGGTACATTTTCATTCATATCAATAGCATATCTTTGTAATCTTCAATCAAAAATATTTTAGATGTGTTGATGATGATATCTTAATGTAAATTCAATTGTCATTCATAACTTTCAAAGGTGTATTCCACAAGCATTTCATCATCATAGTGACTTTACACAATACTAGTGTGCGGACAAGAAATCATTATGATACCAATCACTTTTTTGTGATTAACATTTCTAAAGTAATTAAACCATTTACAAGGTTACAAAACAAAATGATCAGTACACAAAACAATAAAAGGAAAATGAAACATCTAGACAGGGAAACAAGAGAGACAACAATGTATGTGGTTCACCCAATTCATGGGTTACATCCACAAAACTTGTCACATCCTGTGACATTTATTTTGTTAAAAATTACAGTCTGCACCATCATCGTTGCCATATTTTATTTCAGATGAAAACACATGGCCTTCCTCTGTGTTGAGCTATTCCCTACTATTATCAAGCTATGACAAAAGGTTTTATATTATCTAACAACTTCTTCCAGAATCATTATAAGATTTCTATCAATGCAACAACCCCGCCTCCTTTATTCATAAATTTGGTACATAGTAGGTGCAAGATTGAAGTAACATTATAGATCTACCATATGCATTGTGAAGTTATGGAGTATTCTAGATTTTGACATATAAACAGTCCTAGATCACAGCTATATATTTGTAGTTCAGTAACGAAATTCCAAACGCTAACAAGGATTTGCCACACCGCCACCAAAACAAAACAATCAAGTGTATTGTGATTTATTTTTTCTAGACTTCACCAATTAAAGGTAAATGAATTGTTTTGATTAAATACCAATAGATCTAATATTTAGATTCTATTTATTCTCATTTACAAGGGTCACTAGGTCGTTGGTTAATTTTAGGTGGTATCAAATCCATCATCGATTGGAAACAAAACTCTGAATGCTAACATAGGTTGGGTATACCTATACCTAAACAAAATCATTGCAGAACAAAACTACTTGTAGCTAGGGCCTAAATTTGCATGTATGACTAAGATTACAATCTAAGATTTAGATACAGGAAAAATCACAAGTTATCGTTCTAGGTATTCGATATGACCTCGGTCATATTGATGCCCCTTTACTTAAAATCCCAGATCTAATTCCAATGGCGTACCTTAGACCATGCTTCCACATGGGCGTTGGAAGGAAGAACACAAACAACTATATTCTGGACACCGAAAAAGGGGATGGATCGAATTCATCCATGAAAATCGTATGAAACTTTCCAGCCTCATCAGTTTGAGATGGTTTAAGGTCAATATGAGGCTTGGTGCTCCTTTCGGATCGTGGCCAGGCCAAAGGTGTAGAATTGGAGGCCCTGTAGGAAGCCGTAGCTGCATGATGTAAAGGCTGGCGTAGTGGCGCAGTAAGGAGCAAAGGGCTCTCAGAAATAAAACAAATATCACAGCTTATCTACTTAATCGAGTATCCATAGACTCTTCACCTCGATAACGAGCATCTGTATGTGGAAACTAGGACTGGCGGGTATGCACAACCCAGTAATCATGCATTCTACTCCTTCTAGGCGAGGTGCTGTATAGTTCTGGTTCAAACTGCTAAGCATTTCAGATTGGTAGAACTATTGAATTCAATTTCATATCAAACATCAGAGAGTTGTCCCATAACTAAAATGATGGGAACAAAAAGGAAATTGTTCAATATCCAAATTCAACCTATAGCGTGATTATGGAATTGACGCAGTCTAGGGAAAATGAATATAAGAAGAACAATATTGGCATAAAAATGTAGTCTTGGATAATTCCTTGCTCGCGGATAATGAGTGTATAGTGTGTCTCTCCTTGGGATCTCCCTTTATCCTTCCACGCAAAGCTGTATATGGCGTGTTCTCACACCGATCCATAAGTGAATTGTAATGCTGGAATGAACAGTTTATCCCTTTTGTAGGCTTGTATTCGCTTCATCGGTCATCCATTCACATCAAAGGACTTACAAATAATCAAGGGTAGCCCCCTTTCTTTCCCCAACCTCTAACTCTTTACAAAAAGAACGCTGAGATCAATCCCTTTGGGAAAACGAAGAGATCCATACCTTGGGAAAAACGTAGAGATCCATAATCTGGGAAAAAAGCAGAGATCCATACTCTCGGAAAAATGCAGAGATCAATACCCTGGGAAAAAACATAGAGATCCATACTTTGGTAAAAACGCAGAGATCCATACTTGGAAAAACGCAAATATCCATACTCTAGGAAAAAATGCAGAGATCCATACTCTGGGAGAAATGTAGAGATCTTTTTCTTTATAAAACTCAGAAATTATTTCTCATAGAGAGCACAGAGATCCCTTCTTCCCCCCCCAAAACGACTTTCTACAGTGAATATAAATCATGGTCAATCCCTAATGCCTCCATAATCAATGATTATGAATCAGGGTAACGCCTCCACAATCAGGGTAAAAAGCGCCTCCATAATTAACATCTCTTAATAGTGAATATCAATCAAGGGAATTAAATAATGCCTCCATAATTAGTGACTATAAATTAGGTAATGGTTCCACAATCATCGACTATTACTCCAAGTGATTCCAATATTAAAAAAAAATCAATATTGGTATTCTTGTTCTATATATAATATATATATGTAATAATATATACATGTAATTTTAGTCTCTATATAATATCCAATTTATACATATGTAAAATTCCTTTTACTATATATGCTTTGTTATTATATATAAAGCTCTTATATATAATATACATGTCTTCTTCCTTCCAATACCTTTGATTAATGTGAGGTGGGAGTAACCTCATTAGGGTGCAAGTTTCTATTCCTCATAAAACATCTTTGTGATTTATTTGTATTTTACCTATGGTAGTTAATCTTAGGTTATCAAAGTGTGTTTTATGCGATAATTTACTCATGTTCGAGCCCTAGGCTCATATATTCGCAATAAATGAATTATCTAAAATAAAAGGGTAAATACCAATTAAGTGCATGAGAAATTGACTAGTGTCTAATAAGTGACTTAAGGTCGAAGGTGAGGATGGTGGCTGGTTTCCTTCATCAACACCATGATGATACCCAGTTACCTTTACTCGACCTCCAAGGTTTCCCTCATTGTTTACCCCTCCCCTAGTGGATTAGTTGCTAGTCGTTTTAAATTGTGCCAATGTTTTTTTGTTCTCCTAAATCTACAAATTTAGGGAATTAATCACCCAACTCACTGGGTTTTACTGGTGGGGCCTTGGCCTTGAGCTCCTCACCAAAAATTAAGTACAATAAAAATTATACAATTACCAAATACTTATGGAATAAAAGAGGGATATTACATCACTTCTCCCTTAAAAATAACACCATCCTCGATGTTCTTGTTTTTTAGCCAATTTTACTTCTTCTCATGAGCCATCTTTTCTTGCTTTGTCTTTTATGTCCTGATCTTCGTCGATATTTCCTATTTTTTGCAAGGTCACCGTTTTTAAAGACCTGTAGTTTCCTATAACAAGATCAGGTCTTCCAAGACCTTATTTAGTGTTGATGTAATTGCAACTTCGAAATGTATTCACTTGTATTTCTTATCTATTGTGACCTGATGTTTATTCTAGGATGTATTCGAGTCATGTCATGCCCCGATGTTCCAATCAGGAAGTTTCTATAATGAGAAAGTCAAGTCAAGTCATTGTGGGTAACCCTCCTATTGGTAAAGGGTTAAAATCCCCACAGTTTTGGGGCCCTTGGGTTATTAGACTATCCTAGTGAAGTCTACCCTAGGCGAGTCATTGTAAGTTGGGGCAATAGTCCCCACCATTTTGTTACCCTCCTATTGGTCAGAGGAGGCAAAGTCCCCACAAGTGGTGGGGCAGTAGGGTTATTAGACACTCCTAGATATGTCGGCTCTAGTAAGTAATTGTTAAATGAGGCCGACATGTTGGAGTGCACTTCAAGTGAATGGAAGAATATAAATAGAGAGTGAGAGCCTCTCTATTTATCACTGGAAACAATCACACTCACTCATTGAGGGTGCATGAGTGAGAGAGGAGAAGCTCTCTCAGTATGAGAGAGAGAGACTACTGCTGTCGAGAAATCATCTTACTATTTTTTGGTCTTATCATTTTGTGCTGATTCTATCTCGGAGGAATTTGCGAGGTTTTCTCCTTTATGGTTTCCCCAAGGAAAACTCTTTGTGTCTCTTGTCTCTTGTGATGTGCTTATGTTTTATTGATGTGCTTGTTATTCTCTCAGTGAAAAGATCCTAATATCATAATGCTAGCTTATATGATGAAAAACTAACATGGTATCATAACTAACCTGAGAATAAGACATTGTGCAGCTATAGAAGCTAGGTATTCTTAATTTTTGGGTCTCTCTCCACAACCCATCAGCAAAAGTATGCTAGGCTGACTCTCCATTGAAGGGCGCATCTTTCTGTCGAAGCGGAATTCGATTTCGAGCATTTTCAGTTTTCGATGCGAAAATTAGGGCTTTCTACAAAAGAGGAATTTTTGAGTGAGACTAGAATAGGATTTTTCTCCTCATCAAAACCGAATTTTAGAGACCTGGATCAAGAAATTTGATTGGGTGAAACTCCGAGAAAGTCAAACCCTAGTTTGACCCCGAGCTAGGAAAAACCGTAAATACTAAAAGTGCTAATTTTTAGTACATTCGCTATATTCCAAGGTTGGCGAAGTCTCAGAAGCTGAAAATTTTAGGGGCCGAAGATAAAATACTGATGTACACTATGTCCAAAATTAAGTGTCATATTCGCTATATTATGGGAGATAAGATCCCTCTAAGCTAGGGTTCGAGCCTCTTCCAGAATTCATCCCTAAACAGGACACCTGGGGAGAATTGAAATATATTGGGCTACATAGGTTCAAATGGAATTAATGAAGATGTTCCAGAAAGGGCATGGACTTTACTTTTGGTTGTTCAAATATCAGACTCATAATATCAACCAATGACACGTGGCATTTCGTACAACTTCGCTATTCTGAACAGTCCTGTAACATGTCACCTTGGGAAAAGGATCATAAATCCAAAATGGTGAAACTAATTCTGATGAAACCTACGGTGTTGGATTAGGGACATGCGAGGTTACCTCAATGCGAAATTTTAGACATAGAGGAGCAAAAATTTCGGATATATCACAGAAATAGTAACAGACATTTCTGCAGAAGAAATTGGAAAATTAGGGCTTCCTGTTCCGGGAGTTTCCCCCCATTGTTTTCAGAAAATGAGTACATTGGATAGCTCCATTTGAAGAGATCTATCTGTCTATTCAATCAGATATAAAATGTTCTAATTTTTGAAAATTAGGGTTTTTGTGACAAACCCTAGATCAACGAGCTCTAGAACCAGGACGGACACCTCAAATCGGTAAGATCTAATCCTTTGCTATTTTCAATTAAGGTTCTCATTTCAAAGTGATCTATCACATCAGCTTGATGATAAGCTTGGTGAAGTTGACAACTTCCAAGCCTAGAAGTATATGATCTCTCTAAAGAAAATGGATTGGACACCTACATGAGTAGAGAGGTTCCAGTTTCAGAGGGAGATGAGGCTAGAAGCCTTTCACAAGAAGAACTTGGTCAAGGGAAAGAAGATCATTGCTGATTCAGTCACGAATCAACTTGTACTACAAGTGTCTTCCATAAAGACACCAATGAGGTTTGATTCCTTGACCAAGCTATTCGAAGGAAGAACATACATTAGAAGATGACCTTAAGAAATCAGTTGAAGAATGTGAAGATCCAGAATACAGAGACCATGCAGTCATAACGGTATCTCAAATCAAAGAACAACTTGAAGCGGTAAAAAAAGAAGTGAAGAATGTAGAAGTGATGATAGCCACCTTGAATGGTCTCCTAGGATCATGGGATTCATTCATTAGAATAATGTGTGCCAGAAGGAAGTAATTACTTTCAGCAGACTCCGAGAAGAAGAAGAAGCTCGACTCATAAGAAGAGAAGAGAAGATGGGAGCAATTGAAGATCAAGCTCTCACCTTCCAAAAAAGATCCCTCAATCGATGAGGAATATGAAGAACTCAACTCTTGAAGAACTTCTTATCCACCTTAGCATTTGGATAAAAAATGATGCTATTATGAATGAAGAAGACGATGAAGCTAAAGGCTCAAGAAGGAGTATACCCATGAATCAAATAAAGACAAGTATTCAATTGTCATTTCATAATATTGTTTTGTTATGAATTTGTTTATATTCAGTTGGTGTATCATGCATGATAGGATGTTTGCATTAATAACAATATACTACTAACATGCATGTGATGGGTAAGTAGCTCATGGTGCTATACAAACTCTCCATTGCTACTTATCTAGAATGAAACCTCTTTGCTGACATATTGGATTAGTGCACAATCTCAATGTTGTCCTGGTAGAGATGGAAGGCATCTAGAAAGTTTCAGTGAGATATGGATGAATGTTGTATTGGCTAAAGTAGTTGCATGATCATATATTTATGCATAATAATTTTCCAATATGAATATTCCTTATTAAATGTTTCTAACCATACAAATGCATTTGACTTGTAGGAAAGATCGCATACATAATCGCCTACAAGAAAAGAAGAATGAAGACTTGTTCCGAAGAACAAGTGACGGCAGTTCAAAGACAAAGAATAATATGATGAGTGCAGTGACGTCATTGATGCAGAACCTTCCAGCCACCAAGAAGAAAGGGAAGACCAGTTCAAGAAGAATGATGTCAGGGAACAGTATCGAGACCTGAAGATAAGTTCATAGTTCCATCATGTAGTAGATGGAAACATCGTGGGATACAGAGCAAGATTAATAGCACGAGGCTTCTCACGAAAAGAAGGCCTCGAATACAAAGAGACATTTGTAGCCAGTAAGAGTTTAAAAACATACATGATGAGCCTGATGAAGATATTAACCTTTACTACAAGGTTGAATATGCAAGTCTATACACTAGAAGGTCACATAGAATATTAGTAGCATAGGAAGCTACTTGTCACTCCGGTACAGAATGTTTCAGTGCATAGAGTACAGAAGACAGAGGGAGTACGATGCTTTGCTTCAGAGGGAATGACTACAGAATATTTTAAGGTTCAACATGGTACGACAAGATGGATAGACTACTGATGACTCTAGGATTTACTGAGAGTAAAGAGGATTCCAACCTTTTCTTCAAGGTTGAAGGTGGAAGACTAGTGATGCTCTTGTTATGTGTTGATGCACTATTTTCTAGGCATGGAGGTGTGGACAAGGGAAGTATGTAGTAGAGATCCTGAATAGGTTCAGGATGATGGACTGCATGACCACACCTATGGCATCAAACTTGAAGCTATTGAGTGATGCTTCATCAGAGACGGTTGATTCTATGATGTATCATCAGATGATTGGGTCATTGATGTACCTGATGAACATGAGACCAGACATTTGCTTTGCTATGAACACCTTGAGCCAGTTCTTAACAAATCCGAGAAATGTTCACTTGATTGCTGCAAAGCATCTGCTGAGGTACCTGAGGGGTACAATTGATTATGGGATCAAGTATGATGCGAATCAAAAGATTAACTTGGAGGGTTATGTTGATTCAGATTGGACAGGCAGTGCCATCGATAGGAAGAACAATTCAGAAATGTTGCTTCAGTATGGGATCAAGTGTGATCTCTTGGTTTTAGCAGGAAGCAATCTTGTGTGGCATTGAGTACAATTGAAGCAGAGTATGTCACAGCTTGTTCAGCTAGTTGTGAGGCAGTATGGCTACGGAAGCTACTATCTAATTTATTTGATCTCCAGATGGATGCTACTTGTATACATTGTGACAACCAGAGTTGCGCGAAGTTGTCATAGAATCCAGTGTTCCATGATAAGTAGAAGCACATTGAGATCGAGTATCACTATATCAGGGATATGGTGCAGAGGGGAGCAGTGAAGCTCTAGTATGTTGCGACGGAGGAACAGATAGCTGATGTGTTGATGAAGCCATTAGCCAGAGTGAAGTTCAAGTACTTCAAAGAGAAGCTTGGTGTTCTCCAGATCGATGTTTCCTCCAAGGGAAAGTGAAGAGTTCCAAATCCATTCTGATGAGCAGGTCAGATGTAAGGGCTGAGCCATTCTGTCATGGTGAGAGGATTCAGTTCCTTCCATGTCAGATATGAGTGCTAAGATCCAAAGCCATTATGATGAGTAGGTCAGATGTAAGGGCTAAGCCATTCTGTCATGGTGAGAGGATTTGGTTCCTTCCATGTCAAATATGAGTGCTGATTTCCATACTGGGAATGGAGGTACCTGGTCAGTTACCAAGAACACTCAGTCCTGGACTGAGAGAGCCATTCTGACGAGTAGGTCAGATGTAAGGGATGAACCATTATGTCATGGCTAAAGGATTAGGTTCCTCCCATGTTAGATGGGAGTGTTGGCCATTCTGTCGAGTAGGACAGATGTAAGGGCAACTGCCACTCTTCGGGAGAGTGGAGGCACCTGGTCAGTTACCAGGTAGCTCAGTTTGGGACTGGGGGCATTTCTAATGAGGGTGGAGGATTTGGTTCCTTCCAGGTCAGATGTGAGTGCATTCCATTCCGTCATGGCGAGAGGATTGAGTTCCTTCCATGGCCGATGTAAGTGCGGGCCATTCTGTCATGGTGAGAGGATTAAGTTCCTTCCATGGCCGATGTAAGTGTGGGCCATTATTTCATGGTGAGAGGATTCAGTTCCTTCCATGTCAGATGTAAGGGTAGGCCATTCTATCATGGTGAGAGGATTCAGTTCCTTCCATGATATATGTGAGTGCGGGGCCTTTCTGATGTGATTGTATTTTACTACATGATCAGATGTGAGTGTTGGGCGTGCCTTTCTGATGAGTAGGTCATATGTGAGTGCTGGGCATGCCTTTCTGATGAGTAGGTCAGATGTAAGTGCTGGGCATGCCTTTCTGCCCTAGATATAAGCGCTGGGCAAAGACCTACCTGATGGCTAGGCCTACAACCAGCATGAAAGAAGGATGGCTCTGTAGAACTTCCTATGACGAGATAGTACACACATGATGATGACCATGTGAGATCTAGATCGACCTATGATCCAGATCCAGTTATGATGAATCCGAGAGATCCAGATCGAGTGATGATCCAGATCTAGAACTGATGATCCAGATTTAGTGATGATATAGATCCAGTAGTGATGATCCAGATCGAGTGATGATCCATATCTAGTGATGATGATCCATATCGAGTGATGATCCAGATCCAGTGATGTTGATCCAGATCGAGAGATGATCTAGATCCAGTGATGATGATCTAGATCCAGTGATGATATAGATCTAGCAGTGATGTTCCAGATCAAGTATGATCCAGTGATAATGTTCCATATCGAGTATGATCCAGTGACGATGATTTGGATTGAGAGATGATCCAGATCTAGATGAAATATGACTAAAGATGAAGATTAATTGAATATGAAGATGACAAGAACTCAATGATCATTCAGATGATACAGAGAAGAAGACTTGTACTAATAAATTGTGTTGGGAGAATACCTTCCTAGTTAAGAGGGAGTGTTGATGTAATTGTAACTTTGGAATGTATTTAGTTGTATTTATTATCTATTGTAACCCGATGTTTATTCCAGGATGTATTTGAGTCATGTCATGCCCCAATGTTTCGATCGGGAAGTTTCTATAATGAGAAAGTCATGTCAAGTCATTGTGGGTAACCCTCCTATTGGTAAAGGGTTAAAGTCCCCACATTTGTGGGGCCCTTGGGTTATTATACTATCGTAGTGAATTTGACCCTAGGTGAGTCATTGTAAGTCGGGTCAATAGTCCCCACCATTGTGTTACCCTCCTATTGGTCAGAGGAGGCAAATTCCCCACAAGTGGTGGGGCAATAGGGTTATTAGACACTCCTAGAGTTGTTGGCTCTAGTAAGTAATTGTTAAGTGAGGCTGACATGTTGGAGTGCACTTCAAGTGAATGGAAGAATATAAATAGAGAGTGAGAGACTCTCTCTTTATCACTGGCAACACTCACACTCACTCATTGAGGGCGCATGAGTGAGAAAGGAGAAGCTCTCTCAGTATGAGAGAGAGAGACTGCTGCTGTCAGGAAATCATCTTACTATTTTTTGGTCTTACCATTTTGTGCTGATTCTATCTCTGAGGAAGTTGCGGGGTTTTCTCCTTTATGGTTTCCCCGAGGAAAACTCTTTGTGTCTCTTGTCTCTTGTGATGTGCTTATGTTTTATTGATGTGCTTGTTATTCTCTCAGTGAAAAGATCCTAAGATCGTAATGATAGCTTATATGATAAAAAAATAACATTTAGTAAAACACGTCATAATTTTATATCTCAACTCAAAACATAAACAATGGATCCTCATGCAACACCACAATTGCTTATCTCCAACATTTGGATACTTAACTAGTCCTCAAATTGAGGTAAACCTTTCTTTCATTCACAATTTAATATCATCTATCTCACATAATTTTCCAATCAGAAACTTTTAAAATTCCTCATTCCCCTTCTTCTTTGAGGCATTTTTTTTTCATAGGTGGGTCTTTCATCACATTCACACATTAAGACATGCAATAGTCCAATTAATTGGAAATTAGTTAACGTATTTTCCTTTGTTATTTTTTTTCAAACTCTCCCTAGAGTTCTTTTACCGATTCCCATTTGGAATTATGGGGTATATCTGAGGTTACTCTCCCTTTTGACTCCTAGCTAAAATTTTTCTCCTCAATGACATCAAATAGTGTCTTGTCTTCGAGATGTCAGGATTTTTCCTAGGTCTTTCTATTGATATTAGAACTCTTTCAATATCCCCCCCAAGCCTCCTCGCTTGAGTCCAGGAATTCCTTTTCCACCCAGCGCCTTGCTGGAGTCCAAGAAAAATAAAGGTAGAGTTAGATCATCAATTTTCTTGCCACTTTATATGCCTAACACCAATGTTCTCACACGACAATCATTTTCCTAACACCATTATGCTCCTGTAGCATGTATGCGTAACACCAATGTGCTCACATAGCAATCGTTTTCCTAACACCATTGTTCTCCCACAACATATATTTTTCTTGTTCGTATTTAATGTTAATTACAACCTTTGACTATTTGTGACACACACTTTTCGGTGCTTAACGTGACTGCACTGTCATTATCCCGATTCATGAATCGGCTTCATGGTTAGTTGCAATATAATTAACATCTATCGATAAATAATAATTTCATCAATTTAATCCACATTTCATAATTTGTAGTGATTTGTACCTTTACCATCATTCACGGTTCATACAATCCTGTAATTCTTCCAGAATAAATCATTACTTATTTTGAGCGATTGAGATCAATTTATTTACAAGTGGATTTAAAATCCATGTCTTATGTTGATCGTGACAACGATCAAAATCACAGTAAAGTCATGCAACGTCAGTACATAAAAATAATAATCCACAGTCAATCCTTGGTTCATGGAAACCTTGAAATCCAACAATTATATTAGAGAAGTAGAGCATCACTCATTCTTTAGTGGTTTAACTCTACTTTTTAAGACAGTGAATATTTTTACTAAGAGTCAATTTCGATTGATAGTGTTCCTGGCATGATCCTGCAATCTTAGCATTTAACATTATACGAAATTCATTCACTTATCATTTTAAAATACTAATAGAAATTAAACATCTTTACTCATATGTCTTTGGATAGTTATGAGTGAAGGAACCCTTCAATTCTACACAACCATAATGAGTGTTAAGCTAGACATGTAGGAATCTCAAGTGATATCTAGGTATATTTTCCTACTAGCATTTTTGGAGGAAACATTATACTCTTTGTTGGGACTCTTGTACCTTGAGTAACCCCCCTTGCAAGCCATGAATACACACATGTTAAAATTTTTATAGAACAATAATTGATATTGTAGGTTTAGGATACTATTTCTCCGAAATCAACCCACTCTTTTCACAAGAGTTTCAACGTTGGTGCAACACCATTTATCCAACATATTTTTAAATAGCCAAAATGTTTTAACATGGTGAGATGTTAGTATGATTCATTATATTAGATTTCTTTGCTTGTATACGAATAATTCCTAAGGTGGTAATCACATACTCCTAAACTCACCCTTTTACACAGGAACAAAATCATAAAGAATATATCCTAATACTTTACGTACTTTTCCCAATCACCTAACTCTAGTATCAGATACTAAACTGGTGTTATCACACTTTTCATGGAATACACCAATACCCTAAGGGATATTGTTTTGTTAGGTTTCCCACTCTACTTCTACTTGTAGCAGTTTAGCATCAGGTTTGGCTTAAAGTTAGCTTTTAATTTAGACTTCTCTTTACATTACCTTCCGTGTGTAAGAATTGTTCTTAACATTACATTGAACAATCAATAATTAGTTTTTAACCAAATATTAAGATAAGCCTAACATTTTCATGCCTACAACCTTCTCTGCCCATGATTGGTGTCTTCAAAATTTCCCTTAGGTCGTGATGATTTCTATAGTACCCAATACTTTGGGACTCTTGTAAACATTTTACAACATCAAATCCTCTTCCTAACATAGTGTAAACACGTGAATTCCATTCTTTCCTAGTAATAGTTATTATTGTTTATGCCTTCAAATAGATTTTAACATTTATTGATAGCACCCATGCATTTTCTTTTCCTAAGTAATCCATAGTTCATTACCCCTTCATTTGGTGCCCTATGTTTAAAAGGTCTCCTATTAATATGAGTCTTATATATATACATGTATATCCATCGCTAGAGGAAATTCTAGGAAAATTATGACAATTCTTCCTTAATGTATCAGTAAAATTCATAGCCCCACCTCCCATTTTGGGGTGTAAACATAAACATAACCTTTATGACCACATGGAAGAATTACTCACCCAATTTTGGTTTTAATTTGCTATTAAATGAGGACCATACCTTGCCGTAATACTTCCTTTCTTTATCCTCTTGGTTACCCCTTTCATGGGCCTTGAGGTACTACTCAGATAACTTATTTCCTTGTCCATCATTGTCATGCATCCAAAACAAAATCATTAGATTGGTTAGTTTTAAAATCTTCCTGCTTTCTAACTTCATGTTGAGCCCAAATATGCCCGAGTGTTGTCACTTCAGCTCTGATACCATTTGTAACATCCCCAAGTCAATTAAAAAAATTTTCCCTATCAAAAGACAAATTATACCTTTGATACAACCACACAACTACTGCTACTCTCAAAGCGTTCCTCTTATATAAATCCACAATCTATGACAAAATATTTTATGCATTATCATCTTTCTAACGGTCCTTTAGAGTATAGTTTTCCATTGAAGGTTTTAACTTGTAACTATAACATCATACACCTCCATTTGCACTATAAATAATAATATAACTTTGTCATCTAAACATCATACATACAATGCATTCTAATTTTACATAAATATGTTTGTTCTCAATAGAGGAATTTGTATATGCACCTTCCAACTATCATTTTATAACATACTTGAATTCCTTTAACCACATTTCAACATACATTGAATTGCGAATAACATATGGGTCTCTTAAATGATTAAAATAACTACGTTAATCATTAATTCTTTAGCCATAATGTATCCATCATCAAAGTTACTGAGTTCTAGAACTACTATTTGCTTATGCAAAGATTTCTTTGAAAGACTATTCCTTATTCTTTTCTAACTAATGAATCATAATAGGTACATTTTCATTCATATAAATAAAATATCTCTGTAATATTCAATCAACAGTATTTTCGACATGTTGATGATGATATCTTAATGTAAATTCAATTGTCATTCATAACTTTTAGAGGTGTAGTCCACAAGGATTTCATCATCATAGTGCCTTTACACAATACTAGTGTGTGGACAAGAAATCATTATGATACCAATCAATTTCCATGATTAACATTTATAAATTGATTAAAATATTTACAAGGTTACAGAACAAAATCATCACTACACAAAACTGTGGAAATTGAACCCAAGTGATAGAACAATTACACTCACAAAATTGCTAATCAAACATGCAAAATTACAAACAAAGGAGACTGAAATTGGAGCATAACACTAATCTATATTGAATAAGTGTACAATAGCCAACCTTGTGAAGTAATAGGTTGCTGAAATATATAATTACATGATATATTCAAATGCATAAGGATGCCATTCGAAATAGTAAAAAAGTAGGCTTACTAAATCTAGTCAAATCCCCCATAGGTGCATAAAGCAGTTTCCAAATCCACTTAGAGGCTCACGAATTGGAAAAGTCAAGTAGAAAAGCTGAGAAGGGATGGAAATACAAATCATACATGCTTTTATTAGGATAAAAGGATGGAGTATGATGAGGGAAAAAAAAATTCAACTACACCTAGACTTACTTTCCCTTTTGCCTTAATTCTCAATAAAACAAGCAACTAAGAAGAAAAAGTAGATATACGCTTTGGAGGATATGGAATAAAAAAAAAATGCTAAATATGGTTTCCAGAAGGTTTCCTAAGTGGTCCATGACTCATTTTTAGAAAGTTTGACTTTTATGACATGTAGAAGATAACTTACATAGAGTGGAATATAGGAAACTAGGAAAATAAGACAAAATTGAATTAATTAATGTCTAAGGTAGGTAACTATGGGTTGATTATTCTAATACCCCCCCTTAAGACCAAATTTATGAGTAAGTATCAGAAAACTATAGGTCCTAGCAATAAGGCTTAGTCACCCTTTACATACTGCATGTCCATTTAACCAAGGAAATGGGCAAAAAACCAGTGGGAAAATCCTCCCTTAAACATGGACAATAAAACAAAATTTGAAAATATTGTCATCAATCATGCTTCACAGCATGATCAGAAATCCCCAGCAATGATTTGAGGTTGGTGAATGTATTCTCACAAAAAACTTTGGTGAAGATGTCTGCTACTTGTTCTGAAGATGCACAGAAGAGTAGGTGAATGGTGCCATCATGCACAAGCTGTCTAATGTAGTTCATATGGATCTAAATGTGTTTGGTACTTTGTCTATGAACTGGATCATTACATATTCGAATGGTAATCTGATTATCACAATATATAATAGTTGAAAACTCCTATTTGAAGCCACACTCACCAAGTATTCCTTGCAACCATAAACATTGAGTTGCTGCATTTACAACTCCTCTGTACTCTGCTTCTGTAGATGAGAGTGCTATGGCACTTTGTTTCTTGCTTGACCAGCTGATTGGTCCTTTTGTAAGCATGAACACACATCCTGATGTTGACTTTCAATTTGTGTTTTCACCTTCCCATCACTGTCAGTAAACCCAATCAAATCAATATCAAATTTAGCTTTGTAGAAGATCCCATGAGTTCTTGTTCCCTAAACAAAGTTAAGGATCCTTTTGGATGCTCTCCAATGAATCTCATGAGGCTGATACATGTATATTTAAGCCACACTTACTGCATAATAAATATCAGGTCGAGTGTGCATAAGGTAAAGTAAACACCCAATCAACTACCTATACAGTGTATTATTTACCATAGGAGAAGAACCTGCTTCTTCAAGCTTAACTCCTGAAAGGAATGGAGTCTTGCTTGGCTTGCAATATTTCATGTTTAATTTATTTAGAAAATATAAGGCATACTTGGACTGATGTACTTTGATTCCATGTTGGGATTGAGCAATTTCGAGACCCAAAAATTGGCTCAACAACCCCAAATCAGTCATAGAAAGTGCATGGTTCATTTCATCCTTCAAGGAGGCAATCTCTTTCTTTGAAATTCCTGTAATCAGAAGGTCATCCACATACAAGAAAATAATCATCAAAGAACCATGAATCAGCTTGAAATAAACTTTAGTATCATACTTGTATCGAACAAAACTCAATGATAGCAGAAAGCCATCAATCTTGGCATACCAAGCCCTGGGGGCTTGCTTGAGCCCATACAATGATTTCTTTAACCTTGACAACAAATATGGATTAGAAACAAACCCTTTATGTTTATACATGTAAATATGTTCAGTGATATCTCCATTTAGGAAAGAACACTTCACATCCATGTGATGTACCTCCCACTGCTTCGAAGCTGCAATGACTAAAGCTAGACTTATGGAGTCCATCTTTGCCACTGGTGCAAAGGTTTCATTGTAGTCAATAACATGTACATGTGAGTATCCATTGGATACCAATATTGCATTATATTTCAAAGTTTAACCATCAGCATCAAACTTAGTCTTGAAAACCCACTTACATTGAACTAGCTTCCTCCCTGGGGGAAGATCAACTAGTTCCCAAATGTTGTTCTTCTAGAGCAAGCTGAATTCTTCTTTCATGGATGTTTTCCATATTGGATCATGTGCTTCATATTCATATGTCTGTGGGTCTGATTCAACCATCAGATAGGACTTCTCTGCAAACAAAGTGTCTTTCATACACATGGCACTCTCAAACTGAGATCTAGTCCTCCTAGGGTCACTAGGATTTCCAGCTAGTTCCCCAGCTGCATGAATGGTATTTGCTGCCCATTTTGGTCTTGTAGGAATTTCAGGATCTGAAATTAAATCATCATTATCAGACATATCAGAATCAACAAACTCATTTGTTTCTTCACTTACATTCAATGGTTCTGGTGGCGAAGAATACTCTCCAACTTCAACTGCTACTAAAGGCTCTTCTTGGAACTGAACACTCCTTTCAATGAAGGCCTTTTTTGTGCTCAAGTTGATCAAATTGTACCCTTTTGAATATTTAGAATACCCAATAAACCGACACTCTTGGCTTTGGGGCTGCAAATCCTTTCTCTTTTCAGTTGGAATTCTATCCCAAGCCTTTGAGCCAAAAATACTGAAATGGGTCACATCTGGCTTGTGCCCACTCCAAGATTTGAAAGGAGTCATACCATCAAGATATTTATGAGGCACCCTATTATAGATATAGGATGCACATTTTATAGCCTTAGCCCAAAAATTTGGTGGCAAAGTCTTATCCTCCATGATACAGGTTTCCATCTCCTTTAGTGATCCATTCTTTCTCTCAGCAACACCATTTTGTTGTGGTGTGTAAGGGATCGAATGCTGCATTTGAATACTTGCATATTTACAATATTGAATGAACTCAGACTTGACATACTCACCACCATTTTCAAATATGAGGATCTTGAGTCTCCTCCCAGACTGGTTTTCAATTAAGGCCTTAAAGACTTTGAAGAGGTCAAAAACTTCAGACTTATGCTTTAGGAAGTAAACCCAAAAATACCTGGAAAATTCATCTATGAAGGTCAATGCATATTTTTCTTGACTCATGGACATATGAGGAAATGGACCAGCAACATCATTGTGGATCAACTTAAGAGGTGCAGAGGTTCTCTCATGACTAGCTCTCTCAAATTTGTGCTCTGGGTGTTTTCCTAGGATACAACCTTGACAAAATCCCTTGGAAAACTTAATCTTTGGTAACCCTATGATCATATATTTTTCACTCAGATTAGAAAGTTACTTATAGTTAATATAGCCAAATATTTCATGCCAAATATTGCTTGCTTCATTAGCATGAATTAGAAGAGCATAGGGGTTTGAGTAGGGTAGAAAATGTGAAAACATGTATACCTTAGAAGTGTGATCTATAACACCTTTTTCAATGAATTTACCATTCGAGATCTCTGTGATCTAAACATCATCAGGGGATAAGATGAAATTATTTGGAGACCCTGTGTGAGTCATTTGATACACTAACAAGAGGTTAGAGGCAAGTCTCGGAACATACAACACATTATTGAAATTACCATGGTCAAGATCAATCCTTCCTTTCCCCAAACTGTCAGTGAGAGAGTCATCTCCCAACATTATTGGTGGACATTTTGACATGTTAAGAGAAGAGAATTCCTCCTTGGTTGAAACCATATGTCTAGAAGCTCTAGAGTCTATGATGAAGCTAGGTGAGCTTGATGTGCCAGCAACCAAAGCATGTACTCTCTCTATATCCTCTAAATTTGATCCTCCTTCCCTCTTCTTTGAGCAATCAGGAAGGGAGATGTTATTATTCTCCAAGAGTTGGGTCAACATGTCAATTTGATTCTTCATACAGGAGCTCTCAGGATGATATCCCTTACTGTAGTACGCACACTTGCTCATTTCTCATTTGTTTTTCTTCTTCTGGAAGTTCTTCTTGGAGCCTTGGGGCTCCTCTTGAGACTTGTTCTTGTCTCTCTTTTGCTAAGGTGGCTTCTTAGATTTATTCTTTCCTTTTGAATCCACCCTTGAATATCCAACAACCAAATCTTTGTCTTTGGAAAGTTTGATGGTGCCCATCATCACCAATTTATCTTGTTCTTGTGTGAGGGATTCCATGAACTCTGCAAGATTAGGCATTTTCCAGGCTCGAGCTGTAAACTTGGTGGCATGGAAGGTAAAAAAAAACACTGAATAGTCAGGGCCAAGATTTGAGAGTATGGCAAAAACTAGTTTCTCTTCCTTCTTTTCAATTCCACACTATTTTAGCTGCAAAACAAGGGCTTTAAACTTGGAAAACTAGAGTTTTAGGGATTCGAAGTTGCTGGGACTCAAAGAGATTAATTCATTCTCAGTTTGATGTCCTATCATCTCATATATCTTACCAAAAATATCTACAATATTCTCCCACACTTCATTATGTGATGTCAATCCATCAAGATGGAAGAGGAGGTCTCTTGATATGCTCAGACACAAAAGATCATAGGCCTCATCCCTCCTGTTGTGCCATTTAATTTTCTCTATAGCTGAATTGGGATCTACCTTGCCATATTCACCTTGTAGAGACCTTTAAATCTTAAAATTATCTCCATATTTTCTTTCCATTCAAAGAAATTAAATGGAGTCAAGATGATCTTCTGAAATTGATCCATAGCTCAGACACTGTGCCCTTCAGTCAACAGAATATGCTCCCAGTCAAGATGTCAAACCTGCAATAGCAATATTGAAGGAGAGAAATAAATCTACAAAGGCTCTGATACCATGTAGAAATTGAACCCAAGTGATAGAACAATTACACACAAAATTGCTAATCAAACATGCAAAATTACAAACAAAGGATATTGAAATTGGAGCAGAACACTAATTTGTATTGAATAAGTGTACACTAGAAAACCTTGTGAAGTAATAGGCTGCTGAAATATATAATTACATGATATATTCAAATTCATGAGGATCACATTTGAAATAGTCAAAAATTAGGCTTACTAAATCTAGTCAAATCCCCCATAGGTGCATAAAACAGTTTCCAAATCCACTTAGAGGGTCACAAATTGGAAAATTCAAGTAGGAAAGATAACAAGGGATGGAAAGACAACTCATACATGCTTTAATTAGGAGAAAGGTATGGATGATGATGAGGGAAAAAAACAAGTCAACTACACCTGGTCTTACTTTCCCTTTTGCCTTAATTCTCAATAAAACGAGCAACTTAGCAGAAAAAGAAGATATGCACTTTGAAGGATCTTGAATAAAGCAGACATGCTAAATATGTTTTCTAGGAGGTTTCCCAAGCACTCCATGACTCAGTTTTAGCAAGTTTGACTTCTATGACATGTAGAAGACAACTTGCATAGAGTGGAATATAGGAAAGTAGGCATATAAGACAAAACTAAATTAATTAATGTCTAAGGTAGGTAACTATGGGTTTATTATTCTAACAAAAACAATAAAAGGAAAATGAAACATTTAGACACGAAAAAAAGAGAGACGCCAATGTATGTGGTTCACCCAATTCATGGGTTACGTCCACAAAACTTGTCACATCATGTGACATTTATTTCATTAAAAGTTACAATCTGCAACATCATCATTGCCATATTTTATTTCAGATGAAAACATATAGGCTTCCTCTCTGCTGAGCTATTCCCTACTATTATCAAGCTATGACAAGAGTTTTTATATTATCTAACAACTTCTTTGAAAATCATTAAAATATTTCTATCAATGTAGCAACCCTACCTCTTTTATTCATAAATTTGGTACATAGTAGGTGCAAGATCGAAGTAAAATTATAGACCTACCGTATGCATTGTGAAGTTATGGAGTATGCTGTCTTTTGGCATATAAACAGTCCTAGATTGCAGCTATATATTTTTAGTTCAATAAGGAAAGTCCAAATGCTAACAAGGGTTTTCCACACCCCTACCAAAACAATACAACCAAGTGTATTGTGATTGATTTTTCCCTAGACTTCACCAATTAAAGGTAAACGATTTGTTTTGCTTAAATACCAACATATCTTGAATTTAGATTCCATTTATTCTCATTTGCAAGGGTCACTGGGTCGTTGGCTAATTTTAGGCGGGTATCAAATCCATCATCGATTGGCAACAAAACTTGAAACGCTAACATGGGTTGGGTATACCTATACATAAAAAAAATCATTCCAGTACACAACTACTTGCAGCTAGGGAATACATTCGCATGTATGACTAAGATTACGATCTAAGATTCAGATTCAGGAAAAGTCATAGGTTATCGTTCCAGGTATTAGATATGACCTCAGTCGTATTGACACCCATTTACTTAAAAAATCAGATCCAATTCCAATGGCGTACATGGGCATTGGAAGGAACAACAAAAAACAGTTGTATTCCAGACACTGAAAAATGGGATGGATCGAATTCATCGATGAAAACCGTATGAAAATTTCCAACATCACCAGTGTAAGATGGTTTAAGATCGAGATGAGGCTTGGTGCTCCTTCCGGATCGTGACAAGGCCAAAGGTGTAGTACTGGAGGCCCTGTAGGAAGCTGTAGCTACATGATGTAAAGGTTGGCACAGTGGCATGGTAAGGATAAATGGGTTCTCAGAAATAAAACAAAGATCACAGCTTATCTACTTAATCGAGTATCCACAGAATATTCACCTCGATAACGAACATCCGTAGGTGTAAACTGGGACTGGAAGGTATACACAACACGGTAATCATGCATTGTACTCCTTCTAGGTGTGGAAATTGAACCAGCTGATAGATTAATTTTACTCACAACAATTAATAATTGATCATGCAAAATCACTCACAAAGAGACTGAAAATTGGAGCTAAACACTAAACTATATTAACTCAGTGTACAATAGCCAACCCTGTAATAACATAGGCTACTGAATAAATAGAATACATCAAGGATTTGAATGCATGAGGAGCAAATCAAATCTAGCATAAAGAAGGCTTACTAAAAATAAGCAAACCCCCCATAGGTGTAAAAAGCTGATCCCAAATCTGTCATGGAGCTCATGAATTAGCAAAAAGGATTAGGCAAGCTAAAGAGTGGTGGAATGGCAGCTCATACATGCTTTTTCATGGAGAAAAGAGAGAAGGATGTGTAGGACAAAAAACTAGTCAACCTCACCTAGTCTAGCTTTTCCTTTTGCCTTAAAACACTGAAAAAGCAGGCAATAAAGCAAAAAAAGCAGCAGGGTGCCTAGGAGGCCATGAATAAAGTAGAATTGATTCCTTTAGCTTTCCCATGCACTACATGAGTCAAATAAGGAAATTTGGACCATTATGGATAGGTAATTGACAACTTGCATAAGGTGGGACACATGAACTAGGCAAATAAGACAAAAATAATCAAATTAATGTCTAAGTGGGTAAACTATGGGTTGATTATTCTAAGACCCTCCCTTAAGCCTAACTTAGGAGTAATATATCAGAAAATTATAGGGCCTAGAAACAAGGCTTAGTCACCCTTTACATACTGCATGTCCATTTAAAACAAGGAAAGTGGAAAAACCAACTTGGGAAAATCCTCCTTTAAACATTGACTGTAAAACAAAATTTTGGAATCTTGTCTTCACTCATGCTTCACAGCATGATCAGCAATCCCCAACAGTGATTTGAGATTTCTGAAGGTCTTCTCACAAAATGCTTTGGTGAAGATATCAGCTACTTGTTCTGAAGATGAACAGAAGAGTAGGTGAATGGTGCCATCATGCACAATCTCTCTGATGTAGTGCATATGGATCTCAATGTGTCTGGTTCTCTGCTTCTAAACTGGATTTTTGCGGATTTGAATGGTACTCTAGTTATCATAGTAGATGGTAGTTGAGTACTATGGTTCGAAGCCACACTCTCCAAGTAAACCCTGCAACCATAAACATTGAGTTGCTGCATTAACAACTCCTCTGTACTCTGCTTCTGTAGATGAGAGTGCAATGGCACTCTGTTTCTTGCTTGACCAGCTGATTGGCCCTTCTGTAAGCATGAACACATATCCTGATGTGGAATTTCTGTCTGTGCTATCACCTGCCCAATCATTGTTAGTAAATCCAATCAAATCAAGATCAGATTTTGCTTTATAGAAGATCCCATGTGTCATTGTTCCCTGAACAAAGTTAAGGATCATTTTGGCTGCTTTCCAATGGATCTCATGAGGCTGATCCATGTATCTAGAAGCCACACTTACTGCATAACAAATATCAGGTCTAGTATGTGTCAGATACAACAAACATCCAATCAATTTCCTATACAGTGTATTGTTTACCATAGGTGAAGAATTAGCTTCTTCCAGCTTCACTCCTGAAAGGAAAGGAGTTTTGCTTGGTTTGCAATCCTTCATTTTGAATTTTTTCAGCAAGTCCAAGGCATATTTGGACTGGTGCAACTTGATTCCATCTTTGGTTTGAGCAATCTCAAGCCCCAAAAATTGACTTAAGAGCCCCAAATCTGTCATGGAGAAGGCTTGGTTCATAGCACCCTTTAAGGAAGCAATATCATCGTTTGAGCTTCCTGTAATGAGAAGGTCATCAACATATAACACAATGATCATTAATGAACCATTAACTAACTTCAAATAGACATTTGGATCTGATTTGCACTGAACAAAATTCAGTGATAACAAGAAGCTATCGATCTTGGCATACCAAGCTTTGGGGGCTTGCTTTAGCCCATACAATGACTTTCTCAACCTGCACACAAGAGAAGGGTTAGTAGAAAAACCTTGAGGTTGCTGCATATATATCTCCTTAGTGATATATCCATTCATTAAGGCACATTTTACATCCATGTGATGTACCTCCCATTTCCTTGAGGCTGTAATGGCTAGAGCTAGCCTGATAGAATCCATCTTTGCCACTGGGGCAAAGGTCTCATTATAATCTATGCCATGAACCTATGAGTAGCTGTTGGCTACCAATCTGGCCTTGTACTTCAGTGGTGAACCATCAGCAGAAAATTTGGTCTTATAGACCCACTTACACTGTACTAGTTTTCTTCCTGGAGGAAGATCCACTAGCTCCCATGTGTTGCTCTTCTGGAGTGAGATGAACTCCTCCTTCATGGATGTTTTCCATCTTGGATCTCTTGCTGCATCTTCATATGTTTGAGGATCAGAATCCACCATCAAATAGCATTTTTCAGAAAACATAGGATCCTTCATGCACATACCACTCTCAAATTGAGATATAGTCCTCCTTGGGTCATTGGGATCCCCAGCTAGCTCTCCTGCTGCATGTAGTGTCTTGGCTGCCCATTTTGGCCTTGTAGGGATGTTAAGGTCTGCAATAAACTCATCTCCATCAGACAAATCAGAATCAGCATGTTCAACAAACTCTTTACTTACTTCTTGAGGTTCAGGTGGTGAAGAGGCTTCACCAACTTCCACTGCTGCAAGGGGTTCTTTTTCAAACTGAACACACCTTTCAATGAAGGGTTTGTTTATGCTCAAATTTATCAACTTGTACCCTTTTGAATCTTCAGAGTATCCAACAAAAAGACACTCTTGGCTTTGGGGCTGCAAAGCCTTCCTCTTCTCTGTTGGAATTCTAGCCCAAGCCTTTGAGCCAAAATTTTTGAAATGGGTCACATCTGGCTTGTGCCCACTCCATGATTCGAAGGGAGTCATGCCATCAAGTTGTTTGTGAGGCACCCTATTCTAAATATATACTGCATAGTTGATATCTTTGGCCCAGTACTTTGGTGGCAAAGTTTTGGCCTCCATCATGCATGTTGCCATCTCCTTCAGTGATCTGTTCTTCCTCTTAGCAACACCATTTTGCTGTGGTGTGTAAGGGATAGAATACTGCATCTGAACACCTGCATATGCACAATAGTTAATAAAATTATACTTGACATACTCACCACCATTGTCAGATCTAAGTACCTTGAGTTTCCTCCCAGACTGGTTCTCAACCAAAGCCTTAAAGACTTTGAATAGACCAAAAACTTCAGACTTGTGTTTGAGGAAGTAAACCTAGCAATACCTAGAAAAGTCATCAATAAAAGTCAATGCATATTTGGCCTGACTCATGGACATATGAGGGAATGGGCCAGCAACATCACTGTGGATCAGCTCGAGGGGTGCATAGGTTCTCTCATGACTAGCTCTCTCAAATTTATGCTCTGGGTGTTTTCCTAGGATACAACCTTGGCAAACTCCTTTGGAAAATTTATCTTGGGAAACCTTATGACCATCTCTTTTTCACTAATATCAGAAAGATATTTGTAGTTTAGGTGGCCAAATATTTCATGCCAAAGCTTACTTGCTTCATTAGCATGAATCAGAAGAGAAGAGGGGTTTGAGTAGGGTAGGATGTGTGAGAACATGTATACCTTTTGAGCATGATTTGCAACTCCTTTTTCAATGACTCTACTACTTGAGATCTCTGTAATCTCAACTTCATCAGGGGAGAATATAAATTTCTTAGGAGACCTAGTGTGGGTCATCTGGTACACTGACAAGAGGCTGGAGGTAAGACTAGGCACATACAACACATTGCTGAACTGATCATGATCAAGATCTATCCTTCCTTTGCCCAAACATTTAGTGAGAGAGTCATCTCCCAGTACTATAGGTGGTCCTTTTGACATATCAAGTGAGGAGAAGGCCTCCTTGGTCGAAACCATGTGTCTTGAAGCTCCAGAATCAATGATAAAACTGGGTGAGCTTGATGTGCCAGCAACCAATGCATGAACTCTCTCTCTGTCATCTGAACTTGATCCTCCTTCTCTCTTCTTTGAGTTTTCTGGAAGGGAGATGCCATTCTTCTCCAGGATTTGGGTCAGCATATCAATTTACTTTTTCATACAAGAGCTTTCAGAGTGATTTCCCTTATTGCAGTATGCGTACTTGTTCATTTCACCTTTGTTTTTCTTCTTCTGGTAGTTCTTCTTGGAACCTTGTGGCTCCTCTGGAGACTGTTTCTTGTCTCTCTTTTGCTCAGGTGGCTTTTTAGCTTTCTTTTTTCTTTTTGAATCCACCTTCGAATCTCTAGCAATAAAAGCTTGATCTTTGGATGGTTTGATGGTGCCCATCATCACCAGCTTGTCCTGTTCTTGTGTGAGAGATTCCATGAAATCTGCAAGGCTAGGAATATTCCAGGTTCAAGCTGTCAGTTTTGTGGCATAGAAGGTCAAAACAAACATTGAATAGTCAGGGACTAGCTTCAAGAGGATGGCCAGGACGAGCTGATCATCTTTCTTTTTGATCCCACACTGTTTCAGCTACAAAACTAGTGCTTTGAGCTTGGAGAAATATAGCTGGAGGGATTCAAAGCTACTGGGACTCAGAGAAATCAGCTCATTTTCGATTTGATGTCCCCTCATCTCATCTGTCTTTCCAAAAATATCAGCAAGATTCTCCCATACTTCATTCGGTGATGTCAATCCATCAAGATAGAAAAGGAGGTCTCTGGAAATACTCAGACACAGGAGGCCATAAGCCTCATCCCTCCTATTCTGCCATTTTATCTTCTCTGCAGCTGCATTGGGCTCTGCTTCTATTGCCATAGTCACCCTGTAGAGGCGTTTCGCTCTCAATAGTATCTCCATCTCTGCTTTCCATTCAAATAAATTTAAGGGAGTCAAGATAGTTTTCTGTGATTGATCCATAGCTTAGAAAATCTGTCCCGACTGTCAGTAGAAGGATCCTAGTCACTGATGTCGAACCTGCAAAACAATTTTTGAAGGAGAGAAACAATCTACAATGGATCTGATACCATGTGGAAATTGAAACAGGTGATAGATTAATTTTACTCACAACAATTAACAATTGATCATGCAAAATCACTCACAAAGAGACTGAAAATTGGAGCTGAACACTAAACTGTATTAACTCAGTGTACAATAGCCAACCCTGTAATAACATAGGATGCTGAATAAGTAGAATACATCAAGGATTCAAATGCATGAGGATCAAATCAAATCTAGCATAAAGCAGGCTTACTAAAAATAAGCAAATCCCCCATAGGTGTAAAAAGATGATCCCAAATCTGTCATGGAGCTCATGAATTAGAAAAAAGGCTTAGGAAAGCTAAAGAGTGGTGGAATGGCAGCTCATACATGCTTTTACATGGAGAAAAGAGAGGAGGATGTGTAGGACAAAAAACTAGTCAACCTCACCTAGTCTAGCTTTTCCTTTTGCCTTAAAACACTGAAAAAGCAGGCAATAAAGCAGAAAAAGCAGAAGGGTGCCTAGGAGGCTAGGAAGAAAGTAGAATTGATTCCTTTAGCTTTCCCATCCACTACATGATTCAAATAAGGCAAGTTGGACCATTATGGATAGGTAATTGACAACTTGCATAAGGTGGGACACATTAACTAGGCAAATAAGACAAAAATAGTTAAATTAATGTCTAAGTGGGTAAACTATGGGTTGATTATTCTAACACTAGATGAGCTACCGTATAGTTCTGGTTCAAACTACTAAGCATTTAAAATTGTTCAAACTATTGAATTCAATTTCATATCAACACTCAGAGAGCTGTCCCATAACTAAAATGATCGAAAAAAAAAGGAAATTGTTCAATATCCAAACTCAACCTACAACATGATTATGGAATCGATGCAGTCTAGGGAAAATACATAAAATGAGAACAATATTGGCATAAAAACGCATTCTTGTACAATACCTTGCTCGTGGATAATGAGAGGATAGTGTGTCTCTGCTTGGATCCCCACTTATCCTTCCACGCAGAGCTGTATACAGCGTGTCCTAACACCGGTCCATTAGTGAATTGTAATGATGGAATGAACAATTTATCCCTTTAGTAGGTTTGTATTCCCTTTGCCAGTCATCCATTCACATCGAAGGACTTCCAAATAATCAAGGGTAGTCCCCTTTATTTCCCCAGCCTCTAACTATTTGGAAAAAGAATGTCAAGAGAAATCCCTTTGGGAAAAAATAGAGATCTATACCCTGGGAAAGATGCAAAGATCCATACTCTGGGAAAAACACAGAGATCCATAGTATGGGAAAAACACAGAGATCCATACTCTCGGAAAAATGTAAAGATCCATACTCTGGGAAAAAACGCAGTGATCCATACTCTCGGAGAAATGCAAAGATATTTTTCTTTATAAAAATTAGAAATTCTTGCTATAGAGAGTGCATATATCCCTTCTCCCACCCCCCCCAAAACAACTTTCAACAGCGAATATAAATCCTGGTCAATCGCTAATGCCTCCATAATCAATGATTATGAATCAGTGTAATGCTTCCACAATCGATGACTATAAATCAGGGTAAATAGAGCCTCCATAATCAATGTTTTTCAATTGTGAATATAAATCAAGGGAATTAAATAACGCCTCCATAAATAGTGACTATAAATCAGGTAACCGCTACACAATCATCGACTATTACTCTAGGTAATTTCAATACTAAAAAAAAAATCAATATTGGTATTCTTGTTCTATATATAATATATATATATATATATATA
>LPNX010639824.1:139973-274608 GCA_001517045.1 Pseudotsuga menziesii
TTTACATATGGTAGTTACTCTTAGGTTATCAAAGTGTGTTTTATGCGATAATTTGCTCATGTTCGAGCCCTAGGCTTGTATGTTCACAATAAATGAATTATCTAAAATAAAAGGGTAAATTGCCAATTGAGCATGTGTGAAATTGAATAGTGTCTAAAAAGTGACTTAAGATCTAATGTGAGGATGGTGGATGGTTTCCTCGTCAACACCGCAATGATACCCAATTACCTTTACTCGAACTCCAAGGTTTCCCTCATTGTTTACCCCTCCCCTAGTGGATTAGTTGCCAATCGTTTTAAACTACGCCAATGTTTTTTTGTTCTCCTAAATCAATAAATTTATGGAATTAATCACCCAAATCACTAGGTTTTATTGGTGGGGCCTTGATCTTGAGCTCCTGACCAGAAAACAAGTACAATAAACATTATACAATTACAAAATACTTAGTTCATATAAGAGGGATATTACATGTCTCATCTTTTATTGATTAAGTATACAACTATTCAACATAATTAATTACAATAATTGCTAACCCCACTTAGTCAATAATCATAAACTTTACAATCAAAATAAAATATAATGTTTTATTAAACATAAAATGTTCTGAAATTGGGGTACGTTACATACAGCCCCCCTTAAGTACAACATTGTCCTCGATGTTTCTTTATTCATCATCCTCAGAGCTGCCCTGGAACAGAATTGGATATCTTGCCTGCATATGACTCTCCAATTCCCAGGTTGCTTCTTTTGGAATAAGGTGCTTCAATTTCACCTTCACTTGTCCAATGGTTCGATTCCAAAGTAGGATTTCCCTCTTGTAGAGGATACAGTCTGGTTCCACCAGAAAATGTCCGTCAGGATCCACCTGTACATCATTCCAATTTATCACATGAGTAGCATCATGTACATATCTTTTTAAAACATAAATATGAAAAAAATTATGAACTTTAAGATTTGGTGGTAAGGCCAATTAGTATGCCACCAGTCCAACTCTAGACAATATTTCGAAGGGCCCACAGTATCTGGGTGCTAGTTTAGCACAACTCCGTAATTTTAAGGAACTCTTTCTAGGTTTTACCTTACTAGAAACATGTTTTCCCACCTGTAACTCTTTCTGAATTTGTTTAACATCCACTTTGCTCTTCTGTCTAAACCATGCAACCTTTAATTTAACTTGTACCTGCTTCACGATTAATTCCATTTCCTTTAATAACTTAGGTCCTAATATTAATCTGTCAATGGGGTTACTCCATGAGATGGGAGTATTTCATTTTCTGCCATACATAATTTCAAATGGGTTGAATTTTGATGAAGCTTGGTAGTGGTTGTTGTTTGCAAATTCAACCAAGTGTAATTAGTCCTCCCATTTACTTGGTTGTTCTCTAGCATACATCCTTAACATATCTTCAAAAATCTGATTTACCCTTTTAGTCTGTCCATCTGTCTGCGGATGAAAATATGTACTGAAATTTAAATTAGTATTTAGTCCTTTAAATAAGGATTTCCAGAAGTTTCCCGTGAATTTAGAGTCCCTATTAGAAATTATAACTTTTGGAATTCAATGCAAATGAAAAAAATTGTTTCATAAATATTTCAACAATATTAGCAGCCTTATGAGTGGTCTTTACTGGTATAAAATGGGTTTCCTTACTGAGTGTGTCAAAAACTACCATTATAGAATCATTCTCATTCTTATTTCTAGGAAAACTTATAATGAAATCAATGTTGATTATTTCCCATTTCCAGCTAGGAATATGTAATGACTGTAATAAATGAGTTGTATGTTGATGTTAAGTCTTAACTTGTTGACATTCAAAACATATAGCAATACATTCTGCCAACTCATTCTTCATATTCGGCCAAAAGTAATATTTCTATAACATAGTTATTGTCTCCTGATAGCCAGAGTGTCCAGAATAAGGACTCTTATGTATTTCATTTAAAATTAGGAATTTAACTTTAGGTACATTAGGTACATAAATTTTTTTTTTATAAAGTATTAATCCCTTTTCATTTAGACTGTAGCCTGTATTTAAATTTTCAGTTACATTTTCCACCACTTTAGCGTGCAAGTTTCGATAATTTTCATCCAATTTTACTCCTTCTTCGAGCTGATCTTCTTAATCTGTTCTATAAGTACTGATTGCTGCCATAAAATTTAATCTTACATTTCTACTCAAAGCATCAACTAATTTGTTTTCCTTTGCCTTGATATGTCGGATCTCAAAATCATTTTCGCTAAGGAAAGCTAGCCACCTATTTTTCCTTGCATTTAAATTTGGTTGATCCAACAGATACTATAAACCCTTATTATTCATCATTAAAATAATTTTTCTTTCGATCAAGTGATGGCGCCACATATTTAATGCATGTATCACGACAACCAATTCTAAATCATAAGTAGCATAATTTTTCTCATGATTTTAAGGTTTACTGGACTCGTACGCTATTACGTGTCCTTCTTGAGTTAAGACCCCACCAAGGCCACTGTTGCATGCATCAGTGCATACAAGAAAGTCCTTATTAGGACCCACAATTCTTAGAATCGGTGCAATAGTTAACAATTCCTTTAATTTCTTAAAACTCTCTTCACATTTTTGATCCCATAAAAAATTATTTCCTTTCTTCTGTAGAGAATCTATGGGATTCATGATCCTTGAGAAACCCTCAATGAACCTTCGGTAATATGCGGTGATCCCCATGAATGACCGTACATCAGTCACATATTTTGGGACCGGCCATTCATTAATTTATTTTATCTTATTTGGATCAAGTAAGATCCCATATTTAGTTATTACATGACCCAAGTATTGTATTTTATCTTTAAAGAAGTTACATTTACTGAACTTGGCATAAAGCTGATGTTCCCTTAATACTTGTAAAATGATTTTTAAATGTTCCTCGTGCACTTATTTAGTCTTAGAATAGATTAAAATATCAACAAAAAAAAATACTACAAAATTATCTAGATATTTATGTAATACATTGTTCATTAAACACATGAATACTTCCAGGGCATTAGTTAACCCAAATGGCATGACAACGAACTCATAGTGACCATATCGGGTCCTAAAATCCGTCTTGAAAATATCCTCATCCTTAATCCGGACTTGATGATAACGGGATCTTAAGTCAATTTTTGAAAATACAGTTGCTCCGTGTAAATGATCAAATATATCATCTATGTGGGCCGATGGATATCTATTTTTAATTGTCATCTTATTAAGTTGATGATATTCAATGCATAAGCACAGAGTTCCGTCCTTCTTTTTGACAAAAATAACGAGTGCTCCCAAGGAGACACACTTGGTATTATATAGTTTTTATCTATCGGTTCTTTTAATTGTGATTTTAGTTAATTAAGCTCTAGGATATTCATTTGGTAAGGAGATTTTGAGTTAAGCACCGCACCGGGTACCAGCTCAATAGTGAAATCCATCTCTCTTTTCGGAGGCAGTCTCGGAATTTCCTCTGGAAATACATCCAAATAACCTCTCAGAATTGGTATATCTTCTAATTTTAGTTGGTCTTATTTATTAATATGCTCTTCATTAGTTATAGTTACAGCAAAAATTTTACATCCCTTCTGAACAACCCTTTTTAATTGTAAGGCATAAATCTGTCTCATTGTTATTTTCCTAGGGATTCCTTTTACTGCTACTGTTTCTCCTTCATTATTTAAATAGGTAAAAGTTTTATCAAAGAAATTTAACACTACTCGATGTTGGTCCAACCAATCCATTCCAATTAATACATCATAGGAGACTAATGGAAGTACATTCAAGTTTAGAGAAGTTTCAAACTGATTCATAAGTAATGTACAGTCTTTCACAAAATCAATTACTTTTCTTTTTTCTCCTCTAGCTAATTGAACCAGCCATGACTTTGCAAATTTCTCTACTGGTAGTTTAATTTTCTCTACTAAAATAGGAGAGACATAAATCAGGCTAGCCCCTGGTTCAATTAAAATAGAAATGGGTTTTTAGTTCAACATAGCTTCCACTTCCACCATGGAAGTTTGATATTCATCCTGTCTGTTTTCCAGCGTTGCGTTGATTCTAGGAATTCCTCTCACTAAATCACTAACCGTTGTTTCTTCCTGCAAAGAATGAATATTGTTGACGACCTTCTTCCTGTTAGGACAGACTGATGCATAGTGAGGTCCCTGACATTCCCAACATTTTACTTGTTCCTTATGTTCATTATTTTTAACATCTAGTTGTTGTGATTATTGGTAAATTCTTTATTTCTTGTGACAATAGGGTTTTGCTGTGGGTTACCATTTGAATTAATTCCTTTAAATTTTATGTTAGGAAGATTGCGTGAGTTATTATTCCTAAAATTCCAATTAGGTGTGAAATTTTTATTCCTCAATTCAAAATTATTGTTAGGCATTTTTGTTTTCCAGTTTGGCATGTTCTCCCTTTTCTGGTTCTGCTCATAGCATAAATATACTTTTTGCATGGCCTCTTCAAGGGTTTTGGGATTATCATACTCAACTATGTCCTTAATAAGAAAAGGTAAACAAATCAGAAACTGGTGTACCTTGAGTTTTTCATCAACAATGTAAGGTACACATCGCAGTAAGATTATACAATTACTATTTAACTCTTTCATACTCATGGTTCCCAACGTTAGATCATAAAATTCTTTAGCTCTTTCTTCGTAATATTCCTTCGAAAAAAATTCCTTTTTAAAATAATTTTTTAAAGTGTTCTAGTTTATATTTTTCTTTTTTATTCCCTTAACTCGCTTTATGTCCTGCCAACAGATGTCAACTTTTTTAGTTAAGTTATATATTTCCATCCTCTCTTTTAATTGATCATTAGGATAGTTATATATCTGAAAGTACTTTTTCATTACCGACAACCATCCTTCGACTTTCTCTCCCTTTTCTGTTTCGCCATTACAGTTTGGTGGTTTAACGTTTTTGAACTCCATAAATCTCTTCTTAGGGCTTGTACTTCTTCTTTCTAGAGAGATAATTACTCTCTCTACTATCACTAGAATACTGGTGTTTCTTTCTGTGTGAGTTATCATTAAATTCAGAAGAAGAACTGCTTTCAATTTTAGAGTATTTTGAATTTTTACTCTTATGTTGATAAGACATAGTGTCATATTCTATATTTTTATCCTTTTCTTCGTTATAAAATTTTTCCATCAGCATTTGATTTAGTTCCTCTTGAGCTCTTAGGATTCTCTCATTTTCTTTTTTAACAGTCTCAATTTCAAGTTTTAGGTCCTTAACTGTTTGCAGTAACTCAGATGGGTTATTATTTATATCTTCTTAATCAAGTTCTTTTCCAGAATTATTTTATTCATTTAATGGGGACCTCTCCTCAGCATACTCTTCAAGTTCTTCCATACCTACAAATCTAATTTAGAAAATATTTTATAAAACAACATTTAAAATCATAAATCAGTATCCATACTTTTCATTTTTATTTTTATTTGTTATTTTTTTACGTGTGGTAAGCCACTTGATGCCTAGTGTCTGAACGTGCGCTCTGATACAATATGTCACATCCCCAAAATTTCACAAAAAAAAAATTCTATGTAATAATAAATGCTAAGTCCTAGCCAGAATGCTAGTTCAATGGTTAACTTTAATCTGGTTGACAGATAGTTTATAAAGATAAGACAAAAAACAAAAACTTAGGAGTTAATACTCTTGGATAACTATAACTAAAAAGGTTACATAATTACTATTATTAACTTATAATACACATGCTACTAACAGTGTTCAATCTGCAATGATTTTTCAGTCTTGAAAGTTAATGAGTTAGAAACTTATTGAATTTAGATCAATTGTTTATTTTCCAACATGTGTATGATTCTGATAATTGTTTTCTTGTCTTTACTGAAGGGGTTTGAGGTTAGCCTAAGGCTTACTTAGCTTTTTCAAAGCTAATGTAGATTCGACGCTTGTACAAGATTCACAAGTAAGATCTTACTTCCAGTTTTTATGTTGTAAGCAGAATAAGGCTCGGAAACTACATGGGTAAGTTATGGAGAAAAACCTTACACTCTATTTACTGTCTAGATTAACGAAGTGTAAGAATTCCTAGACCTAAAGCAAATAATTTTCCATGTGGTAGTCATTAGAGTTGATAATATGATTATTTGTTCTAACAATGTATTATACATCCGATGGTATATAATTATCAACATGTTTTTAGTTGTTGGAACCTTAAATATATTTCCAAATAGTTTATAACTATGAAAATTACTATGTTAACCTAGAATTTACCTTAGCATCAAAATTAACATCATTAATTTTGTACTAGATCTAACTATGGAAATATACAAACCAACTTAGGCATATATAATTGATGCATAACAAAAATACTAACCTAGACATAAAATCAATGCTTACCTAATAACTAACCTAGGAATAAAAGTCAATGCATAATATCATGTCAAAATTTTGGGAATAAAAGTAATAGTATTATGTGTTTCACATTTCCCAGGGTACAAACAAGATGAGACAATATCAATAGACAAAAGATTACAACCCTAGTGGGATCCACATGGTGGATGCTTACTAGGTGGAGAGTTTTGGTAATAAACCCTAGGTATAAACATTCAAGTTTCTCCTCAAATGCATTTGGCTTCAACTGTTTCTTGTTTTTGAGATGGAGGAGTAGGCCAACAGGTCTTTGACCTCTTCGGGTCTTTGCCATAGCTGTCATGCTTGTATTGCCTGTGACATTAACAAGTTTAGGTTTTGTACCTTCGCCACTAGTTTTCTTTTCCTTGACCGTGGTGTTAGCAGGTTCAGTACTCTATTTTTTTTCATCACTAGTGTTTCTTTGACTTTGGTCATGGATTTTTTTGTATCTCTACTATAAGAGTCACCTATTTCCCTGGCTGTGGTGTTTGTGGGTGTTGTCGTGAGCTCAACATTTTATACATGTAAGTCATTTTTGAAAACCTTGAATCTATTTTATTTTGTTCTTATTGATCTATTAAAAACGAAGCCAAAAACTAACAGGTCAAAGCACATGCTGTTTGTAGGTGAAAAACTTGACAATGCACAGTTGAATGTGAAAACGTTTGCTATGGAACTTAAGGGTTTGAACTCCATAGGCTAGGTAAGCCTTGGTCCCATCCCTGGGTGCCCTTTGTCGTGAATGAAACTGTGGTGTCATTGATAGTGCTTGTGGATTATTACTGTGGTGCTAAGAAAGTTTATAGCCAAGATGTTGTTTTGTTTTGGTTTAGTAATGGAGGTTGTAAGAATGCTTTTGTTTATAACTCTTAGCATTTTTATAAAGGAGATATAGCTCTAACATTTAGAAGCTAGGGTAAGAATGTTATTTCTCCAGGGTTTTGTTTTCATTTTGTAAACTATGATAAAGTTATGAGGAAAGTTTCAGCCGTGGTATCTCTTTCGTGGCTTCAAAAATGTTATGGTAATTTGGTTTTAAGGGCTGATCCAAGTGGTGACTGTATTAGTTAACTTTTGGATAAATTGAAGGTTCTGTTTATAAATAAATTTTTGTCTTTAAATGGCAGAGTTATGGCCATAGTGTGCTTAAATGCTTAACATTCGTTTCTCCTCGGGTATTTTTCGAATGTGCACTGCATTACGTTTGGTAGAGAGTGTTCAACATTTTTTTATTAATTATTTTATGGCAGTGATCTGGTGAAGGCCAATGGCATTTTAGTTGTTTAAAAGAATTCAATTTGATTTTCCTGTACTGTAAAGAATAAATCTAGGGTTTGGTTTTGATAACAATTTTGGGGTTTAGATTAGTGGATTAACTTCTATTTTTTTAAATATTAAGTTATCTACAGATTTTCGATTTGTTTGGAATAAACAATAGTTTAAATAGTAAAATTCTTCTTTTTATTTTGAAGAATTGGAAATTTATCTTATTTCATAATAAGTTCTGTAGATGGTTAAGAATGGTTATATTACTGTAGATGTTTATAAATTATTATAATAATGAGTAGGGTTTAGGAAGAACAGTTTTAAAAAATAAATATTAATATTAAGGTTATTGTGCATATTTTTAGTTTTGGTTTCCTAAGTACTTAAGGTACTGTGATATGATAGATGTTATAATATTAATCATTTTTAGTATGTTGAATATTCATCATAAACTTACTATGTTTGATGTTTTTAAAAGAACAAAAGGAGGTTAAAGTGTGTATTATTTACTATAATCTAACTAGAGTAATATTGTTTGTATTTTATGTTTTTAAAGTATAAAATAAAGGAAGAGTTTCCTTTATTGAGTATAACTAATTTGTTTACATTACAGTAATTATTAATATATTATACTATACCCAGTTTATGACTGAGTGGCAGAAACTTACCATAATGGATTCTAGGTAAAAATATTAGGAGCTTTTGTATAAAAAGTTAAAGACCTAGAAATGGAAATATTATGGTAATTACCTGGTAATCTTATAAGAGGAAGATTTTTTCTTAATTTCAATGGAAACTCTACAGCTAGAAAATAGCTCGGATTTATTTTTATTCAAGTAATCATGCATATCTACAACCTAACGACCCTTATGTACTAGAGTACTTCATCTTAAGATGAGTGGAAAAATACATAAAGGAAATTTTACTCATCATTCCATAAATTCCAATTCTAGGTTCATTTATTCAGTTAAAAATATAGAAGTAAACTTCCTGAATAAAATGCAGACTTAAACAGTCTATTTGCAAATGAAAAGTATCTAAGGAATAAGAGTAAAAACTAATCATGAGTACTTCCATTCTAGTAATTTGCTTGCATAAAGGTAAATAAGATAACACAATGGAACTTGGTAATTTGTAGAAGAGAAAAATAGCCCAAGGAGCCCATTCCACCCAACTGTTTCTTGAATATAGCTCAACTGCTTGTATTAGGACCCCAAAGCCTATCCAATGATCCACAAGGATGAACACACTAAGTGAAGAAATGGGATTAAATACCCCTGTAACTCAACAAAAGTACTTAACAATAGTACTTCCATCCTTAGCAGTAAAGAACTCAGCTATCCAACTGTACTAGTTCTGAAGACAGTCTTAACACTCAAACCACTTATAAATTTCCCCTCATGGAATATCTTGTGCTCCTTTCTCAACTTCAAAAAATTCACAAGGTAAAGAATGAAAAACCTCCTACTGAATTTGATGGACAAATATATGCACGCCTAGGTGTTTTTGGTCACTTTTTTTCAATTAATGTCCCACATGCTCTATTCCACTTTTGTAACACCTTGGTTTTGACCCTGCTTGCATTTATTATAAATCATGTTGGTGCAGAGCTAAAGGCCAAGGCCCTACAATTGTATTGGTTATGTTATGTTGTGGATTGAAATGGTCATCGATGGTATATTGGGACATGTGACATGCATATTAAATTGTGATGTCATGTAAATGTGCATTTTAATTGATAACCCAACCAGCTATTTTCACTGCAACTAAATTGAGAAGGGGCATGATTCCAAAGGATAAGGAAAGGGGAATGTTGAGCATTGAGTCATGGGGTAAAGCCATGTGTCACCACCACCCTGTTTGTTTTGTTGTTAGTTGGTACAATGATTGGCTGATAAAGAAACCACCACCACACCCACGCCGTTCACTCTCTCCCCATGATGCATCTATTGGTTTGTCCACTCACCAGATTGCGAGTCTGTCCATCTAGCTTCTTGTAGGATGAGTTAAAAGGATGAACAATTCCATTGATGGGGGTTCTCCATTCCTCTTACACTGCCTTGCATTTCAGATAGATTCTTCCCCTCCTATTCAGACAGAGTTTCTTCATGTTCACGCAAAGAGTGCGTCTTTCCCACCGATTGTTGGCTTGCAAGCATGCTAGTTTTGCCTCATGAATTTGAAGGATCGCAGATCAATTTCTTTCCTCTGTTCACACAGAGTCTGTGTATTTTTCCACCATTTCTAGGCTGCATAATGTTTTTTCATTTCCATCGTTGAATCATGAGCTGAAGACTGCTACTCTATTGCTGGGTCATGACCGTAATTTTCTTCCACATTTTGTTTAGCTGTGTCTTTTTCCATCTCACACAGTTTGGGAGTTTTGTTCTCTTCCCATTTTCTAGTTTGTGTAGTTACTCCAGTGATTGCATTAAGGATCAGTGCTAAGGGTTCATAGTATTGCATACTACTGTTTGTCCACGAATGGATTGACTGTGTTTTTCCCCTGTAAGAGCTTGAATAGCTGTTTGGCTACTTGCATGTAGTGGATTTGTCCTCGGACTGCTTTGGAGTGGTGAATGAGGGCCTGAGGTGCTTGATAAACCTAGTGGGTTGATAACCACATAGACAGAGCTACTGAGATGGCTTTCTTCTCCACAACCCCTAAAGAGCATTGGAGGGAAAATCACGGTCTGAGGGATTGCGTTGTAGAGAAGGGACTGACTTCCTTGTGTTGGGTGTGTGTGGGTGTTTTAGAAGCTAGGATGGCTCTGGTGTTGTTGTCTGTATCTCTTCAATGAGCTCACTAGATTAGCATTAGCCTTTCCCAACTCCTGGATGTCCTGATAAACCCAACTTTGTTGGCTTGGCTAATCTGTTGTTCGCCTGATAAACCCAACGGTGTTGGCTTGGATGAACTGTGTACTCTTGTGGTGTTGTTATCCTTGGCTATGTGTAATTCTATTTAGTTCCTTATTCCTTGGGGAATCATGCCTAGCTCGGGGGTGGCATTGTTACTGAGAGATTAAAGAGCACGCGAGCCTATGGTTTGGTGGAACGTTGCAACAACGTAGTTGGTTGTGGAACAAGTTCTCTATAAAGATAAGTAGTCCTGCCTAAATTGTGTCTGCAATTATATAATTACCATTGATGAATTAGGATCAACATGTTAAATGTTGATATATATATGCATGAATGCTGATTGATATGTTTTTCTTCCACTGTGTATATGAATGACTATGAATCGTAATGTGTTTTATGTTTTTAAGTATCATGCTTTAGCACTATATGCATGTATCTTCATGTTCATGGGGATAGATTCTTGAATGATTTGACATATAGTAGTGTCCTCGTCTCTAGTCGGAGGGTCGGGGATGTTACAGCACTACTACATTTTGACCAAAAATCCGACGGCCATCATGTCGGATTTTCGACACTTCCCTGTCGCATGTACGACACTTTGATTTTTTTTTAAGCGTCGAAAACTTGTCATCGGTTATTCGACACCTAAGTAACCGTCGGTTAAGCGACACCGAAGCAACCGTCCATTAAATTTAAAGCGTCGGTTAAGCGATAGGATATTTTCGATGGTAGTGAATTTTTTTGAGAAAATAACCTTCATATCGTCGGTTAAGCGACAGAACGACCGTCGATTAAGCGACAGTAGTCAACTTTAAAATAAAAAAAACAACCTTTATTCCGTCGGTTAAGCGACGGCTATAACCATCAGACGTCGGTAAAGAGACAGTTATAGGCGTCGCTTAACCGACGCTTGTGTCTGTTTTTAAAAACAAAAATACGAAAGATTTCTGCCGCTTGCGAGAGTCTGCAATCTTGTGACCCGGCTTCTTGCAATAGTAAGCCGCCTACCATTCTCTTTTTTGGCAGTAGCAGTAGCCTTCTTCCTGCCAATATCTTGGACGTAGTGCTATTCATACCACTGACAAAAAGGAGCAGCATCAACCTGAACAATGGCACTCTTAACACCAAAGTCTGGGTTCTGACAAGCTCATTATTAGATGCATTGTAAACCACGTCTAATATACGAGTCTTTCAAGACTGACGTTGATTACATATTGCTTATTAGATGCCTTATTCCAATTGTTGAAATATGATGGAGCAGATGCAGTCCCACCCAAAGTTTCATTGAAGGGAAGTGGGAGGAGTCCTCTGAAACCCTCATCAATCCATTGAACTTCTGACACATTAGGATGCAGGAAGAAAGATGAAGGGAATCGGTGCTATTCACTCCCAACACAGAGCACAGATTCTGCAAAATTATTAGTTGAACATCTACTCGTAAGTTATTATTTAATGAATAAGCACATAAACACTTTCATAACAAATCAATTAAATCTTGTCCATGACGAATAAATGTTGAGCATAGAAGATGAAACACCGATTTTCCAGAAATTTGATTGGTTCTCTTATACAGAACTACTATGCCCATCTCTAACAGATATCTGAAATAATCTGTCTTAAAGTTTCAATTAAATCATCTCATTATTTCAGTGTTTCAACGATTTTGTTTGAGTATCAACAATCTAGTATCAGCCATCTATTTTTCAGTGTATCAACTATCGTGATTTGCGAAGTCTGAAATCGCTATATGCAATTAAAGGGTTTCCTTTTCTTAAGGTGTGAAGAGTGGGATATGTAAGTCTCCGCTGTGGAAATAGTGACACGAAGACAGTTTATTTGTGTAAAGAGGAATCGAATCCCGCAAGCGAAGTGCAGAGAAGAGAGCCATATTTGAATGTTGCTGTCGTTGTGGATTGGCGATTTCCTTCCTTATAATCTTGCTATTGCTACTGCATGATGAATCCCAGATCCATGGAGGGATGCCCTGCTACTGCATGATGAAGCCAAGATCCAGTAACTTTTTGTACATGGACAGAGATCCGTGAGACCAAGAGGACAAACCAAAGTTTTGAGTTTATGGCTTTGAGAGCTTGAAGCCATGGATTCACTAATTTAAAAAGATATTTGACTGCTGCTGTTGATAAGGAGAGTCCGAAATTTCCCACGGCAAAAAAATAATACAACTCATGCAATAATAGGTTAAGAGCTTATACAATCTCTCAAAGAAAAATATAGGTATATTTTTATATGAGAAGGAAAATAAACATTTCCTTATTTTAAGGAATATATATATATATATATATTGTCATATTATACTTTTCCTTGTTTCACTGAGATAATTTTTTCTTTTATAAATTTTTTTTATCTATTCAAATATTACATTTCCTTATTTTAAGGAATATATATATATATTTGTCATATTAGACTTTGTATTTTATCTTAGAGATAGTGGGAGCATATGAGGCATCTTCAAACTGAGCCTGAGAAATGATGCTGCTGCTTTGCGAAGTATGACATTTCCGTCAATGCCCGAAACTTTCTTAGAAACAGTCCATAATGCAACAGAATTTTGGGTGATTGAATGATGAGGGGTCAGCTGATACTTTGTACCAAATCTACCTGGAATATCCCTATGAATGCCTTCTCTGCCAGACGCGATATTCCCTTTGATTTCTGTCCTCAAACTAGCAACTAAACCCACAACAAGTCTACAGTACTCTAATGTGCTGGTTCAGAATGCTGTTATACTGCTGTGAGGTCTGAGCATTGAGCATGCCCTGCTAAATTAATTAGGTACAGCGACCAGAATTCCTGTATTGTTCAGTCATCTACCATCTAGTATTTGATAGTTATGTGGGAAGCTACAAGAACATGTACAAACCATCCCTAAGGGACAACAATCTATGGCAATTCATGTCTTTATATGGGACCAAGATCCAATTCCTGCATGCTGGCTCATCGTGAATAAAATGATTTCACTCAAAGGGAGGAAAACTTCATCAAGGAGGCATCACGGGCTTCTCAACATCTACCAGGGCTTCAATACCATTTCTAGAGACTTCTACATCATTAGCTGAGTCTTCAACATCTTCAGCAGAGTGGTGGCATCAATGACATCAAGTCCATGTTGGCATCAATGACAATTTTATCAACAGATTACATATTGCTCATCAGATGCCTTATTTCGATTGTTGAAATATGATGGAGCAGATGCAGTCCCACCCAAAGTTTCATTGAAGGGAAGTGGGAGGAGTCCTCTAAAACCCTCATCAATCCATTGAACTTCTGACACATTAGGATGCAGGAAGAAAGATGAAGGGAATCGGTGCCATTCACTCCCAACACAGAGCACAGATTCTGCAAAATTATCAGTTGAACATCTACTCGTAAGTTATTATTTATAGAATAAGCACATAAACACTTTCATAACAAATCAATTAAATCTTGTCCATGACGAATAAATGTTGAGCATAGAATATGAAACACCGATTTTCCAGAAATTTGATTGGTTCTCTTATACAGAACTGCTATGCCCATCTCTAACAGATATCTGAAATAATCTGTCTTAAAGTTTCAGTGCAAATCCGTTGAGAAAAATGCAAATACAAGTCTGCTTCTTACCACTGGGAACATTTCTCAAACCAGCCAGGTGTTTATACACATCCATAGGAGCAGAATACCCATACAGCAATGCATTAGTCCTATTGTGGCAAATGGCCAAGATAAGACCCAGAGTGAGAGGCTTAAGAACTTTTGCAACCTGCTCCCATTTACCAGACAAAAGATTAATTCTAGAAAATGAAAGTGTTAACTTGTGTCTAACAAGTGCTGCATATAAATATTTGAAAAAAGCTTATGATTATTAATCACAATAAGAAGATGATAGACAATAGATATAGAAAAGAAGAATCAAAGTTTACCTGAACAAGAATCGATTCTTCATGCATTGCTTGAAACTTCTGGACTAAATCAGGAAATCTTTCTATGACAACTGCCGCAGCAAGGCAGATGAGAGGAATATATATGGGATATAAAAATCTGTTTGCAGAACACAGATGAATAGAATCCATCATATTGCATCCAAGACCAAGAAAACTTAGACTAACCTTCTACCCTGAGATTTTTTTTAAAGAAATCCAATTTTAAGAGGATTTTATTCCAGTCCTACATCTCACATTTTGTAAGGATGCCACGGGTTCAAAGAGGGAGTGGGAAGTAAGGACCTTTAATTGAAGTCCAATGATATGTTCATCACCTACATATACAAGATCAACATTGCTGGAAAATAGACGAGGAATTATGGACCTGGACTTTATGGACCTTACGCACAAATCATCTTCATCGAAACTACATTTCAAGCTAGTCCAGGAGGGCAAAGGAAAAAAATAAGACACTCATAATATTTAGTTAAACACTTAACAAAAATCATTATCAATACTGAAGCATGGAAGATACATCAGTTAATTAGTTCTTCCATATGCTGAAAAAATATTAAAATTATGCGAACCAAGTATAAGATTTGGAAACTCAAACAGTTTGTACCACTCTTCATATTAAATATGTTTGCACTTAGCGGACCAGGACTCCCAAAATTCACTGCACAGAATTCTCTATGCATTGAAGAAACTCCTGGCCCTCCTTCGAGAATGCTTTCTAAATTATGATTTTACTCAACTTCTCTGTTGAAAGGTTTCATCTCAATTTTGTACTTTCAGATTAGAAAAAAATCATTTAGCAATATTTCAGGCTACAGTACTTCAAATCCAACACAGAAATACTAAATATGCCCTGGATACCAGAGATTTTAGAGTTGATAGCAGACCTTAAAAATAACAACTTTTGCCAGCTAGGAGACAGACCTAGGAAATCACAGATCTGGAAAAATAAATTTGATTTTAATTTTGAGTTGGAAAGATCTAGGCTCAAGCATAGCTATGTGCTTAGTAGGCACTAGGCACCCCCATTCTCACCATGGCTTGGGAGATCTGAACTGGTTGTTGGGAGGTGCACCCAATATAGTCAGAGTATTATATAGTCCACGATATATACCCTCTTTCCAGAAAAAGTTTCTTATATGAATTTGCTCCAATATGCAATAAATACCTTACAATGACTGATCTATACATATAACATCAGGTATGCAAGTGATTTTTAGCAGACATAGGCGTTGGTTAAGCGACGCCTGTGTATTTTTTTTTTTTTTTAAATATTGTGAAAATATTGTGAATCTCAAGAACACACCAAAAGGGAAGAAAATCTATTGACTGTAAATATCCTATGACTTATACCAACATACCTGGAGGAGGAACCAAGGGTCCTTGGACTTGAAAGAATACATAGAGGTATCACAGCTCTTTGCATTCCTAATGAAACAAATCCTTTGGCCAACAACTAAAAATGTATCTTTTCCCTCTAGGATTCAAGGAATGAAGAGATAGAGCTAACACTATTCTCAGAGATATACTTACAATGCAGCTTCCAAAGAATAAATAGGGATGGAGTTTGAAACGTTTTTTCAATTCTGTAAGCTAGAAAGGACAGAACACCAACTGATTTGGATCCCCCTGTAATGCCGCCAACCAGATTTATACCAATTTCTGAGTCAACTGCCTGTACATTTTGGTGTGGGACTTTTGTCAAACAGTCTACTAGTCAAATCCGGTCTGCTCACTTGACAAACACTTGATATGGATAGCCAATGATTTACTGTAGCTTTCAGGTCAGTTTTAAGCTAGGTGTTGGTTGTATAGTTGAATAAGAATTTGGTTGTTTTATCTTTATAACATTCAACCCCAACTTGCTAAATATTTCATCATATCAAAAAACACTTGACAGCAGCATGACCTTAACTTAATGGGAATTGTGGTGAAAACCTTTAATAGCAGAAATATAACAGTCCTTTTTACAGAGTTCACATACAAGGAATTAATTCAAAATTTCAAACATTGCATAGTCGCTGAGCTGAGTTTGAACTTTGAACATGAATCTCAACACCTTCACACAGCAGATGTCTATCCTAGGACTGTAATGGTTTGGCTATAACAAGGCCGAGGAAGAGTAACTGTATACTGAATGCGTTGTAAAGTTCTGAGCCAATAAGATGAGATATTCCCAGACTGCACTGAACTTATTTTGGCTTGGGTTGATTAATAGTTACTGTAGCTACTGGGTGAATCACTATTTAAGAAGGCATTGTTTGGACATAACTGGCTTTGGCATTTCATCAAACACTGCCATGTTGTATGAAGAATTTATGGTTGGACATCAATTAGAGAACTATGTCCCAGAGTTGTTATCTTTGTCAAGCTTCTGTTAGAGAACAAGCTCTAAAATGGAGATCTTTTCTCCTTATCTCCATACTTTTGGGGTTCTCTTTAACCAGACCAGCTATCATATCCTTACTGCTGCTTTAAAAACTTAACTTGGGCTTTGGTTTGTTGGAGAGAAGATTTAAAAACAGGAACATGCTATTTAGAATCATGGGTATATCATGTGGTACAAAGTGTTGAAATTGAATACTTCATAAGTTTTAGCAGAATTCTGCGCCATAATGTTCATTTTGGCCATACAGGGGAGCTATCACAGCTGGAAAATATCATTCTAGATATACTCTCTCAGCTTCAAACATCATACAAAGACCATAAAGTTTGACAGGCTATTTTGACAGGTCATTATTTCTGCTACACTTGCAATCTGACTGTTTCTAAAGGGTGCTGTTCTATTTGTGCCAGGGTGTGCCACAGGGGTCACAGAGTTGTTTACTCTCGTTTAAGCCGTTTCTTTTGTGATTGTGTTTTTTTACTCTCGTTTAAGCAGTAACTTCCCAGAGCCACTTCACAAGCTTTATTCGAGTCGTCAGAGAGTAAACAACATGTCCCTTGTTTATGCATGGAGGAATACATGAACAAGAGGATCATAGCAGTGAGATTACTACAGCATAATATGACGAACTATAAACTCGAATGATTGAACAATCCCCAAAGTTAAAAAAACACGTTAAGAATCTTATTATCAAATAAATGTCTTAAAGCATGAAAGGATGAGTTGAGTTTATCCATGCATTCAATCTAGTATCTTCAGTTCATACTCCCTTAAGATCCTCTATATACTAAATGCTATCAAGTTGGATAGTTGTGTAGAGCTGTGACTGCTAATTGCTGATCTAGTAGGGTGTGTTGCAGAGAATCTAGGGCATAACAAGACAAACACATGAAGAGAGTAGTCCAAGTGTTAATGTGGAACAAAATCCAACCATGGGATATGCCACTATTGCAATAGCTTGTAATACATCAAATAACACTAAGGTGATTATTTCCAACACATGCACATGCATGGAGAGAGTAGACTAAGTTTTAATGTGGAATAATATCTTTCCTTGGGATATGCCACTATAGAAATAGCTTGTAATATATTGCATAGTACTAAGATGATAGGAGAGGATGGTGATCAAATTGGTCGTGACTGCTTAATTTAATTATGTTCCTAATGTGTATTCTCTTAGATGCAGCCTTCATATGGGGAGAATTTTAGGAGTTTTTCATTCTGTGTAGTTGTCTAGGTTAACTTTACCTACAACATGAGCGTGATGGCAACCTAATCGAGCATTAATGGATAATTCCAGATTCATTGAAGGGAAAAGAAACATAATAGTATTTTCTCCAATTCACAATAAACATGTACGTAGGTCATATGCCTAAACAAACCAGTGAGCAACATGACTACTCACCCAGATGCCTCAATGAATTGAGGTGAGTATCTTCCTCAAAAAGTTGCAGTCATATTTCTGGTTTTTGTAGTTGTAGTCCGAGTCCCTTCTAAACAAATTTTGACCTTTTGTATCCAGGGACTGTTAAAGTCTGATTTGCTTGTTAAGGGGCAGTGTGAAATTAGTAACATGAAAAAAAGGTTAACGTAATAAAGTTCACAATTAGCGGTTACCGAACATAATTTTAGTACAATATGTTATTGTTTAATAAAGGTCATAATGACCCCACTTCAATAGTGTTGGTGGTTATAAAGCTTTAAATTGACCAACTACTTAACTCATGAATAAAACTCTATCAATCATAATCTAGATGCAACTCCCCAAACACACTTTGTGAATACATAATGTATCTCTTTGTGCTTCCTTTCTCCAACAGAAACCCCAAAATGAGGCCTGTAATTTAACAACAGTTCCTTCTTTAAGACAAAATAAATTGCATATAAAGACCTCAGTGATGATGGCTACATTAAACATGCAGATATGCCCAACGCTTTAGAAGCTTTAGTACCAAACAGGAAAGAAGTAATGCGTAAGGAAGATTCATTGAAGCTGCACTCGATGGCGAATAAAGTAGCAAAGTGCATGTAAACAAGCAAACCAATCACTGAGGATACAATCACATACAGGAGAAGACAACAATTTGGCAATGGACAGTGGCCAGAGACCATCATGACGTTAAGCACCCAATGACTCTTAATGACTACAAAATAGATTTTTGACTGCATGTATGTTTCAGAAGTCCAGGATATACATGTAAGGTGCACCATTAGAAATGACACTAAAATAACCCTATCATCACTCATCAATGCCTTTAACACTGGAATGCCGTCTACGGTGAATTTCTTCATAGATTTCAATAGCCTTACTGTTTTTAATGTCCTATATTTTGCATATTCTAGTATGATCCATCTCATGAAAAAACAATAACTGTTGATGATTACAAAATAAATTTATTACTGCATGTATGTTTCAGAAGTCTAGCATATATATTGAAGGTGCATTGTTAGAAACTTAGAAACGAGACAAAAATAATTCCTAGCATTATTAATCAATATCTTTAACACGAGAATGTCTTATATAATGGCTTCCTGCATAGATTTAAATAGTCTTGCTGGTTATAATATTATATATTTTTTATATTCTAAGGTAATCCATCCCATGAAAAAGCTAAAAGTTAAAATAGAAAACCTAAAATGCCTTCTCACCTCACTATAACCTCTAGCATAATGAACATTTGAGCGCAAGCCATCAACATCCACACCCTTAGTTGAGCCTGAAATAAGAAGCTGGATCAAAAGCAGTATCAGTCAGAGATGAAAGAAATGAGTTTTCTTTCAGTTAGTACTTAAGCCAGTTTGCATACACAATGATTATTCTGTCCACCAATTTGAATACTCTCTAATTCTGATCAATCTTAAAGAGACAATGAGAAGCTTGAATCACTAAATATTTACATCACACAACAATTTTAGCTGCAGCACACAGGAGGCTATCCATTTTTAGATACAAGAGGAAATGTAAACCATGCCTAAAATTGTGGAAAAACACCTTGGTGGCTAATATATGATATTAAATATTCTATTAACAAGCTGTCCCACTTGGCAAGTATGTTAGTTATTATTAGGCTATTTTTTGCAGATCTTCTTGAACTGGATCATTCTCCCCTATAGAAAGAACTTCATGTCATGTAAATTAACAAAAAAATTCTTGAGACACCTTTAAAGCATTAAATGCACTAAAATTGTCAATGGCAATCCAAGTTAGGCCAGTAAAACAAATACAACACAAATCACATGTAGGATAAGAACACAACAGATTCTAATGATACCTTAAATTAATTTCAATGAATGGTTAGCAAGCTTTCATGGCCAACAGTATGTGAATTAGGGAAATAACTATCTCCTCAATTGGCAGAAACGACTATTCTTCTTCTACCCATAAATGCAATACGTTATATGATATGGTTGTCATTGTAACTCTTCTATATGAGATTCCAGAGGAGTGCTCTGATCATCACATGCACATAGTGGAGCATCAAATGCTACAAATCTAAGGTATATAGTTGGTGTGTGAATGTTCCTATGTGATTTCTATCAGCATCAATAATTCCTGAGAAGCATACCCTCCATACTATCCATGCTCATGTACTAACACTAAAGGATTATCATAAACTATATATATGGACGATTGCCAATATAGAAACATCAGGTGAACCCATTGAAAAAGTAATTTTTAATCCATAATCCCGAAAGTTACAATGCTCTACATGATGATCCCAAGTTACTCTTGTAGATTTTCTTAAGATCTGTGTCACGTAGAACAGGGAAATGGGTATGGGTTTTCAAGACATCAATTTCAAAATTTCAGGAAATAAATATAACTATAAATAGATATATGAGAAGAATGAAATAATTTTAAATTTATATACATAATGAACATATGGTTGTTTGGGTAATGTTACCCCTTGACATGTATAGGGTGGCTTGAACATCATTTCCTATATGAGCTTCCATCACATCTAGCAGTTCCACTTTTAGCTAGCTCAGAGATACTTCCAGCCTGTTACCAAATGAACTAGCAAGGCTAGATTTGGCAAGCATGTAAAAGTAAGGCTAGACCCAATGTCACCTCAGTGTAGATCCTTGACTTCTTCGGGCTTACTGTACCCAGGGGAGAGCCCTTTAATGCCTGCAAGCAAATCCTAACAAACCACAAGCATTCCAATACAACTTTGTAACAGTGACCAGTGCCATGGTAGGTGTCAATAGAGCTGAATTTATTCAAGTGTTTGATCAGTTAGCAGATTTCTCGTGTAAGTACTCAGATCACAGTAGGCTTTTATGCATGTAAGGGACCTTCTTTAGCCCACGACAATAGGAAACAAATCAAGGCAATATGCTGGTAGTAATAATAACATAGATCGTCGAAGAAAGCCAAAGTAGTGATACATATCAAGCTTACTCAACAAGAGTATCAATGTCATGTGTCAATATTAATGAGAGCCACTAGGACTGTATATTTTAGAGTTATAAATGAACCATCAATAGTTTGCATCAGAAATTATGGAGACTAGTCTTTCCTCTAAACTTAATAAGCATTAAAATGGCATTCAATATTGACACCAACTTGTAGTGACCATCAACAGTAGATAAAGTTAGCAAATGTAATCAACGACAAGTGTCAACATAATAATCAGTGCATAAGCAAGTTATTATCTTGTAATTAACACTACTGTCAACAGCAGCAAATGCTACCACCTCTATAGAATATTTAGTTTTACCACTGATAATTAGCAATCATAATGTCATTTTCAGGCATATATGTTGAAATAATGTAACTTCGATGAATATTCTACTTGTACTTCACATTATTACTATTCCTCCTTCGGGAGATGCTACTGATGTAAAAGGTCATATAAAAGTCATGAGGTAAACTCTTAGTTGTAAGTCGGGTCAGTCGAAAAAACACTTGCTAAGTGTAGATAACAAAGTCGATAAAACACTTGCAGCAGTATATATCAACACTTATAACCTTATCATTAGCAAGAGTAATCCACCATTATACTAATTTTCAGTTTTCAATAGGCATAAGACATTAGTGCAGCAGTAAACTTAACTATTAGTATCAATAAGCCTTGAAGGAGCTTTTCCAGGGCCTTGTCCAAGTTGGCTGTAGCAAGCAGAGGAGGATTTTGTAAGGCCGAATCCAAGGATAATACTGAAACAAACACAGTCCTCAATGCTGACCTGAATTGACCCTTTTTTTGCAGGTCTGCTAAAGAGGGTTTAAGGAAAAAGACTAGGAGGATGAAGATGCCCAAAACGGTTTAGGGTTAAAAAGGAAGGCTGAAAATTTTAGTCAAACCAACCAGAAAAAACACAAAATTAGGATCGGACTTGACAAGGCAGAGAACATCTATACATGGCTTGACATCTTAAAGCGTCAGCGCAGGTGATATATATTTCCTACGAAAAATGCCATTTGGGTAATCCAAAAATTACATGCGGTATATCCACAAATAGTATTGAACCCTACCTTATGTATGCAATTGAATTGTTTGTATGGAAATAAAGGTAAGGACCATGGATTGACAAATGTCACCCGTAAGGCTATACCCGCATACAACACTAAGTTTAGGAATACCCAAGTTGTTAGGCCCTGCATTGTGTTCTGTTGTATTGGGATGTTGGTTGCATTGTGTTACAGAAATTGCCACAAAGCCACAATGACCAGTTCAGCTGAGGAGCTCATTCTTCTTCTGGAAAACCTAATAATAGAGGGAGCTGAGAAACAAACCTGGGAACGCAAGAAGACGATCATCTGCCAGAGAAGCATATTGGTGGTATGTAGGTCCTCTGTTCTTGGAATCCATAAGTTAGATGATGTGCCTACCGATTCCAATGAGGGAGATAGACTTCCTCTTGAACTGCCCAAAGCGTTAATGGGTTTTACAGCCTGCGCTCTCTGCCTTGACCCCAAATGAGAAGCAGAAGTACAAGCACAGACAGAGTAATATGGTGGAGTTGAAAGGATATTTTTATTGAAAATGGCTAACTGAATAGATGGGCATCTCAGGTTTAGATATTGCTTTGTCAAACCTCTAGATGGAATTGTTGGGACTGCACTGGCGCAGGTCTCCATGATCAGTTCAGATGAAGAAAATAAATCGAGTGACTAGTATACAGCGAGGATCTGGGATAGAATTTGTCTGCCAATGTGGTAAAAAGAGAAACTCATTTTGATATGAAAGTCTTTGCACCTTGAGTGACCATAATCAAAAGAGCTTTTCTTAGTTAAGTTCCTGTTCGCGCCGTCGGTAAAGCGACGCTGATGAAACTAGCCGTCGCTTAAGCGACGCTGATGAAACTAGCCGTCGCTTAAGAGACGCTTATGGCCACATTTACAAAAAAAAAATTAACATTGTGATTTTTGGTGAGTTTAAAAAAAGAAATCCACGCGCCGTCGGAAGTAACCGTCGGATTTTGGATCGAAATGTAGTAGTGCAGTGTGGTATCAGAGCTCTGGTTGCAGCATGGGCATGAATGGGCCATGATAGATCAGATAGTAGAGGCATGTTGCCTCCTGCCCAGCAACAATAAAAAATTGTGGCAGGAAAACTCAGAAAATTTTCCAAGTACCAGAACTATTGGCCCATCAGAAGACTTAGGGACAAGATCTTCTGATGCAGCGGGCAATTAGTGGGAAGGCCACCTGATGAATGGTAACTGGAAAAAATTTGAAAATTTTTAGTTGAATGAATTTCTTCCATTACGGATGGATAGACCACCATGCTTCCAACGCATAGAGCCTGCGACCGCCGACGCCGGGAAATTTTGGAAAATTTGCCTAAGTGTTAAAAATCATCGACGATCGACACCACTATGATGAAGTGATCATTGAAATGTCAGCGGATATTAGCAGATGATGTGTCTACCATTGCGGATGGCTAGAGGACTATCCCTCCGACGGATAGATCCTCTGAATGCTGATGCCACGGAGAAAATACGTTCCAGCAGTGGAATTTTTTTTGAAAATTTCTCTAAGTAACGAAATTATAGACCATTGGAAGACGTTAGTGGTTCATGTGCCTATCTTTGTAGAATCCTAGTACACTAGTCTTCTGATGAGGAAGAGTTTCGACTCCCGATGCTGATGTGTTTCAGCTCACCAGTCGAAAAATATTAGTGGTATTCATTGTCGATGAACAGTGCAAGGAATTAGTTGAAGGGATTGCCGCCGTTACGGATGACTAGGAAACTAACCGTCCAATGCAGCAGTTGCTAGATTCCAACAACCGACGTGGCATAAGAAAGTGAAAGTAAAAGAGAATTTTTTTTGAAAATATTTCTAAGTCATAAAATCGTCGGCGAAATTTAGGTGACGAAACCATTGATGCGACGGCAGAACCTAGGAGAAATTTAGTTGTTTGAACCGTCGATTGTGTCGACAGAAAATAGTTGTTGGGATCACTGACACCGTAGAAGAATTTAGCTATTTGTCAGCTCACTGTTGTGGTTGCCGTATTGACTAAAACCCTGATGCGTAGCACTTAGTGCTTACGACCGCCAATGGGCTTGTGACTGTGGAAGACATAGGAAGACTAAAGAGAAAAAATTGAAATTTTTTCTAAGTGTTGATTTCGTCGGCCATCGGAAAATATTAGTACTATTCATCACCGATGAACATCGAAAGGAATTAGTGGCTCAAATCATCACCGTTGCGGATGCCTAGTGCACTAATCCTCCAACGTATATAGGTTCCGTTAGCTGATGCCAATGTGTTTTAGTCTCCAATCGGAGGAGAATAGTCATTGTCATTGTCGACAGAGTCAGAAGCTGCAGAAGACATAGTTTGACTACGAGCCGCCATTGCCGAAGTAGAAGGGACTAACCATCCAATGCGTAGGACACCCGACCACTGACAGAAGAAGAAAGTTTTGAAATTTTGTTTAAGTGTTGAAATCATTGGCGAAAGTTAGTTGATGAGACCGCCGATGGACTTCATCATAAATTAGTTGATCTAGCACCGACCGTTGCGGAATATTAGACAACTATCCCGCAGATGCATTAGTCTCTCCACTTGTCGATGTTGAGGTGTTTAGTGTATAAAGGTTCCGAGATCTGATAAACTACTAAGGTGGAGTGAAGTTCTCAAGAATGCTGACATTGCTAAAGAGTTAGGGCTTATGGAAAATGCCATTGCATATTCCTAGAGAACTAAGTGTTCGATGCCATAGTAGGATGTTGTGCCGACCACCGAAAAAATTCGGTCCATGGAAATTATAACAAGATTGTTGGCCGCTGTTGCGGAATGATAGACCACTGCAAGCTCGATATGCGGAAGGAATTAGAAGAGAAACTCACCGATGGATGACTGTGGAAACCACAGGAAGATCTTTTTCCATCGTTGCGGTTGCTAAAAGGACTATGCACCCAATACACAGTTGTTTTGCTCGCCAATACAGGTCGGAAGTCTAGTTGTTTTTACCACCGTAGAATCAGAAAAATAGCGAGAAAGAGGTCCGATTGGGCCTAAGAAAATTTGGTTTTTTCAAAGAGATTTCTCAGCATTTTTTCAAATAGTTTTCAACTGATTTTCAGCATATTTTAGTAGATTATCAGTGGTCGCAAAGTTGAACAAGAAATGGAGAAAATTTTGTGTTTGAGCATAATTGTTGTTTATAAAATTTACAGAAGAAAAGGTAAGTATTTTTGATTTATATTAATGTTATGCATCTAAAAATTTGCTACTAACACATTTGCAGACTGTAGACAATTTCCAGGAGTAGTACGCCAGAAAGAATAGTGTGGTAAAGCAGAGGTGGTTCAGTCATGAGAACCCATGATGGGTATGATGCTCAATATTCTTACAAACATGCAGAAGATGCCATGGGAGAAAATGTTTGTAATAGAAATGATGACATAGAATCTAATGGAAGGAGATTCCAGGGGACACCTTTTGAGGTTGCAGCTATGATGAGAAGCTTATTTAAAGCCTAGGAAGAGCAGCATCAGTTGAATGTTTCCATATTGGAAAGCTTGACAGACTTGCAGAAAAAGATAGATTCTGGATGAGGTACATCAAGACCAGAAGGCAGTAAGAGCAACACTAGGAGAAGGAGAAGGACTTCCAGTGGATCATCTGACTTTGAAGAATCCAGTGGGGATACAAGTTCATCTTCTCATAAAAGGGAAAGAATAAGGCACCATAGGGATCACTCTCGGGATGAATTTAGGAAAGATAAACCTCCTACATTTGATGGTGAGATAAAAACGGGACAAAAAGCTGAGGCTTGGCTTCTTGGGACAAAGAAGTACTTTCAAGTGCAGGATTATTCAGGAAACATGAAGGAAAGAGTTGCCATATTCAATCTGAATGGAATGGCATCCATTTGGTGGGAACATTTCAAGCAAGTAAAGAGGATTAGCGAAAGAAAATTGAAGTGGAAATAGTTCAAGAAGTATTTCGGGCAAAAATACCTTTCTGACATGTATTATGATGACAAGATGAAGGAGTTCCATGAGATGAGATTGGGACAACAAACCATGGATGAATATGCAAATAAATTTTTGGAAATATTGAGGTATGTTCGGTACATCAGAGATGAAAAGGTGAAGATCCAATGGTTTCTAAGTGGATTTCCTCAAGCCTACAAAGATAGAATTAAGTTCTATGAGCTGAGAACTCTCAAAGAAGCAATAAGAAAGGCTAAATATTGCTGTGAGCAAAGCAAAGGTAAACCTGATTACCATAAGGCATGGAAGGACAAGAAGAATGAAAAGTTTGACCAAAAAAAGAAATGTTTCAAACCTTCTAGATTCAGGAATCAGTAGAAGCAGCCATCCTAAGCTGCGAGTAATCTAGTTGGAGAGACAGGTGGAAAGCATAAAGAGCCACATTTGAATAAAGGTCCACTCAAATGTTTGAAATGTGAAGGACCTCACTTGCGTAGATATTGTCCACTTGAGAATGGAAGTGCGGGACCAGCTTATAAAATTTAGGGAGCATAAACAGTGGGTCAAGTAGAAAGGGAAGTCCCTAGAATTTACATAGCACTGGAGGAATGCCAGGAAGATCATCAGTAAACTGTGGTTGAAGTTACAGGTAATATTGTTGAACAATCTGTTTTTATTTTGATTGACCCTAGTTCTACTCACAATTATATCACTCCTAGGGTAGTGGAGAGTTGTGCTTTTAAGAAGGTCAAGCATAGGAAAACTTGGTTAGTCCAACTTGCCACTAGGACTAAGAGAAAAGTCAGTGAATTGGTAGAGAAATGTCCATTGGTTATGGATGGATTGAACACTTATGTAGATCTGAATGTTCTACCGCTTGGTTCCTATGATGTTCTCATTGGAATGGATTGGTTAGAATCTCACTAAGTGAAGCTTCAATGTTATAACAAGACTTTTGAATGGATGGATGAAGAATAAAACCTAGTAGTTGTGAAGGGTATTCCAAAGGTAATTTTAGTAAGATAGGTTTCATCATTGCAGTTGAAGAAGTTCTGTAGGAAAGGTTGCCAGTTGTATGTAGCTCATATTCTGGAACCAATAGGATATGAGACTCCTAGGTTGGAGGACTATCAGGTGTTATAGGAATTCAAGGATGTGTTTCCTGATGATATTCTAGGGATTCCTCCACAGAGGGACATTGATTTCACCATTGAACTTGTGCTAGGAGCAACACCAGTGTCCAAGTCACCCTACAGGATGAGTACATCAGAGATGCAACTGCAAGAGTTGTTGGAAAATACCTATATCTGACCGAGTGTGTCTCCTTGGGGAGCACCAGTTCTATTTGTGGAAAAGAAAGATGGTACACTCAGGTTATGTATTGATTACAGGAAGTTGAACAAAGTTACTATGAAGAATAAATACCCTTTGCTTAGGATTGATGACCCCATTGATCAAATGAGAGGAGCAAAGGTATTTTTCAAGATTGACTTGAGGTCTAGTTACCATCATGTGAGAATCAAGGATGAAGACATTCATAAGACAACCTTCAAGACAAGGTATGGACATTGGGAGTTTGTAGTGGTACCATTTGGTCTCACAAATGCACCAACTACATTTATGTGCCTTATGAACAGTGCTTTCAGTAAGTATTTGGACAAGTTTTTTCTTGTTTTCCTTGATGACATTCTTGTTTATTCAAAGAATGAGGAAGAGCATGAAGAGAATTTGAGACTGACATTGCAAGTGCTCAGGGAACATCAACTGTATGCAAAACTGAGCAAGTGTGACTTCTATAGGGATAGAATTCAGTACTTGGGTCACATTATCTCAAAAGAGGGTATATCAGTGGACCCTGAGAATATCGAAGCCATTATGAATTGGCCTACTCCAAGAAATGTGACGGATGTAATATCTTTTATGGGACTTGCAGGATACTACAAGAGGTTCATTGAAGGATTTTCCAAGGTTGCACATGCCATAACATCTTTGCAAAAGAAGGGGATGAAATTCGAATGGAATTCGAAGTGTGAAGAAATCTTCTAGCGGTTGAAGAACCTTCTCACCAGTGCATCAGTATTGAAGGTTGCAGACCCAGAGAAATATTTTGTGGTATGTACCAATGCATGTGGACAAGGGCTTGGAGGGGTCCTTATGTAGGACAAACATGTGGTATGTTATGAATCAAGAAAGTTGAAGGAGCATGAGAAGAACTATGCCACTCATGATCTAGAGCTTGTAGCTATAGTACATGCTCTCAAGATGTGGAGACATTACTTGATGGGTAGAAGATTTGAACTCAGAATGGATCACTGTGGCCTGAAGTATTTGTTTGATCAACCTACTATGAATGCTAGGAAAGTGGTATGGTTGGAATTTATATGTGATTTTGATTTTGAAATCAAGCACATAAAAGGAAAAGAGAATAAGGTAGCTGATGCACTCAGTAGGAAAGTACAGGAAATGCATGTGGCATCTCTTAGTATTTTTCCAATCAGATTTGAAGCAGCAGATTGGTAATCATATTGTTGGAGATGAATTGTATGAGCAGGTAAAAGACAAATTGCAGCAACAAAGTCTTGAGAAGAAGTATGAGGGATATAAATTGGAAGAATATGGACTTCTCACTTTTAAAGGAAGAATTCATATTCCGAATGTAGCATATTTGAGGAGAATTGTTATGGATGAAATCCATCAAGCTCCGTATTTTGGTCACCCAGGATATCAGAAGACAATTGCTACAGCTAGAAGGCAGTACTTTTGGCCAAGTATGAAAAAGGACATGGCTGAATACATTTCAAGGTGCATGAAATGTCAACAGGTAAAGGTTGAGCATCAACATCCAGCAGGTTTGTTGCAGCCTTTGGCAGTTCTGGAATGGAAATGGGAATTTATTTCCATGGATTTTACTACAGGATTTTCGATGACTTCAAGACAACATGATTCCATCATGGTTGTGGTAGAGAAGTTGACAAAAGCATCACATTTTATACCAGTGAATTCTACGCATAAGACTGATGACATTGCAAAGATTTTCATGAAGGATATTTTCAAATTTCATGGATTGCGGAAGGAAATAGTTTCTGACAGAGATGTCAAGTTCATTTCCATTTTTTGGAAGGGGTTGTTTGCATATTTGGGTACAAAGTTAAACTTTAGCACTGCATATCACCCTCAGATAGATGGGCAGACAGAAAGAGTTAATCAGGTGCTTGAAGATATGCTTCGCATGTATGTGATGGACAAACCAACCAAGTGAGAAGATTACTTACACTTGGTAGAGTTTGCTTACAACAATGGACAACAGGAATACTTGGGGATGAGTCCATATGAAGATTTGTATGGAAGAAGGTGTAGGAAACTAGTGACTTGGGATAAACCAGTGAATAGAGTTGTGCTTGGACTGGAAATGCTCAAGGAAATGGAGCAAGAGGTTGTAAAGATTAGGCAAAATCTGAAGGAATCACAGGACAAACAGAAAAGCTATGAAGACAAGCATAGGATGAACAGAGAGTTCAGTGTTGGGGATCATGTTTACCTTAGAGTGAAGGAAAAGAAAATTTCCTTGAATCTTGGAAGTTGTGCCAAGCTGTCACCTTGATATTGTGGGCTGTTTGAAGTGCTTGAAAGGATAGGGCCTGTTTCATATAGACTTGCATTTCCTGCTAGTACTAGAGCTCATAATGTTTTTCATGTTTCTTTGCTCAAGAAATATGTACATGATCCTAAACATGTGATAAATTAGGATGTGATCCAGGTGGAACCCAAGGGAGAGTTCCAAATCGATCCAATGCGCATCCTCGAAAGGAAGGTCACAATGCTCCAGAACCAAGCCATAGGGTAGGTAAAGGTGCAATGGGAGCAATACGGTCCTGAAGAGGCTATGTGGGAGCTGGAGGATGCCATGCGATTAGCACATCCATTTTTTTTCAATCCTGTGGAACATTGAGGTAGTACCAATGTAGATTTTTGTTCAAATTTTGTAAAGAACTGAGGACAATTCTATTGAAGGGGGAGGGGAATGTAACACCCCAGTTTTGACCCCACTTGTAATAATTGTAAATAATCTTGGTGCAAAGCCAAAGGCCAAGGCCCCATAATTGATTTGGTTATGTTATGTTGTGGATTTAAATGGTCACCGATGGTATATCGGGACATGTGGCATACATATTAAATTGTGACATCATGTAAATGTGCATTTTAATTAATAACCTAGCCAGCTATGTTCATTGCAACTAAATTGAGAAGGGGCATGATTCCAAAGGATAAGGAAAGGGGAATGTTGAGCATTGAGTCATGGGGGAAATCCATGTGTCACCACCACCCTATTTGTTTCGTTGTTAGTTGGGATAGATATTGGCCGATAGGGAAACCACGACCATGCCCACATCTCTCACTCTCTCCCCACGACGCATTTGTTGGTCTGTCCACTCACTAGATAATGAGTCTATCCATCCACCTTTCCGCGGGCTGAGTTAAAAGGATGAATGATTCCATTGATGGGGGTTTTCCATTCCTCTTACACTGCCTTGCATTTCAAAGAGATTCTTCCCCTCTTGTTTAGGCAGAGTTTCTTCCCATTCACGCAGAGAGTGCATCTTTCCCACCAATTGTTGGCTTGCGAGCATGCTAGTTCTGCCTCATGAATTTGAAGGCTGGCGGATCGATTTATTTCCTTTGTTCATGCAGAGTCTGTGTCTTTTTCCACCATTTCCAGGCTGCATAATGTTTAGTCATTTCCTTCTTTGAATCATGAGATGAAGAATGCTACTCTATTGCTGGGTCGTGACCGTAATTTTATTCCACATTTTGTGTAGCTGTGTCTTTTTCCATCCCGCATAGTTTGGGAGTATTTTTTTCTCTTCCCATTTTCTATTCTGTGCAGCTACTCCAGTGATTGCATTAAGGATCGGGTTGAGGGTTCATAGTATTGTGGACTGTTGTTTGTCGATGAATGGATTGACTGTGTTTTTCCCCTGTAAGAGCTTGAATAGCTGTTTGGCTTCTTGCATGCAGTGGATTTGTCCTCGGACTGCTTTGGAGTGGTGAATGAGGGCTTGCGGTGCTTGATAAACCTGGTGGGTTGAGAACCACATAGACAGAGCTACTGAGATGGATTTCTTCTCCACAACCCCTGAAGAGCATTGGAGGGAATATTAGGGTCTAAGGGACTGCATTGCAGAAAAGGGACTGACTTCCTTGTGTTGGGTATGTGTGGGTGTTCTAGAAGCCAGGATGGCTTTGGTGTTGGTGTCTGTAGCTCTTCAGTGAGCTCACCATCTTAGCATTATCCTTTCCTAGCTCTTGGATGGCTTGATAAACCCAACTTTTTTGGCTTGGCTGATTTGTTGTTCGCCTGATAAAACCAACAATGTTGGCTTGGATGAACTATGTACCATTGTGGTGTTGTTATCTTTCACTATGTGTAAGTCTGTTTAGTTCCTTATTCCTTGGGGAATCATGCTCAGCTCAGGGGTGGCAGTGTTGCTGAGAGATTAACGAGCACGCAAGCCTATGGTTGGGTGGAATGTTGTAGCGACGTAGCTAGTTGTGGAACAAGTTCTCTATAAATATAAGTACTCCTACCTAACTTGTGTCTGTAATTATATAATTAAAATTGATGATTTAGGATATACATGTTAAATGCTGATCTATATATGCATGAATGCTGATTGAAATGTTTTTCTTCCGTTGTGTATATGAATGACTATGAATCGTAATGTGTTTTATGTTTTTAAGTATCATGCTTTAGCACTATATGCATGTATCTTCATGGTCATGGGGATAGATACCCAGATGATTTGACATATAGTAGCATCCTCTTCGCCAGTCGGAGGCTCAGGAACATTACAACTTTCTTGGGGGACATGACCACAAAATTAGGGAAGTTTGCCCCTGCAACAACTTGAAGTGGTTGAGGATGTTGCCATGTGTCAGTTTACTCTCACCCCAGTCTATTCCTCCTAGTGAGTAAGTGGACAATCATTCAGAAACCTCCTTAGGCTATTTGTCTCATCTTTTATTTATTACGTAATAAAATATTCAACATAATTAATTACAGTGATCCCTGACCCCACTTGGTCAATAGTCATAAAATTTACAATAAAAATAAAATATAATGTTTTATTAAATATAAAATGTTATTGAAATTGGGGTACGTGACATACACCCCCCGTTAAGTACAACATCATCCTCAATGTTGCTTTATTCATCATCCTCACAGCTGGCGTGGAATAGAATTGGATATTGTAATGTCCCCAAAAATTGAAAATAAATTTTTTTTATAGGCTAATGAAAACTACCCAAAAGGGATCATTAGTACTCATGCAGAAACATAGATGCTCCTTAATCTTTCAACCTCTTTGGTCTCTTCCCATTGTCTTGTAAATCTCTTATTCATTCCGTGACTATTAGTTCGTTTACTTCTTATGTCTTAATTCTGTTATTTAAACTGTCGATCTATCATAGTTACTACTGTCGGTGAATTAATGAGTTATTTAGATCATTGTTTTACTCCTGCACATGTATACTTTGTTTATTTAATGAAAACTAACTTAAATTTATTGATGGGAACAAAGTGATGGAGTCACGGGACTCGTTCTCCCATGACGATCTGAGAGGTAAGATTATTCTTCATTATGTAGGCTTACTTAGTTCATTCAAACTAAGGAACTTTATTCATTTATTCACAAGTTACTCTTACAACCACGGGGGCTTCACTTGTTGACCAATATCCTATCACGTTAGTTCATATTGTGGGTTTTAAAATTATCAAAAATCGAACCAATATATTGTAGGTATTGGGNAAAAAGTGTTGGGTCAATATCTCTCGAAATTAAGGGTATTATTTAATATCCCACAATCGCACGTGCTATGTGAGATGTTCACTAAGTGAAGTCCCTGTGCTTACAACATCGGAATTATTGGTTACTTGACACAATTCTGTCCTTAGTTGTACTTCATGTTCCATCTTGCACTTTGTTACTATTTTGTTTTACGACTCAGGTACGCCCTATGTTTATTATCTATCTTTTATTTCTTAATTTACTAAATGCTTATGAATTTATATTACTGTCCTTTCGTTATTATTATTTATCTCTTGTTTACCTACTTACTCGTCTCTTGTTTCTATTTTGCAGGTTTTACATTGGTGATGAGCTGGTACACTTACACTTGTTCTTCCTAGCAAGGGAATTATGGCATACTATGTTTTCCATATTGCCTAAATGCTACAACCTAGACCTATGAATTGAACACATACACTACCTATATGAGCTAGCATAAAGGGCAAGTTATAACACTATAAGATTAAAGCTAAGGGACAGACATTTGTAATACTATATGGTAGTTTTGATGCTAAGGGTAAATAATTGTAATACTACGTGATAGTATCGAAATACTATATGATAGTATCAAGGGATTCCCATAACAGGAGGTTGGGACTATGGTATATAAACCACGTCATTAGTATTTGTCCTGCGCTGACTTTTAAAGGGTGGTGAAACCATAGTGTAGAGGGTTTATCATATGACATGGTTGATTTAATGTTGATCCACAATTTTATGGTTTGGGTTTATGGTGGTGTTAATGGCCACTAGCTGGTACCATTAATGCTATCAGGGTTGGTGAAAACCATTGGAAAAGGTCTTGGCACTCGTTGTATGAGCATTATGGTATGGGAATTGTGGTGTAACAAAACCTCTGCACGTTTGGAGAATGGGGTCGACCCCAATGATTTGTAGGTAAGCTCATCTGTCTGTGTAAAAAATGCAAGTGTTTCGTTTGTTTTTTATTCATGGCATGGTCATGCTCCTCATACCATTGTTTGTTTGTTTCAGGTAGAGATGAAGGCGCTCTGGGGTTTGCACAGGGCGATACTATTGAGTTGGGATTTCTCCTTTACGGCCATGGTAAGCCTGTTAGCAAGAATCACTTGCCTCCTCTCATTTTGGGCATTCCTGAGTTAGAAATATTTATTGGGTTGGGGTTTTGTGTGGCACTTGGTTACTCTACCTTTGGGGTTTATGTTGTAAATTTCTCTGGTTTTAAATGGACTCTCGTAGAGAGATTTGGCATTTGCTTGGGCCATGGCTACACCCTTACTTGTAATGGTTCCAAAGCTCATAGCCTACCATTAACGTTTTAATTACTTGACTGTCTGACATAGGGATTTTGGGACTCTCTATGTAAATACACGGTGCATTGGTTTTTAAAATGAAGCCTGTAATGTTTTGGTATGAATTACTTATGAATTTCTCCAGCATTTAAATACTGTGTAACTTGGGTTGTGTGGACTCTAAAGGAATCGATTGTTGCCTCACATCCTTCAGAAAAAATACTCTGTGTATAAATTATTATGTTGGGTTGTGGCCCTATCCACCACACTCTGTTTGCGTATTTATTTTTTGGGTTTGTACTCTAAGCAAGGAGATCTTATAGCTTAGGAGTTATTCCATGGGATGCACCATTATAAAAATGGTGTCGTAGCTCATTGGATTTCTAGCACGTGCTCTGCACTAGCATTATTAATAGAGTCTGTGTTTTTAAACAGAGTACTGTAATTTTATTTATGTAATGGCTCAGTGTGGGTGCACGCCATGCCACGAATGGCATGTGCCTCTCCCAACGACTGTAATATATTTTTAATTGATATTTTATAATGTATATTGTTTAATTTGAAAAAGATAAGGCTGTGACAACCCAAGGTTAAGACTACCCATGATTTCGATTTGGTTTGAAATCATGACTGTGTGATTAGTTTTTAAAATTGGCCAAGGTTGTAACTAGGGCCCTTATGATCTCATTGTTAGTGTGTGAGTCGTTTGGATTTTGTGGCATAGCTTGAAATCGTAGCCTGTACATACCAGTGGTGTAACATGGATTGTATGGAAAGATTATACGATTTTCTTACTGTTTGGATTTGAAAAGTTTATGAATATATTAATGTTAAAGTAATGGGCCTGGACATCTATAGGATTCGATGTTGCGACCTCTTGGGAGAAAAATGGGTTTTAATTGTTTAAATGATACGTTGGTTATGTATAGATTTTAAATGGGAGTTTTAAAACCCTTTATGTGTTTATGATGGATGACTGTAATAATAGGACTGTGAAATTGAATATTCGATTTATGTTAATGGATATGATTTGGATTGTGGATTTTATAAAATAGTACAGAGTTTGATAATGGACCACATGGATGGTCACGATGCCTTCTCTATTTAGTTACTTTGGATTATGTTTATTAAAATGGAATGTTATGATATTTAAATTTGTTTTTACATGGTTATGCAGAGAAAACCCTAGAATGTCTTTAATAATTTGTTAGCTTGTTTATTATATGAATTCTATTTGTTTATAGTTTATAATAAATCGAATAGAACATAAATTATAAAACTATTTGAATACTATTATAAACATATGTAATTCTCTCTCTCTCTCTCTCTCTCTCTCTATATATATATATATATAATTAACCTACACTCCAGAATGAAACTTGAATTAAAAACAACTCTCTACTTACAAATGGACTATGTCAGCAGAGCATTAACTATAGATAACCAGATAAAAACATAATGCTAAGTTCAAACCTAGTTAGTACAGGAACATTTATGAGAGATGCAACCCTAAACGTAAACAACCTATGTTTAGTAATTTATATATACAAACCCTAGTAAATTGTTAACCACAAGACAAAACCATTAGGGTTATAAATTTCATTGCAGCCATTACTTAACATAAACAGTACTGAAACTTTGGAAATAATTAGAATAGGCCTTTAAGGGTTTCGTACCTGAAAATTGAAGCTTTGTCAATGGCTGCACCTGCACACTTAAATAACAAGTATTAATAATTCAATGTAGATTTGACCTCTGTTTGATGACCAAATTACTTGGGAACTACCAAGTTCCTTCCAACCATGACCCGACACCGTTCCTGGTTATTATCCAGATCCCCCTGAGATAGACTCCAACATGCAAGTAGCTTAGAGATCCTAAGTTAGGGTTTCCTGACTGGTAATCAGTTCTGAATCAGTCCTTTTTTCCTTGTAGGAAAAAAGTTCTCCAAGAAAAAACTTGAGAGAAAAAGAGGAAGAATAATAATTCTCCTAGATGAAAAATCAAAACCCCTGAGCCTTTGCTTGGCTTGAGTCTTTATAGGCAGAATTTTCAGTCAAAGGGGCAGTTAAATCAAGAAATACTTGATTTCTTTTTTATTTACTGGGGTAATTTTCAAATCTTAACCTAGGAAATTTAACTAGTTCCTAGTTTGTTTTTCATAAATATTTCACTATTCATTAATCCTTCAATAATAAATAATAATTGGTGGAGATTCTCTTCTTTATTTATTTAATTACATAATTAATCATAATTAATTATTTATACATACTATGTATAAAATACATAGTATTAAAATACTTGTTAACACTTGTCTTCGAGCATCATGTGTCATGATCCCTTAGACGCAACGACACTTCTTTTATGAAGGTCAAGTAGATAGATGGCTTAGGTCTACTAGGCTAGGAAACTCTAAACATCCTTGCATGTTGTATTTCCCTTTTATAACGTGGTAGTTCTTCAGTACTTGATAAGAATATAGAAATTCAAAGTTTCATTTAATCACTTAAAAATAAGTATGATGAGATCAAAATTATAGCTCGATTCATTTTCACTCGGAGGTGATTTTAATATTTTCAGTAACACCTAGCACTTACTAGAGTCCATACTCAACACTTATAACAGGGAGTTACAAACATAGTACAATTCCAGAGCTCACGCTCAACAAAAAATGCTAGGATGTACTTGTATGATACACCTAGGGATACAATGGCCAAAGATCCGATGCTCCAGGGCTTATTCTCAACACCAACATGGAATGCTCCAGATCTTATTCCCAAAATTTCCAATTATATTTTCATGTGTTCCATATCTTTATGCTCATCACAAATGTAAGTACTCATGTGTTCTAGAGCCTCTCGTTCAACACAAAACATCTCAACGATCACGTGCTTTAGGGTCCACGCCCAAACATTTCATCAATCATGTGCTTCAGGGTCCACACCCAAGAAAAATATTTCATCAATCATGTGCTTCAGGGTCCACGCCCAACACAAAACATATATATACCTATATATCATCAACAATTGGCTTTCACCCAATATACAAAAAAAAACATCATTTTCATATGTAGTGGGGTCTTTGACCCAAAAATAAAACATCAATATAATCATCATGATCAATAGGCTTATTCCTATGATTGGTAGGTCCAAAATTTGGGACATTACATCCCTCCCCACTTAGTACAACACCGTCCATGGTGTTCTAGAGACTTTGAATGAGATCATGAAACAAGGCGGGGTAATCCTTTCTCATGGTGGCCTCATTCTCCCAGGTAGCCTCATCTACCTCAAAGTGATTCCACTGCACTTTCAATTGGACCACAGTGCACTTCTAAAGCTGTACTTCTCTCTTGTCCAATATATGCAAAGCCTCAAGCGAAAATTCCCCTTCAGGTTCCACCTATAATAAGGACCAATCAATGAAATGCTTAGTGTCATAAACATATTTCTTTAATAAAGATGCATGGAATACATTATGAACTATTACATGCGCAGGTAATGCTAATTCATAAGCAACTAGTCCTTTCTTGGCCAGAATTTCAAAAGGTCTACGAAACCTAGGTGCTAACTTACCACACCTTCCTAAGCTCAACGATGTAACACCTTGGTTTTGACCTTGTTTGCATTAAATGTATATGATGTATATATTGTAATTAATCATGGTGTAAAGAAAAAATCCCCACCATCGATTTGGTTGTTTTATGTTTCGGCGATTGAAATCGTTGCCGATGGAATATTGTGCTATCTAGCACATATTAATTCTGGCATCATGTAATTATGCATTTTAATTAAAATGAACCCCAACCAGCTATGTCAATGCAACCATAATGAAAAGGGAATTATTTTTCCTAAAGGATAAGGAGGGGAAATTATTAAACTTTGGGCCAATGGGGAAAATCCAAGTGTCAGCTGTTAAACCCATTTAGTTGTCACCCACCCTTTTGAATTACTTACCTTTCCTTGTCTCAATTAGTCAACTACCACATTAAAACCTCTGATGTTAGTTGGGAAGTTCTTGCTGGGCAGTGGTGTGTGACAAGACTGTTAGTCCTTTCCCACAAACACACTCCACCAACATACTGGTTCACCCTCACGTGGGCAGAAAGAGAGGGGATGATCCCATTCTTGCATTCTTTCCCATCCTCATGCAAAGACAGCCGTTCTTCTCCTCATGCATAGGTTTTGACATTTTTACACACATAGAGAGGTGGGAGAGTGGCTTCATGTGCACAATTTTGATGTGTGTGTGAATTTCATGGTTGGGGGATTTTGTTGTGTGTATTTCTCTTCGTTGTGGTTCTGACCGTGTGAATTCACATCCACGTGGGTTATTTTTCCTTCCTCATTCCTTTGAGAAATCGATTGCCGTTGGTTTCCCCATGATTTTGGTTTGCTGTGGGTTCTTATTGAGTCATTTTGGCCATGATAGGGCCAAGAATGATTCATGAATCATATTTCCTAGTCAGAGTTGCGTATTACCCAAATTATCACCTTGGTTGTTCTGTGGTGTTTGATTTTCTTCCCTAGAGTTGTGAATTGCTTGTTTTGCTGTGTGTATGCAATGGTTGGTATTTGGATTGTGTTAGAGTGGGAATGAAGGCTTGGTATGCTTGATAAACCTAGTACCTTTGGGAGCCACATAGACAGATCTAGAGGGATGGCTTTCTTCTCCACAACCCTTGAATAACACTGGAAGGGAAGTCAGGGCTTGAGGGACTGATTCCTTGTGTTGGGTGTGTATGGGTGTCCTAGAAGTCAGGCTAGTTCTGGTGTAGGTGTCCTTAGCTCTTCAATGGGCCCACCATCTTAGCATTAATCTTTTCCCAGCTCCCTGATGGCCTGATAAACTCAACTGTATTGGCTTGGCTAATTTGTGTATCTTTGGCTATGTGTGAGCTGCTTAGTTCCTTATTCCTTGGGGAATCATGCCCAACTTGGGGGTGGCAGTGTTGCTGAGAGATTAAGGAGCACACTAGCCTATGGTTGGGTGGAACGTTGTAGCGACGTAGCTGGTTGTAGGACAAGTTCTTCATAAGGTAAGTATTCTTGTGTTCAATCTCTGCAATCATATTTGATGTTTAATGAATTATGATGAACATGTTGAATTCTTGAATGTATGTTTTTATTCCATTGTATGTCGAATAATTATGCATCTCTGCATGTTTTAATTCAAAACATTTTAGTTTTTATGTATGTATATGTTCATGGGGCTAGTTTCCTAGATAGTTAATGGTATGGTAATGTCCTCTTCATCGATCGAAAGGTCAAGGACATTACAAACAAGCTCCATTTTGATTTTACTTTCAAGTAGACATGCTCACCTACTTGATAGTCTTTATCTTTTCTTTTCTTATTTTCATAACTTTTCTGAGGGTCTTGTGCCTCATTAAGGTTTCCCTGGACCTTGGTAACTATCTATTCCAAGTCCAATAACAGGTTAGGCCCTTACATGAGCCAATCCATTGGACTGTCCTAAGTAACTGGGGTCCTACATTTCCAACTATAGAGTACCTCAAAAGGACTCATCTTGGCGGAAGCCTGATACCCGTTGTTATATGCAAACTCTACAAGGTGCGGATAATCTTCCCACTTGGTCGGGTTGTTCATGACATACATTCAAAGCATGTCTTCAACAATTTGGTTCACTCTTTCAGTCTTCCCATTCGTCTGCGGGTGATATGCAGTGCTAAAGTTCAGCTGCGTCTCTAATCCAGAGAATAAAGATCTCCAAAAGTTCCTTGTAAACTTAAAATATCGATCTGAGATAATCACTTTGGGTATCCCATGCAATCTAAATATCTCTTTCAGGAAGATATCGATAATGTTCACGGCCTTGTAGTTTGATTTCATGGGGATGAAGTCTTCCGCCTTTAACATCTTGTCAATGACTATGAAGATGGAATCATTTTTATTCTTACTTTTCGGTATGCCAGTAATAAAATCCATACTAATAACCTTCCACTTCCATTCCAGAATGGGAAATGGGTGTAGCAATCCTGAAGCATGCTGGTGCTCAGCCTTAACTAGCTGACATACCTGAAATTTCACAATAAACATTTCAATGTCGTCCTTTAACTTATTCCAAAAGAAGTGTCTCTTGACGGTAGATATCGTCTTTTGATATCCTGGGTGCCCTATGAAATTCTGTGGGGATGCTAGACTGAATGTCCTGTCCAACTGGAACATACAATCTATCTTTGGACCATAGTAGTCCGGATTCATCCACCTTGTATTCCTTCTGTTGTTGAAACAACCAGTCCTCTTGGACCTTCTTAAGGGTCTCCACATAGAACGGGTCAACCTTTTTGGTTGTTCTAATATTCTCATGCAAATATGCATTAGTTTGAATCATGGTCACCTCATATATCATATGAGTCTGTCGACTCAATGCATCACCAACTTTGTTCTCTTTTCCCTTGATATGCTTTAGTTCAAAGTGATACTCACTCAGGAAAGCCAACCATCTGGCTTGCCTCACATTCAGATAAGGTTTATTGAATAAATACTTTAGACTCATATTGTCAGTCTTTAGAAGGAACTTCCTTCCCATGAGGTAGTGCCTCCACATCTTCAGAGTGTGGATAATGGCCGCTAGCTCAAGATCGTGCATGGGATAATTCTACTCATGCTCTTTTCATTTTCATGATTCATAACTGATTGCATGGTCTTTCTGTAAGAGGACCCCTCCAAGTCCTTCCTTACTTGCATCCATGCATACATTTAAATCCTCATCGGGATCCACAATTCGCAACACTGGTGTGTTCATCAAAAGCTACTTAAGTTTTTGAAAACTTTCTTCACACTTGTCAATCCATAAGAACTTGTTTGCTTTATTCTGCAAAGCCATAATGATGCAAGCGATTATTGATAAATTATTAATGAAATTTTGATAATACTCAGCTAAACCCAAAAAGGACCTAAAGTCAGTGACACTAGTCGGGGTGGACCAATCCTTTATGGATCGAATCTTTTTCGGGTCGACAACTATTCCTACCTCGGATGTGATGTTACCCAGGTACTGTATGTTTGGTTTGTAAAAATCACATTTCCTAAACTTAGCATAGAGCTAGCGTTCTCTCAACAACCTAAGTACTATGTGAAGGTGTTCTTCATGTTCCTCTTTATTCTTGGAATAAACCAGAATGTCATCAATAAAGAATATTACAAACTTATCTAGATATTTATTGAATATGCTGTTCATCATACACATAAGGTTTGTAGGTGCATTGGTCAAACTAAATGGCGTCACTACAAAATCGTAGTGCTTGTACCTCATACGAAAGGTGGTCTTGGGGATATCTTCATCTCAGATATGCACTTGATGGTATCCAGATCGTAGGTCAATCTTCGAAAATGTTTTGGATCCTCCCACCTGGTCGAAGAAATCATCGATCCTAGGGAGTGGGTAACGGTTCATTATAGTCATTTTGTTCAACTGACGGTAATCAATGCACATCTGCATCGTACCATCCTTATTCTTTACGAACAAAATTGGTGCTCCCCAAGGGGACACATTGGGTTGGATATACCCCTTCTCTATTAATTCTTGCAACTACAGTTTGAGTTCCACCAATTCCGGTACACTCATGCGGTAAAGGGTTTTGGAAGCTGGAACTGATCCTGGGGTCAGTTAGATGGAAACGTTTAGGTCTTGTTTTCGAGGTAATCAGTGGATTTCCTAGGGAAACACATCCTTGAAATTTTCAAGTATGGGGAAGTATTCTATGCGTTGTTCTCTATCAGACTCTACGTCTCGAATGTTCACTGCAAATAACTTGCAGTTCTTCCTAACACACTTATTTGCTTGTAAGGCAGATATTTATCTTACAGAAACTTTCTTTGGGATGCCTTGAACCTTCACTTGGTTCCCTTGGCCATCAGTACAGAAGATAGACTTGTGTAGACAATCGAGCATGACATGGTGCTATTCCAACCAGTCCATGATGATAAGAATATCATACAATCCTAAAGGTAGGATGTTCAGGTTTACCTTAGTAAGGAAAACATTCAAGTTTACTTCACATTCTTTAACAATATCCAAAACCTTCTGTTTTGTGCCAGTAGAAAACTGTACCAACCATGGTTTATCATGCTTTACTTTGCTTAACTGGCATAAATCACCAATATTAGGTGCAACATAGCTCCGACAAGTACTGGGATCAATAAGTATTGAAATAGAGGTGTTTAAGATCTTACCTTCAATCTCTACCATTGTAGCTTGATGGTCCACCTGTCAGCCATCTAATGCTACATAGATTCACGGGGTTCCCACTATATCCTCAATGGTAGGTTCTTCTTGCAGGTTATGCAAGACTCCATTGTTCTTGTTCTTACAATCTCGGGCATAATGTGGCCCTCTACACTTCTAGCACTTGATCACTAAAGGGGTAGCATTGGCTCCACTTGCCACTTGCTTATCCCCATTAGGAGGTGGTACATAAGGCTTCACACCAGTTTTATTGAAGTTCTTGTTCATTGGAAAGTTGTTATTTTTCTTTCTATAAGGCTGTGGGTTTGACGTAGGCTTGCGGTTATTAGAAAAGTTTCTAGACTTTTCTTTGTTTCGGTTCTAGTTTTCTTGCCGTAACTACCCATGCTCATAGTAGAGTCAGGCCTTATGTAGCACAATATCCAGAGTCTTTGGAATGTCGAATTCAATCCTGTCCTCAAAACTGGGAGGAAGACATCCTAGGAACTACTGGATCTTCACCTTTTCTTCTTTGATATATGGCACATAATGCAACAGATCTAGAAATATGTTTTTAAATGCATCCATTGTCACGTCCCCATGCCTTCGAACGATGAAGAGGACGCGACTACAAGCTTCATACACCCGGGCTAAGAGCCCCATGAACATGTACAGGCATAAAATTTGCTGAAACATAATGCTTAAACAAAATTTGCCCTAAAATATGCACACAGGATTGTTTATCATGCACAGATGTAATTTAATCATCATACACAGCGGAAAACCAACAACATTCATACATGCATGTATTCATTTAACGTGTTCATCAATTTCATTAACAGAAATTAATATTGCAGAGGTATAATGGACAAGATCACTTATCTTATGAAATCTCCTTCCGCAACTAGCTACGTCGCTGCAACGTTCCACCCAACCATAGGCCAGCGTGCTCCTCAATCTATCAGCAATGCTGCAACCCCCGAGCTCGGCATGATTCTCCAAGGAATAAGGGAACTAGCAGGCTTACACATAGCCATGGATATACAAAACATAGCCAAGACAACACAGTTGAGTTTGTCAGGCCATCAAGGAGTTGGGAAAGGCTAATTTCTAAGCTGGTGAGCTCATTACAGATCCAAGAACACCTACACCAGAACTAGCCTGACCTCTATGACACCCAAACACACCCAACACAAGGAATTAGTCCCTTCTCTACTACACAGTCCCTCAGGCCTTGCATTCCCTTTCAGTGCTATTCAGGGGTGATGGAGAAGAATGCCAGCCCTCTAGCTCTGTCTGTGTGGTTTCCAGGCACCAAGTTTATCAAGCAAAACTAAGCCCCCATCCCTACTCCTCTCACAGTCCGAAGACCAACCATTGCACTCCGACAATTAATTAGCTATCACATCTTAAACAGGGAAAAGCCTCCCTAGTGAATTACACAATACCAACCGCAATAGAAAATACAATTCTAGTAGGGGAAAAATCATAGCCCGTCCTAGGCAACAAAATAACCGGGAACAAATACACAGACCATGCTGGGAAATAAACCACCATCTTCTAACCTGTGCGTGAGCAATCAAACAATTGCAGACCCCACGAATCAGCCCGTGAGGAAAGGATATAGCTGCACTATTCACCAATCCATAGAAGGAAAACCACTTGGGTAAAAACTAGGAAAAATTCCTGTGCGTGAAAGCAATGAGCAGACCATTCGAAGTGCGGGAGGGCAAGCAACTACAGGAGGACGCGAAATTGCAGTGCGTGGATGTTCAACAACTTGTGGAGCCAAGAAAAATGTCTGCGTGAGGGATGAACAACAAAATCGTCACGTGAGTGGAATTTCCTGCATGAGTGAAGTCAACAGGGGTGGAGTGTACATGAGGGAGAGGACTGACAGTCCTGCCATCCCACTCCCAAAGCAATTAACTGCCTCAACCACTAGCAGTAATTTTTTTAATGAGAGTGGTTGGAATAAAACAAGGTAAGAAAACACATGGATTTTGGCCCCATTGGATAAAGTTGGACAATTCCCCCACATCCTTATCCTTGTGAAAATCATGCCCCTTTCGATTTAGTTTCTGCGACCGTAGCTGGTTGTGTTCATTCAATTAATTATAGATTTATATTTACATGATGACCAACATAATATATATACCGCATGCCCCGATACGCCATCGGTGACAATTTAATTCCAAAACATAGCATTGCTGATCAATGGTGGGGGCCTTGGCCTTTAACTCCACACCATGATCATTTACAATATACACATCATACACATCTAATGCAACGGGGTCAAAACCGGGATGTGACATCCATGGTCATGGACCCCATGCATAGTTCATGGAACTATTTTACCTTGTGGTCAAAGAACCTTTCCGACATGTATTTTTCTTGGAAAATATTTCGGAAGTTTTCCTAGCTTATTTCTAACAGCTCATCTTTCTTGGTGTGCTTTAAATCTCACCACCATCTTGCTTCCTTACCATTCAGTTTGTAGATGGCAAGGCTAGCCTGCATCACACTGGAATAGTTATGAACCTAGAAATACTTGCTCATTCCCAACAACCATTCTTCATCCTTTTCTCCCATATTTACTTCTCCTTCGTAGGTCGAGGCTCTTATTTTTCGAAACTCCCCCTGAAGACTGTCATCACTTCTTTGCCTCTTTCTCTTTGGAGAAAGTGAGTCATCACTAGAAGGAATGTGATGATCTCCTTTAGTTGCCTCAGGCATACCTTCTTTTTCTGCTTCTCTTGGGCTACTGGCCCGCTCATGGTACGGTTTTATTTTGGATCTATTGGTGGATTGGGTAGGTTTACCTTGCGGGATCCCTCCCTTCATGTTACGCAATAATGCTTCATTTATAGCTTGTTGTTCCTTTCTTTCATTTAGACTGACTTCTTTGAAACTTTTCAGTTCAGCTTGGAGACTATGCAAAGTTTTCAACACATTAGAATTTAGCTCGACCACCAAGTTCACCTCTGGAGTGGGGTTGGTCATTTCTTCCTGCTAGTTGTTTTCTGCCCCAGTATTCATAAACTGAACAGTGCTGTAAAAATTTTCCTAAAACACAATTTTTTAAATAGCAGCAAAAATTTCTGTTATTAACAAAATTTACTGATCATACTTTATTTTCTTTGCGTGAATGCTTGGTGCACCCATAAGTCTCTGAGTATTGAAACTGGGCTCTGATACCACTTGTAATGTCCCCAAAAATTGAAAAAAAAATTAAAAATTATAGGCTAGTGAAAACTACCCAAAAGGGATGATTAGTACTCATGTAGAAACATAGATGCTCCTTAAACTTTCAACCTCTTCAGATTCTGCCCATTGTCTTGTAAATCTCTTATCCATTCCGTGACTATTAGTTCGTTTAATTTTTATGTCTTAATTTTGTTATTTGAACTGTCGATCTATCATAGTTACTACCATTGGTGAATTAATGAGTTATTTAGATCATTGTTTTACTCCTGCACATGTATACTTTGTTTATTTAATGAAAACTAACTTAACTTTATTGATGGGAACAAAGTGATGGAGTGGCGGGACTCGTTCTCCTATGATGATCTGAGAGGTAAGATTATTCTTCGTTATGCATGCTGACTTAGTTCATTCGAACTAAGGAACCTTATTCATTGATTCATAGGTTACTCTTACGACATCAGGATTATTTGTTACTTGACACAATTTTGTCCTTAGTTGTACTTCCCGTTCTGTCTTGCACTTTGTTACTGATCCGTTTTATGACTCAGGTACGCGCTATGTTTATTATCTATCTTTTATTTGTTAATTTACTAATGCTTAGGAATTTATATTACTATCCTTTCATTATTATTTTCTATCTCTTGCTTACCTACTTACTCATCTCTTGTTTCTACTTTGCAAGTTTTAAATTGGTGATGAGCTGGTAGACTTATGCTTGTTCTTCCTAGCGAGGGAATTATGTCATACTATGTTTGCCATACTGCCTAGCTGCTACAACCTAGACCTATGTTTTAATCTTTTTAGTAACCCCTAGTGCCTACCAGAGCCCATACTCAACGGTTATAATAGGGAGTTACAAACATAGTGCAATTCCATCACTCACGCTCAACACTAAATTCTAGGATGTACTTGTATGATACACATAGGGATACAATGGCCAAAGATCCGATGCTCCATAGCTTATGCTCAACACCAACATGGAATGCTCTAGATATTATTCCCAACATTTCCAATTATATTTTCATGTGTTCTAGAGCTTTATGCTCAACACAAATGTAAGTACTCATGTGTTTTGGACCCTCTCACTCAACACAAAGCATCTCATCGATCATGTGCTTCAGTGTCCACACCCAAACATTTCATCAATCATGTGCTTTAGGGTCCACACCCAACACAAACATTTCATCAACCATGTGCTTCAGGGTCCACGCTCAACAGAAAATATATATATATACCTATATATCATCAACAATTGGATTTATCCCAATATACAAAACAAATCATCATGTTCATATGCAGTGGGGTCTTTGACCCAAAAATAAAACATCAATATAATCATCATGATCAATAGGATTATGCCTATGATTGGTAGGTAAAAAATTCGGGACATTACAGATATGCTTCCCACATATGACTCTCGAATTCTCAGGTTGCTTCTTCTGGACCAAGGTGCTTCCATTGCACCTTCACCTGTCCAGTGGTGCGATTTTGACGTAGGATTTCCCTCTTGTCGAGGATACAATCTGGTTCCACCAGAAAATATCCTTTGGGATCCACTTATACATCATTCCAATTTATCACATGAGTAGCATCATGTACATATCTTTTTAAAACAAAAATATGAAAAACATTATGAACTTTAAGATTTGGTGGTAAGGCCAATTTGTATGCCACCGGTCCAACCATGGAAAATATTTCAAAGGGCCCATAGTATCTGGGTGATAGCTTACCACAAATCCCTAATTTTAAGGAAATTTTTTTAGGTTATACCTTAATGAAAACATGTCCGCCCACCTAGAACTCTTTCTGAGCTCGTTTAAGATCTGCTTGGCTCTTCTGTCTATCATGTGCAACCTTTAGATTATCTTTTACCTTCTTCATGGTTAATTCCATTTACTTTAATAACTAGGGTCCTAATATTAACCTGTCAATGGGGTTACTCGATGAGATGGGAGTTCTATATTTTGTGCCATAAAAAATTTCAAATGGGATGAATTTTGATGAAGCTTGCTAGTGGTTGTTGTATGCAAAATCAACGAAGTGTAAGTAGTCCTCCCATTTACTTGGTTGTTCTCTAACGTACATCCTTAACATATCTTCCAAAGAATTATTTACCCTTTCAGTCTGTCCATCCGTATGTGGATGAAAAGATGTACTGAAATTTAAAGTAGTATTTAGACCTTTAAATAAGTATTTCTAGAAGTTTCCCATGAATTTAGAGTCCATGTCAGAAATTATAACTTTTGGTATTCCATGCAAACAAAAAATTTGTTTCATAAATATTTCAGCAATATTAGAAGACTTATGAGTGGTCTTTATTGTATAAAATGGGCTTCCTTACTGAGTTTGTCAACAACTACCATTATAGAATCATTCTGGTTCTGATTTTTAGGAAACCTGTAATGAAATCAATATTGATTATTTCCCATTTCCAGCTAGAAATTGGTAACGACTGTAATAAAATGGCTAGATGCTAATGTTCAATCTTAACTTGTTCACATTCAAAATATCTAGCAATATATTATGCCAACTCATTCTTCATATTCGACCAAAACTAATATTTTTGTAACATAGTTATTCTCTTCTCATAGCGAGTGTGTCCAGAATAAGGACTCTTATGTATTTTATTCAAAATTATCAATTTAACTTTAGGTGCATTAGATACATAGAATATATTTTTATAAAGTATTAAATCCTTTTAATTTAGACTACATAGCCTGTATTTAAATTTTCAGTTACATTTTCTGCCACTTTAGCTTGCATTTTTCGATAATTTTCATCCAATTTTACTCCTTCTTCGAGCTGATCTTGTTAATCTGTTCTATGAGTACTGATTTCTGCCATAAAATTTAATCTTATGTTCCTACTGAAAGCATCAGCTACTTTGTTTTCCTTTCCCTTGATATGTTGGATCTCGAAATCATACTAGCTAAGGAAAGCTAGCCACCTAGCTTGCCTTTTGTTTGAATTTGGTTGATCCAAGATGTTAGGGTTAACCTTGACTTGAGATCAAGTCAAAGGTGGTTAGGTCTAGCACATGGTTTTGGCACATGGTTTGTTGTAGCCCATGGCATTGTCCCATGGTATTGCAGGTGTTAACCTTGACTTGAGATCGAGTCAAAGGTGGTTAGGTCTAGCACATGGTTTGGGAACATGGTTTGTTGTAGCCCATGGTATTGTCCCATGGTATTGCATGTGATTAAGCCTTTATAAGGCTTGAGGAGGCTCCATTGTAATCGTACTAGATGTGGGCATTGTATTGTATTGGAAGATAAATTGTGAGAGCGTGAACAGGAAGTGCAGCGGTTTTATTGCAGGGTGTATCCCTTCATCTTTCTGGACTACAATAAAAGGACTGGAAAATTTCTTTGTGGATGTAGCCCATCGTTTGGGTGAACCACGTTATATCTGTGTCTCTTTGTATTGTTTTAATTTGTTTTGCATCTTGTTTATTGATTTAACTGTATATCTGTTATTGTTCTGTGGTCCTGTTTTTCTAACAACTGGTATCAGAGCCATGGTTTGGCTTGGTTATGCTCATTAGTGTTTCTATGTGCCTCTGCTATGGAAAATATTGCGTGTACAGTGAGATTGAAGTTGCCAGCATGTAGAGCTTGAAAGTGTCTGATACAGTTTTACAAACCCTCGAGCTCTTGAGTTCATACAGCCATGGCGGCCGTGAAGATTTTGATATTAGGTCTCATGATGCTTCTGCTATCTGTCAGTTCCAACACTTTTAGGCTGTCGAAAATGACAGTGAAATGGATGAGATCGAAGATTTGGAGCTCCTCGAAGAAGAGGGGGAAGAAAATATGACAACGGATCCTTTCACAGCCGGTGAGGAACCAGAGCTGGAAGAAGACTTTGAAGAAGGAACGTACGACCTAGAAGGTGAAGATTCCGATTCTAATGTGCCGGCCATCGACGAGAAATATGCCGCCATGATCGTGGCAGCCGTAAGGAGGACACACAATAAATTTGTTGTAAGTCATGAATTTTAGCATGAGATCAGAGATGGAGGTCTAGGGTTTGACCTCGAGTGACAGTCACGGCTCATGGTTCAAAGAGGGACACATTCTGGTGGAGAATGATGATTTATGCAGAGCCACATTTTTTGAAAAATTGAGTCCATGGATGCTACTTTGTGCGAGGAGAATTGCTGCATGAAAATAGGAGCTGACATTGTTGAATATTTCCAAGTATGCCAAGTAGGTCACGCTCAGGAGGAAGGAGGCGGTTTGAGCTAGTAGTGGTTGTGGTGCTTCCCGTCGAGACATCCCACAGAGATCTGTGAAGATTGAGAGAGAGCTATGTGTGGAGAAAGTTTCATGGTTCCATCGCTGGTGATTGACCCTGCCTGTGTCAAGAAGCCAGCCTGTGGTAGGAAGGCGAAGTGAAGGTAGAAGAAACCCTGGTCACATATAAAGAAATTCGTTGTTGTACAAACCGTGAAAGGAAGAGCACTACATAGTTTTTGTTTAAGCTCTCCACGCCATTACTAAAGAGAAGACAAATCCATGAAGCAAAAGGTAAAACAATTATAAAAATAGTTTTTAAAAGGATCCATTCATGTCATTTAAAAAAAAAAAGTGCCATTTCTTAAGTTATGAAATGTTTTGAATCCAAAGTTTAGTGGATGTGAAGTATAAAAAGGTGGATGATTAATTAATAGTTTAAACTTTTAAATGAGCTTTGTTTAATATAAGCTTGGTTAATGGGTTTGGAATCCAAGCATGTAAGAGTATCCAAGATTTGCTTCATGAAATGATGATTCATGGTTCTGTGAATTATGATTGAGGATGTGTGAGCTTGGAATATGACAAGTATGGTAAAAATGTGGAGGCATGGCATATGATAAGCAATGGAAAAGTATGGAAGGACGAGCAAGAAAGCGAGAGGATTAAGTAACGGATGGTGATGGTATAGTCACCATGAAGACACATGAAAAAAAAAATTGTAATGGAGAATTTTGCATGTAAATGGGCATATGGTTGTAAGACCTGGTAAGGCATGCATACCCCTGGTAACTCACCCGTAAATTTGGGAGATATGCCTAGGTGATAGGGGGGTGTATGTAAGATTCCTCGGTAAAATTTGAGGGGAGTTGGTGATTTCTCCAAGTCAAGTTTAAAGGGGGGATTGTTAGGGTTAACCTTGACTCGGGATTGAGTCAAAGTTGGTTTAGGTCTAGCACATGGTTTGGGCACATGGTTTGTTGTATCCCATGGTATTGTCCCATGGTATTGCATGTGTATAATCATTTATAAGGCTTGAGGAGGCTCCATTGTAAAGTGGCCTAAAGGTGAGCAGTGGCTAGCTCACTTGGCTCGAATGGCCGGTTTTGGCCATGCAATGAAGATCTTCATTGGTGTTGGTTTTCTTCGCATGGGGTTTCCAGGGTATATTGTGTGTCTATATGTGGTTTCTTGTTATAATGTTTATTTATCGCTCATTATTATGTTAATGTTGCTCATTTTAACCTAACAACTGGTATCAGAGCCATGGTTTGGCTTGGTTATGCTCGTTGATGTTTCTATGTTGAATCAAATTGTGGGGTGCATGTTCGGTGGTACCCGACACCCTAGCAGTAATTTTTTGGTCCATGTGAAACTTAGCCATAGGAAATATTTCTCTGGATGCTAAAAGCACAAGGTATCCCTCTTACATGAAAAGAAGGGATGTTTCATCAAGTGTGGAATGAACCACTAGGTAGGTACGAGGGTGGCAGGTGTACTCGTAACCTAGCTTGATGTGGATCGAAGAGGTTGAGTCTTCGATTGTGGGAGAAATGTGAGATGGTTTAATATTGGTTTTGGGACCAATATTGATGAGCCATGTATGTGAAGATAATTCCTAGAGAACTGGTAGTTACAGCAGTCGATGACCCATGTAATTCGGTAGATGGATTTTTCTTTATATGGACATCAATGATAGAGTTTGGATGTAGGTACAAAGGGAGCATGGCAGTAGATGAGCAATAAAGCGAGAGGATGAAGTAACGGATGGTGATGGTATAGTCACCATGAAGACACATGAAAAAAAAATTGTAATGGAGCATTTTTCATGTAAATGGGCATATGGCTGTAAGACCTGGTAAGGCATGCATACCCCTAGTAACTCACCGGTAAAGTCGGGAGATAGAACTAGCTGATAGGGGGGTGTATGTAAGATTCCTCGATAAAACTTTGAGGGGAGTTGGTGATTACTCCAAGTCAAGTTTAAAGGGGGGATTGTTAGGGTTAACCTTGACTTGAGATCGAGTCAAAGGTGGTTAGGTCTAGCACATGGTTTGGGCACATGGTTTGTTGTAGCCCATGGTATTGTCCCATGGTATTGCATGTGATTAAGCCTTTATAAGGCTTGAGGAGGCTCCATTGTAATCATACTAGATGTGCGCATTGTATTGTACTGGAAGAGAGACTGTGAGAGCGTGAAGAGGAAGTGCAGTGGTTTTGCTGTAGGGTGTATCCCTTCATCTTTCTGGACTGCAATAAAAGGACTGGAAAATTTCTTTGTGGACGTAGGCCATCGTTTGGGTGAACCACGTTATATCTGTGTCTCTCTATACTGTTTTAATTTGTTTTGCATATTGTTTATTGATTTAACTGTATATCTGTTATTTCTCCGCGGTCCTATTTTTCTAGCACAAGAGATACTTTAAACCCTTATTATCCGTCATTAAAATAAATTTTCTCTTGATTAAGTGATGGCGTCACATCTTTAATGCATGTATCACAGAAGCCAATTCTAAATCGTAAGTAGCATAATTTTTCTTGTGAATTTTAAGTTTCCTGGACTCATACGGTATTACATGTCCTTCTTTAGTTAATACCCCACCAAGGCCATCATTGCATGCATCAATGCATACAACAAAGTCCTTATTAGGATCCACAATTCATAGAATCGGTGCAATAGTTAATAATTCCTTTAATTTCTTAAAACTATCTTCACATTTTTTATCCCATACAAAATTCTTTCCTTTATTCTATAGAGAAGTTATGGGATTCGTGATCCTTGAGAAACCCTCAATGAACCTTTGGTAATATGCAGTGATCCCCATGAATGACCGTACATCGGTCACATATTTTGGGACCAACAATTCGTTAATTGATTTTATCTTACCTGGATCAACTGAGATCCCATCTTTAGTTATTACGTGACCCAAGTATTGTATTTTATCTTTAAATAAGTCACATTTACTGAAATTGGCATAAAGGTGATGTTCCCTTAATACTTGTCAAATGATTTTTAAATGTTCCTCGGGCTCTTGTTTAGTATTAGAATAGATTAAAATATCATCAATAAAAACTACTGCAAACTTATCTAAATATTTATCTAATACGCTGTTCATTAAACAAACGAAGACTGTCGAAGAATTAGTTAACCCAAATGGCATGACAATGAACTCATAGTGACCATATCAGGTCCTAAAAGCCGTCTTGAAAATATCCTCATCCTTAATCCGGACTTGATGATAACTAGATCTTAAGTCAATTTTTGAAAATACTGTTGCTCCACTTAATTGATCGTATAGATCATCTATGCAGGGAATGGGTATCTATTTTTATTTCCATCTTATTAAGCTGATGGTAGTCAATGCATACGCGTAGAGTTTTGTCTTTCTTTTTAACAAAAATAACCGGTGCTCCCCAAGGAGACACACTTGGTCTTATATACATTTTATCTATGAGTTCTTTTAATTGTGATTTTAGTTCATTAATATCTAGGATATTCATATGGTAAGGAGCTTTTGAGTTAGGAACCGCACCGGGTACCAACTCAATAGTGAAATCCAGCTCTTTTTTCAGAGGTAGTCCCAGAATTTCCTCCAGAAATACATCCGAATAACCTATCAAAATTGGCATATATTCTAATTTTAGTTTGTCTTCTTTATTAATGTGTTCTTCATTAGTTATAGTTACAGAAAAATATTTACGTCCCTTCCGAACAACCTGTTTTAATTGTAAGGAAGAAATATCTCTCATTGTTGTTTTCCTAGGGATTCCTTTTACTGTTACCATTTCTCCTTCATTATTTAAACATGTAAATTTTTTATCAAAACAATTTAACACTACTCGATGCTGTTCTAACTAATCTGTTCCAATTAATACATCATAAGATCCTAATGGAAGAACATTTTACTTTGTAGAAGTTTCAAACTAATTCATAAATAATGTACAGTCTTTCAAAATCAATTACTTTTCTTTTTTCTCCTCTAAATAATTGAACAAGCCATGAGTTTGCAAATTTATCTACTAGTAGTTTACTTTTCTCTACTAAACTCGGAGAGACATAACTCAGGCTAGCCCCTGGGTCAATTAAAATAGAAATGGGTTTATAGTTCAACATACCTTCCACTTACACGATGGAAGTATGATATTCATCCTGTCTGTTTTCTAGTGCTGCATTGATTCTGGGAATTCCTCTCGCTAAATCATCAACTGTTGTTTCTTCCTGCACATCATGTATGTTGTTGATGACCTTCTTCCTGTTAGGATAGACTAATGTATAGTGAGGCACTAGGCATTCCCAACAGTTTACTTGTTCCTTACGTTCGTTATTTTTAACATAGTTGTTGTGATTATTTGTAAACTCTTTATTTCTTGTGACAGTAGGGTTTTGTTGTGGGTTACCTTTTGGATTAATTCCTTGAAATTTTCTATTATGAATATTGCATGAGTTATTATGCCCAAAATTCCGATTAGGTCTGAAATTTTTCTTTCTTGATTCAAAATTATTGTTAGGTCTTTTTGTTTACCAGTTTGGCATGTTCTCCCTTTTCTGGTTCTGCTCATAGTAGAAATCTTCTTTCCACATAGCCTCTTCAAGTGTTTTGGGTTTATCATACTCAATTTTGTCCTTAATATTGAAAGGTAAACAACTCAGAAATCGGTGTACCTTGGGGTTTTTCATCAACAATGTAAGGTACATATAGCAGTAAGCTTATAAATTTACTATTTAACTCTTTCATACTCATGGTTCCCAACCTTAGATCATAAAATTCTTTAGCTCATTCTTCGTAATATTGCTCTGAGAGAATTTTTTTTTTAAATAGTTTTTAAAAGTGCTCTAGTTTATATTTTTCTCTTTTATTCCCTTAACTTACTTTATGTCATGTCACCAAATGTCAGCTTTTCCAATTAAGTTATATATTTCCATCCTCGCTTTTAACTGATTAGAATAGTTATATATCTGAAAGTACTTTTTCATTTCGGACAACCATGCTTTAGCTTCCTCTCCTTATTATATTTTACCATTAAAAGTTGGTGGTTTAATATTTTTGAACTCTCCAAAAATATATTCATAGGGCTTGTACTTCTTCTTTCTAGAGAGGTAATTACTGTCACTACTATCACTAGAATACTGGTGTTTCTTTCTGTGTGAGTTACCATTAAATTCAGAAGAAGAACTGCATTCAATTTTAGAGTATTTTTACTTTTTACTCTTATTTTGATAAGACATAGTGTCATATTCTATCTGTTTATCCTTTTCTTCGTTATAAAATTTTTCCATCAACATTTAATTTAGCTCCTCCTAAGCTCTTAGGATTCTCTCATTTTATTTTTTAACAGTTTCCATTTCAATTTTTTGGTCCTTAAATGTTTACAATAACTCATATGAGTTATTAGTTATATCTTATTTATCAGGTTCTTTTCCAGAATTATTTTGTTCATTTAACGGGGACCTCTCCTTAGCATACTCTTCAAGTCCTTCCATACCTGCAAATCTAATTCAGAATATATTATGTACAACAAAATTAAAAATCATAAATCAATATCCATACTTTTTTTTTTGTTTACATGTGCTGAGCCACATTAGGCCTACTTTTTGACCATTCGCTCTGATACCATATGTCATATCCCCAAAATTTTACAAAATTTTAATTTCTTTTTTCTATGTAATAATAGATGCTAAATCCTAGCGAGAATGATAGTTCAATGGTTAACTTTAATTTGGTTGAGATATAGTTTATAAAGAGAATACATAAAAGGAAAAATTAGGATTTAATACTCTTGGATAATTGTAACTAAAATGTTACATAATTAATTACTAACTTATAATACACATGCTACTAACAGTATTCAATCTGTAATGATTTTTCAGTCTTGAAAGTTAATGAGTTAGAAGTTTATTGAATTCAGATCAATTGTTTATTTTCTAGCATGTGTATGATTCTGATAGTTGTTTTCTTGTATTTACTTAAGGGGCTTGAGGTTAGCCTGAGGCTTACTTAGCTTTTTCAAAGCTAATGTAGATTCAATGCTTGTACAGGATTCACAGGTAATATCTTAATTCTAGTTTTTATGTTGTAAGTAGAATAAGGCTAGAAAACTACACGGGTAAGTTATGCAGAAAAACATTAAACTCTATTTTCTATCTAGATTAACGAAGTGTAAGACTTCCTAGAACTAAACAAATTACTTTTCCATCTGGTAGTCATTAGAGTTGATAATATGATTATTTGTTCTAACAATGGATTATACATCCAATGGTATATAATTATCAACGTGTTTTTAGTTGTTGGAAACTTAAATATATTTCCAAATGGATTATAACTATAAAAGTTACTATGTTAACCTAGAATTTATCTTAACATAAAAAATTAACATCATTAATTTTGCACTAGAAATAACTATGGAAATTTACAAACCAACTTAGGAATATATAATCCATGGATAACAAAAATACTAACCTAGACATAAAATCAATGCTTACCTAATAACTAACCTAGGAATAAAAGTCAATGCATAATATCATGTCAAACTTTTGGGAATAAAAGTAATAGTATTATGTGTTTCACATTTCCCACGGTACAAACAGGATAAAACTATATCAATACCCAAAAGATTACAACCCTAGTGGGATCCATGTGGTGGATGCTTACTAGGTGGAGGGTTTTGGTAACAAACCCTAGGTATAAACATTCAAGTTTCACCTTAAATGCATTTGGCTTCAACTTCTTGTTGTTTTTGGGATGGAGGAGTAGGACGAGATGCCTTTGGCCTCTTCGGGTCTTTTCCATAGATGTCGTGCTCGTCTTGGCCATGACATTAACGAGTTTAAGTTCTGGACCTTTGCCACTATTTTTCTTGACATCGACCATGGTGTTAGAAGGTTCAGTACTCTAGTGTTTTTTTCATCACTAGTGTTTCTTTGACCTTGGTCGTGTCTTCCTCAGATTTCTGCTATACGGGTCACTTATTTCCTGGGCTATGGCATTAGAAGGCATTGTTGTGAGCTCAACATTTTATACAGGTAATTCATTTTCGAAAACCTTCAATCTATTTTATTTTATTTTTATGCATCTATTAAAAACGAAGACAAAAAATAACAAGTCAAAGCACATGTTGTTTGCAGGTGAAAAAAATGACAATGCACAGTCAAATGTGATGGAGTTTTCTCTAGAACTGGATGGTTTGAACTACATAGGCTCAGTAAGCCTCGATCCCATCTCTGGGTGCCCTTCATCATGACTGAAACTGTGGTGTCATCGATGGTGCTTGTGGATTATTACTACGGTGCTCAGAAAGTTTATATCCAAGATGTTGTTTTTCTTAGGATTAGCAATGGAGGTCATAAGGCCGCTTTTGTTTACAACCCTTAGGGTTTTTATCAAGGAGATATGGCTCTAACATTTAGAATTTAGGGTAAGAATGTTATTTCTCCATATTTTTTTTTTTCGTTTTGTAAACTGTGATAAATTTATGGGGAAAGTTTCAGTCATGGTATCTCTTTCGTGGCTTGAAAACTGTTATGATAATTTGTTTTTAAGCATAGATACAAGTGGTGACTGTATTGTTAACTTTTGGATAAATTGAAGGTTCTGTTTATAAATAAATTTTTGTCTTTAAATGGCAGAGTTACAGACATATTGTGCTTAACTACTTAACATTTGTTTCTCGTTGGGTATTTTTTGAATGCGTAGTGCATAATGTTTGGCAGAGAGTCTTCAACATTTTTTTTAATTATTTTATGGCAGTGATATGGTTAAGGCCAATGACATTTTAGTTGTTTAAAAAAATTTGATTTGATTATCTTGTAATGTAAAGAATAAATCTAGGGTTTGGTTTTGATAACAGTTTTGGGGTTTAGTTCAGTGGATTAACTTCTATTTTTTTTTAATATTAAGTTATCTACGGATTTTCAATTTGTTTGGAATAAATAATAGTTTAAACAATAAAAGTCTTCATTTTATTTTGGAGAACTGGAAATTTATCTTATTTCATAATAAGTTCTATAGATGGTTAAGAAATATTATATTACTATAGATGTTTATAAATGATTATAATAATGAGTAGGTTTTAGGAAGAACATTTTTCAAAAATAAATATTGATATTAAGGTTATACTGCATGTTTTTAGTCCTGGTTTCCTTAGTACTTAAGGTACTGTGATACCATAGATATTATAATCTTAATAATTTTTAGTGTGTTGAATGTTTATCATGAACTTACTATGTTTGGTGTTTTTAAAATAAATAAATGAGGTTTAACTGTGTATTATTTACTATAATCTAACTAGAGTAGTATTGCTTGTATTTTATGTTTTTAAAGTATAAAATAAAGAAGTTTTTTCCTTTACTAAGTATAACTAATTTGTTTGCATTACAGTAATTATTAATATATTATACTATACCCAGTTTATGAATGAGTGGCAGAAACTTAGCATAACGTTCTCTAGATAAAAATATTAGGGGTTTTTGTATAAAAAGTTAAAGACATAGCAATGGAAATATTATGGTAATTAGCTTGTAATCTTATCAGCGGAATAATTTTCTTAATTTCAATGGAAAATCTACAGCTAGATACCAGTTCAGATTTATTTTTATTCAAGTAATCATGCCTATCTATAGCTAAACAATCCTTATGTACTAGAGTACTTCATTGCAAGATGAGTGGAAAAATACAAAAAGGAAATTTTACTCATAATTCCATCAATTCTAATTCTAGGTTAATTTATTTTGTTAAACATATACAAGTAAAATTCTTGAATAAAATGCAGACATAAACAATCTATTTGCATATGTAAAGTTTCTAAGGAATAATAGTAAAAACTAATCATGACTACTTCCATTCCAGTAATTTGCTTGCATAAATCTAAATAAGATAACACAATGGAAACTAGTAATTTGTAGAAGAGAAAAACATCCCAAGGAGCCTGTTCCACCCAACCTTTTCCTGAAGATAGCTCCATTGCTTGTCTTAGGGCCCCCGAGCCTATCCATTGATCCACCAAGATGAAAGCACTGTGTGAATAAATGGGATTAAATACCCCTGCAACTCAACAAAAGTACTTAACAATAGTACTTCTGTTGTCAGTAGTAAAAAACTTAAAGCTTTCCAGCTGCACTAGTTTTGAAGACAGTCTTAACACTCAAACCACTTTTAACTTTCCCCTCATCAAATATCTTGTGCTCCTTTAGCAACTTCAAAACATTCACAAGGTAAAGAATGAAATGCCTCCTGCTGAATTTGATGGACTGATGTATGCATGCCTAGGTTTTATTGGTCATTTTTTTTCAATTAATGAGCCACCTGCTCTGTTCAACTTTCTTGGGGAACATGGACACAAAATTAGGGAAGTTCCCCCCTGCAACAACTAAAGTGGTTGAGGATGCTACCATGTGTCATTTTACTCTCACCTTAGTCTATTCCTCCTAGTGAATCAGTGGACACTCATTCAACAACCTCCTTAGGCTATTTGTCTTGTAACATCCCCAAGTCAATAAAAATGAATTTTCCTATCAAAAGACAAATTATACCTTCAATACAACCACACAACTACTGATACTCTCAAAAATTTCTGATCATATAAATCCATAATCTATGGAAAAATATTTTATGCATTATCATATTTCTAATAGTCCTTTAGATTATAGTTTTCCAATGAAGGCTTTACCTTGTAACTATAACATCATAAACCTCCATTTGCACTATAAATAATAACATAAAAAGGGGATGGATTGAATTCATCCATGAAAAATATATGAAACTTTCCAACCTCATCAGTTTGAGATGGTTTAAGATCGAGATGAGGATTGGTGCTCCTTACGGATCGCGGCCAGGCCAAAGGTGTATTACTGTAGGCCCTGTAGGAAGTTGTAGCTACAGGATGTAAAGGCTGGTGTAGTGGCACATTAAGGAGAAAAGGGTTCTAAAAAATAAAACAAATAACACAACTTATCTACTTAATCGAGTATCCATAGACTCCTCACCTTGATAACAAGCATCCGTATGTGGAAACTAGGACTGGCGGGTATGCATAACCTAGTAATCATGCATTCTACTCCTTCTAGGCGAGGTGTTGTATAGTTTTGGTTCAAATGGATAAGCATTTAATATTGGAAAAACTATTGAATTCAATTTCATATCAACAGTTAGAGAGCTGTCCCATAACTAAAACGATGGGAACAAAAAGGAAATTGTTCAATATCCAAATTCAACCCAAAATGTGATTATGCAATCGACGCAGTGTAGGGAAAATAAATAAAAGAAAATCTTGGCATAAAAATTAGTCTTGGATAATACCTTTCTCATAGATAATGAGAGGATAGTGTGTCTCTCCTTGGATCTCTCCTTATCCTTCCACATAGAGCTGTATATGGCATGTCCTCACACCGATCCATTAGTGAATTGTAATGCTGGAATGAAAAATTTATCCCTTTAGTAGGCCTGTATTCACTTCACTGATCATCCATTCACATCGAACTGCTTCCAGATAATTAAGGGTCGTCCCCTTTCTTTCCCCAACCTCTAACTCTTTGGAAAAAGAACACCAAGATCAATCCCTTTGGGAAAACGCTGAGATCCATACCCTGGGAAAATCACAGAGATCCATACTTTGGGAAAAATGCAGAGATCCATACTCTGGGAAAAATGCAAAGATCCATACTTTGGGAAAAAATGCAGAGATCCATACTTCGGGAAAAGTGCAGAGATCCATACTCTGGGAAAAATGTAGAGATCCATAATTTGGGAAAAAATGCAGAGATCCATACTCTAGGAGAAACACAGAGATATTTTTCTTTATAAAACTCATAAATTTTTTCTCATAGAGAGTGCATAGATCCCTTCTCCTCCCCCCCCCCCCCAAAATGACTTTCAACATTGAATCTAAATCCTGGTCAATCCCTAACGCCTCCATAATCAATGATTATGAATCAGGGTAACGCCTCCACAATCAATGACTATAAATCAGGGTAAATATCACCTCCATAATCAATGTCTCTCAATAGTGAATATCAGTCAAGGGAATTAAACAAATCTTCCATATTTTGTGACTATAAATCAGGTAACAGTTCCACAATCATCGACTATTACTCCAGGTAATTTCAATACTAAAAAAAAAAATCAATATTGGTATTCTTGTTCTATATATAATATATATATGTAATAATATATACATGTAATTGCTTTCACTATATAATCTCCAATATATACATATGTAAAATTCCGTTCACTATATATGCTATGCTATTATATATAAATCTCTTATATATAATATACATGTCTTCTTCCTTCCAATACCTTTGATTAATGTGAGGTGGGAGTAACCTCATTGTGGTGAAGGTTTCTATTCCTCATAAAACCTCTTTATGATTTATTTCCATTTTACTTATGGTAGTTACTCTTAGGTTATCAAAGTGTGTTTTATGGAATAATTTCCTCATGTTCAAGCCCTAGGATCGTATGTTCGCAATAAATGAATTATCTAAAATAAAAGGGGAAATTACCAATTAAGCACGTGAGCATTGAGAAATTGACTAGTGTCTAATAAGTGACTTAACGTTGAAGGTGAGGATGGTGGTTGGTTTCCTTGTCAACACCGCGATGATAACCAGTTATCTTTACTCGACCTCCAAGGTTTCCCTCATTGTTTACCCCTCTCCTAGTGCATTAGTTTCCAGTCATTTTAAACTACACCAATATTTTTTTGTTCTCCTAAATCTACAAATTTAGGGAATTAATCACCTAACTCACTATGTTTTACTGGTGGGGCCTTGGCCTTGAGATCCTCACCAGAAAACAAGTACAATAAACATTATACAATTACAAAATACTTAGGGAATACAAGATGGATATTACATCCCTTCCCCCTTAAAAATAACACTGTCCTTGGTGTTCTTGTTTTTTATCCAATTTTACTTCTTCTCATGAGACATATTTTTTTTCTTCATCTTTTCTGTCCTGATCTCCGTCGATATTTCATGTTTTTCGCAAGGTCACCATTTTTCAAGACCTGTAGTTTCTTGTAACAAGATCGGGTCTTCCAAGACCTTATTTATTTAAACATGTCATAATTTTATAATTCAACTCAAAACATAAACAATGGATCCTCATGCAACACCACAATTTCAATTCATGGAACATTTTCTAGTATTTATATGCATAATTAGCTTTCAATAACGTAATTGATTCTCATAAGCAATCCATATTTACTCATCCTTTTGGGAGGACGTCTTTTATCTCCAACATTTGGATACTTAACTAGTCTTCAAACTGAGGTAAACCTTTCTTTCATTCACAAGTTAATATCATCTATCTCACATAATTTTCCAATCAGAAACTTTTAAAATTCCTCATTCCCCTTCTTCTTTGAGGGATTTTTTTTTCTTTCTCGGGTCTTTCATCACATTCACACATTAAGACATGTAATAGTCCAATTACTTGGAAATTGGTTAACACATTTTCGTTCATTATTTCTTTTTTCAAACTCTCCCTAGATTTCTTTTACCAATTCCCATGTGGACTTCCAGGGTATATCTAATTGTACTCTCTGTAACGTCCCCAACCCTCATACCACACTGTAATGTCCCTGACCCTCCGACCGATGAAGATGACGCTACTAAATACCAACATCCGAGAAACTAGCCCCATGAACATGTACATACATATAAAATCTGAAGTAAATGCTTGAAAACATAAAACGTACTAAGATGCATCGTCATACATATATTCAGTTGAAGCAAAACAACATTCATTCATATACATGTTCATTATAATTCTTTAACATTAAACATAGCTACAAAAGTAAAATAGACAAGAATACTTATCTTATAAGAACTGTTCCGCAACCAGCTACGTCACTGCAATGTTCCACCCAACCATAGTCCAGTGTGCTCCTTAATCTCTCAGCAATGCAGCCACCCCCAAGTCAGGCATGATTCCCCAAGGAATAAGTAACTAGCAATATTACACATAGCCAAGGGTAACAAAACATTCAAGGATACACAGTTCAGCAAAGCCAACACAGTTGGGTTTATCAGGAAAATATCAGATCACTCAATCCAACACAGTTGGGTTTATCATGCCATCTAGGAGCTGGGAAAGGCTAAATGCTAAGCTGGTGAGCTAATTGGAGATCTAAGGACACCTACAATAGAACTAGCCTAACTTCTAGGACACCCACACACACCCAACATAAGGAAATCAGTCTCTTCTCTGCTACATAGTCTCTCAAACCCTGACCTCCCTTCCAGTGCTATTCAAGGGTTGTGGAGAAGAAAGCCAGCCCTATAGCTCTGTCTGTGTGGCTCCCAAACACACCAGGTTTTTCAAGAAAATTAGGCCCTCATCACCACTCTAATGCAGTCCGAAAGACCAGCCACTGCATTCATGCAGCAAAACCAGCAGTTACAACTTTGATCGGAGAAAACAAAACCAGAATCATTCTTGGCCCTATCGCGGCCAAAGGATTCAACAATGGTAACCTACAGTAGCTCTAAGGCATGAGGAATAACATAGCTAACAAAATGTGAATGAGACAAAAACCAACACAACGTAGGTACTGAAAAAAACCACCGATCAGGGGAAGAACAACAGTCCCGCTTCATGATGAAGTAACAGGACATTACACAGTCCAGACACAACCAACAACATTGGAAAACAATGGTCCTTGCTCAACAATGAATCCATGGAACATTTCCACAGTCATAAATGGTGGAGTAAACAAAGATTCTCTACATGAACAGGAGGGAAACATCTCACAGTCTAACAATGGAAAAAAAGGAAAATGATTCTATGCAAGGATCGAATGAAGAACAGATCCATAGACTGGTAATCGGTGTGAGATAAGGGAGAATGAACCAACCCCCACACAAAGAGTCATGAGTCCTTTTTATCTCTTCTCTGCATGAGGGAAAATGAATAGCCATCAATCAGTGAGTGGACAAAATGATTAGCATCCCAAACAGCGCGTGAGGGAAACCACTCCCCGTCGTGCATGTGAATGAACCAGCTGGTTGAGAGTATGCGGGGGAAATCCTGCCACCCACCACTACCCAGCCTTAACTTCCCTCAACAAAAACATGATTTTAGTGGTTGATACATGGATTTCCCCCATGGGTTCCAGGTTTAACAATCCCCCCCCTTAACCTTAGGAAATTATTCCCTTTTCAATTTAGTTGCATTGACATAGTTGGTTGGGGCTATTTAATTAAAATGCATAGTTACATGATGCCACAATTTAATATGTGTCGTATATCCCGATATACTATCGAAAATAATTCCAATTCGAAACATAACACATCCAAATTGATGCTGGGGCCTTTGCCTTTAGCTCTGCACCATGATTATTTACAATATATATTTATATCATGTATTTTTAATGCATCGGGGTCAAAACTAGGGTGTTACATTCCCCTCCCCCTTCAATAGCACTATCCTCAGTGCTTTAAAAAATTTGAACAAAATGCTACACTGGGATCGCCTTAGTGTTCCATAGAATTGAACAAAAATGGATATGAAAATCGCATGGCATCCTCCATCTCCCACGTAGCCTCTCCAGGTCCATAGTGCTCCCATTGCACCTTTACCTGCCCTACGGTTCAGTTCCAGAGCATTGTGAGCTTCCTGTCGAGGATGCACATTGGCTGGATTTGGAACTCTCCCTCGGGTTCAACCTGAATCACATCCAAATTTATCACATGGTTAGGATCATGCACATATCTCTTAAAAAAAGAAACATGAAAAACATTATGAGCTCTAGTACTAGCAAGCAATGCAAGTCTATATGCAACTAGCCCTATTCTTTCAAGCACTTCAAATGGCCGACAATATCTTGGTGATAGCTTGGAACAACTTCCAAGCTTCAAGGAAATCTTCCTTGCCCTCACTCTGAGGTAGACATAATCCCCAACAACGAACTCTCTATTCACTCTATGCTTATCTACATAGATTTTCTATCTGTCCTGTGCTGATTTCAGATTCTGGCTGATCTTTACAACCTCTTGCTCCATTTCCTTGAGCAATTCTGGTCCAAGCACAACCCTGTTCACTAGATTATCCCAAGTCACTAGTGTCCTACACCTTCTTCCATACAAAGCTTCATACGGACTCATCTCCAAGGATGCCTGATGTCCATTGTTATAAGCAAACTCTACCAAGTGTAAGTAATATTTCCACTTGGTTGGTTTTTCCATCACATACATGCGAAGCATATCTTCAAGCACCTGGTTGACTCTCTCTATCTTCCCATCTATCTAAGGATGGTATGTAGTTCTGAAGTTTAACTTTGTACCCAAATCTGCAAACAACCCCTTCCAAAAACTGGAAGTGAACTTGACATCTTTGTCAGTGACTATTGTCTTCGGCAATCCATGCAATTTGAAAATATCCTTCATGAAGATCTTTGCAATGTCGTCAGTCTTATGTGTAGGCTTCACCGGTATAAAATTTGCTTCCTTCGTCAACTTGTCTACCAAAACCATGATGGAATCATATTGTCTCCAAGTCATTGTCAATCCTGTAATAAAATCCATGGAAACAACTTCCCATTTCCATTCTGGAACTGGTAAATGCTGCAACAAGCCTGCTGGATGTTGATGTTCAACCTTTACCTGTTGACATTTCATGCACCTTGAAATGTATTCATCCATATCATTTTTCATGCCTAGCCAAAAGTATTGCTTTCTGGCTGTAGCAATTGTCTTCTGGTATTTTGGGTGACCAGAATATAGAGGTTGATGGATTTCATCCATAACAACTATCCTCAAAACTACTACATTGGGAATATAAATTCTGCCTTTATAAGTAAGAAGCCCATCTTATTCCAATTTATATCCCTCATACCTCTTCTCAAGACTTTGCTACAGCAATTTGTCTTTTACCTACTCATACAATTTATATTTAGTAGTATGATTAACAATCTGCTGCCTCAAATCTGAGTGGAAAATACTAAGAGATGCCACATGCATTTCCTGTATCTTCCTGCTGAGTGCATAAATTACCTTATTCTCTTTTCCCTTTATGTGTTTGATTTCAAAATCAAACTAACATAAAAACTCCAGCCATCTTGCTTGTCTAGCATTTAGAGTAGGCTGATCAAATAAATACTTCAGACCATAATGGTCTTTCCTAAGCTCAAATTTTCTATCCATCAAGTAATGCCTCTACATCTTGAGAAGATTCTTCAACTGCTAGAAAATTTTTTCACACCTCAATGTCCATTAGAACTTTATCCCCTTCCTTTTGAATGAAGTGATGGCATTTGCAACTTTGGAGAATCCTTCAATGAATCTCCTGTAGTATCTTGTAAGTCCCATAAAAGATATTACATCCGTCACATTGCTAGGAGTAGGCCAATTCATAATGGCTTCATTCTTCTCAAGGTCCACAGGTATACCCTCTTCTCAGATAATGTGACCCAAATACTGAATTCTATCTCTGTAGAAGTCACACTTGCTCAGTTTTTCATACAGCTGATGCTCCCTGAGCAATTGCAATGTCAATATCAAATTCTCTTCATGCTCCACCTCATTCTTAGAATAAACAAGAATATCATCAAGGAAAACAAGAACAAACTTGTCCAAATACCCGCTAAAGGCACTGTTCATAAGGCACATAAATGTAGCTGGTGCATTTGTGAGAACAAATGGTACCACTACAAACTCATAATGCCCATACCTTGTCTTGAAGGATGTCTTATGAATGTCTTCATCCTTGATTCTCACTTGATGGTAACCACACCTCAAGTCAATCTTGGAAAATACCTTTGCTCCTCTCATTTGATTAAAGAGGTCATCAATCCTAGGCAAAGGATATTTATTCTTCATAGTAACCTTGTTTAAATATCTGTAATCAATACATAAACTGAGTGTACCATATTTATTCTTTACAAACAGAACCGATGCTCCCCAAGGAGACACACTCGACCGGATATACGTCTTTTCCAACAACTCTTGCAGTTTCATCTTCAACTCTAGCATCTCCAGTGTACTCATCCTATAGGATGTCTTGGACACTGATGCTGCTCCTGGCACAAGTTCAATTGTGAAATCAATGTCCCTCTTTAGAGGAATCCCTTGAATCTCATTAGGAAACACAACTTTGAATTCCTGTAACACCTGATAGTCTTCCAGCTTAGGATTTTCATCTTCCGTTGGCTCCAAAAATTGAGCTGCATACAACTGGAAACCCTTTCGACAGAAATTTTTCAACTGCATTGCTGAAATCTGCCGTACTGAAATTACCTTTGGAATATGTTTCACAACTACTGAGTTTCCTTCTTCATCCATGCACTTGAAATTCTTGTTGTAACAGTCAAGCTTCACCCTGTGAGCCTCTAACCAATCCATTCCAATGAGAACATCATAGGAACCAAGCGGTAGAACATTCAGATCTACATAAGTGATCAATCCATTCATAACCAATGGACATTTCTCTACCACTTCACCAACCTTTCTCTTAGTCTTAGTGGCTAGTTGAACTAACCAAGATTTTCTATGCTTGACCTTATTAAAAGCACAAATCTCCACTACTCTAGGAGTGATGTAACTGTGAGTAGAAATAGGGTCAATAAAAATAGAAATAGATTGTTCAAAAATATTACCTGCAACTTCAACCACAGTTGATTGGTGATCTTCCTGGCAGTCCTTCAATGATGCATAAATTCTAGGGACTTCCCTTGCTACTTGTCCCACTGTTTTTGCTTCTTGAATGTTATAAGTCGGTATTGCACTTTCATTCTCGAGTGGACAATATTTGCACAAGTGGGGTCCTTCACATTCCCAACATTTGAGTGGACCTTTATTCTGTTGTGGCTCTTTAGGCTTTCCACCTGTCACTTCAATTGGATTACTCGCAACTTGGGATGGCTGCTTCTGTTCATTCCTGAATCTAGAAGGTTTGAAACCTTTCCTTCTTTGGTCAAACTTCTCATTCTTCTTGTCCTTCCATGCCTTATGGTAATCAGGTTTACCTTTTCTTTACTCATAACAATACTTATCCTTCCTTATTGCTTCTTCAAGATTTCTAGGTTCATAAAACTCAATTCTATCTTTGTAAGACTGAGGCAATCCACTTAGAAACCGCTGGACCTTCACTTTTTCATCTATGATGTACAGGACATACCTCAACAATTCCAAGAACTTATTTTCATTTTCATCCATGGTCTACTGTCCCAAACTCAGGTCATGGAACTCCTTAATCTTGTCATCATAATACTTGTCAGAGAGGTATTGCTACCTCAAATACTTCTTGAACTGTTTCCACTTTAGTCTCCTTTCACTGTGTTGAGGTATGGAAATTTGCAGGCAACAACAGCAAGGGATTCTCCCCAGTCAATGTTTCCAACTAGCTCATGACTATTTGGTGTAGGGAATCCGTCCGGTTTGCGATCCAGCTATTGTAGGTCAAGTGACAAAAATAAAAGGTTTTACCGGTTGCGGCCCGGTCCACTGTGTCTATTTTGTATTTTTTGACTTTAAGTATGATATGCAAGTGCCTATTTAAGATGCAGGTTGATTGAGAATGCAAGGAGTGTTCACAATGTGATGCGCAAGTTCTTACCTCTCATATTAGACTCTCTTGCATCTAAATCACACACACAACAAGAAATTAAAACTAAAAACGAAATAGTTCCTCTTCAACAAATCCATAGAATAACATTTGAACATTCCACCAAGTTTTCTCCAACAAGAAAACTGTAATTATTTATTGCAAAAGGAAATAGTTCTTCTTACAATATGTCTTCCAATCTAACTGGCAAAAAGTCCCTCTTCTCATCTAGATTCTCTATGTTTATACAAAAGAACAAAACTGTTGGGCTGCCCACAAAATGACTCTTGGGCTTCTCCAACTCTTCACCTCCCACATTTTTCTTTCATTAAGTGTTTATAAAATTCACAATTTATTACAATAAAAAAAATGCTCATGAGGAGGGTCCCGCTTGACTATTCAAAAATTTCTTCCATGCTGAAGCCTCTGAGGCAATGCTTTCGAATTCAAAAGGTTCTAGAAAATGAATGATTATTTCAAATTTAGCAACTTGATTTCTTATGACTTCTATTCTGGCTACACTCAAGTGAAGTTGGTCTTCTAATAGCTGCACACTAACCACAGAATGATCTACTTCATTCTTCAGGGTCTGCTCATGTAAAGCTTTAATGTGTTGTATCCTTTGTTCGTCTTCCTGATATCTTCTTTGCAAAATCTCCAAAAATAGGCTGTGGTCTGGAAAGGTATCCATTTTATATTCAGCCTCAACCTGGTAGCGATTATAAGTTATCAAGAGTCTCCTGAAGAATTCTACACAAGCCCCCTTTGTCTTCTTGATAGCCTTCTTGAATTCCTCGGTTGTGTTTATGGAAAACTCCAGTAAATCATAATTTTGCCTTAGGGATTTTTTATCTTTCGATGGTAGATCTGCAGGGGTTTCTTCGTTCTCATTTATTTTTCTAGTTTCTTCCTCCTTTGCCTTTTCTTGCTCATCCTGTCCTTTTCCACCTTTGGTGGTGATTTTCTTCTTAAACCATCTTCTTAAGGCTGTTATATTTTGCGCACTGTGGAAAATGGATTCCTCTCTAGCCCAGTGGCTTGCGTGTTCAAAATGTACATTTTCCTCTTTGCAGTGCTCTGCCACTTTATTTTGGGAATCATTCCTATGTAAATGCATTTCCCCAAAGTGGAATTTCCCCAATTCTTCCATGAATTCGTCAGCTTTATTCACCCTAGTAAACTTGTAGCTTCCCAACCTGAATGGTAAATGAGGGTAAGCTGCTTTCTTGTGTTAAAATAGAAAACTCCCTATGCCATCTAAAAAAAACTTGTCTAACTGCCTCTTTGTGGACTACATAGTTAGTGCCATAATTTGGCAGTAGTGAGCGTGCTTTGGAGCATCCAAACATTCTGAAATATAATCCATCCTATGTCAGATAGTAGTCTGTGTATTCCTCAATCACCTGCAATGCTTCCTTTGACATACAGTTGCACTCATTTAAGAAGATCAATGTATATAGTGGCATGATGAAGTGCTTGCACACTTCCAAATAGTGACTATGGTATTTTTGTGCCCATAGTGGCTTGTATTTGTGTGCCCATAGTGTGCCCACATTTGCAGATTTAACTTAGAAAAGCACGGGTTTCCTAAAATGACGAAAATCCTCCTCCTCTTGTCAAAAGGAACACAGTATTGAAACCCCCTCTCGGTGCTATGACCTAAAATCTACGTGGAAGAAAGAGGTGCCAAATCCCAAGTGAGGACACTGCACTGATAGCACACTTAACTCATAAACCATAAGAGGAAATTACTTGCTGTAAACACACTTGCCTCACGGTCTGACTAGGTAATGCATTCTAACCTAAACTAGTTTAGGGTTTGGATCCGAGTTTAACACCTTCAAAGTTGCGACCCTGGTTCATAAGGGTGATGATACAATGAAACAAAAACTCAGCATCTCGAAAGAAAACCTTGAAAATTCCCTCCCCAGACGGCCACACGCAAACTGGGGGAAACTGGTGTGGACAACGTAATGGCCATCTACACCGATTTCCCCAGCAATCGAGTGCGGTCTGCAAACCCTCAATGGCCGCAAGAGTCATCATCAAGCAAACTACAAATATTCCCCACCGATCAGCCATACTTTTTAACTCGAATATATATATAGGCCGGGATGGGAAAACCTGGAAACCACTAAACGCGGGGACAATAAAAAAAATTCGACCAATCAAACAGAACAATAAAATGGGCATAAGGGCCTACCTGGCACTGTGCTGCGCGACTAGTGGAGGAAAACTGGTAAACTTCCACGGCGGAGCCACCTAGGAGTGAATGTAATGACAACGAAATCCTTGTTCTGCTCGAGGGAAAACGATAGCACAGAGAAATCGCCAAAATATAATAAAATAATAAACCCCCAAACCCAAAATATATACGTCTTAGTCAATTATAATCGGTGGGATAATGACATTATTGGGAGGCGGAACGTCTATGGGATCGACGATCATGTCAATATCACCTCCACAACGACAGATGATAAAACAGTGAGGACACCTACAATGGTGCCGGCAGTGAAACAAATCAAACTCACATCGAAGCTTGTGAGACTAAGGCTTTGGATCAACAGATGGTTGGAGAGACGAACGGTGAAAAAAATAAGGGAACGAGTTCCGTAGACTAGAAAAATCAGAGTCAAAATAATCATGAATCAAGCAAAAAATATCGACCAAGTGGAACAGATAAATCAAACTATCAGAAGCATAGTTCTTTCTAGAGCCGCAACGGATAAAGTTGAAAAAACCAAGGATCTGCGAATTAGAACGATGGGCATCGAAAAAGGATAAAACAACTCTCGGAAAACCTCGCAGAACCTTCTCCGCATTGGCGGAAGACGTATGGAAAAAGGTTCTAACGGAATCTCAAAACAGCTGCCGACAAAGAAAAACGCATCGAAGGCCAATAACATTTGAATCACAGGTGATGTCCCATTCCTTTCCAAAATGGCGGGTGCGCAGATGACTAGAATCCCGACTCAAAAGTCCAAAACACTTCCAATGGCAAGGAAAAATTAATCCAAACATTAAAACATTGCCTGCATAAAAGTACTCTTTATTCAAGCATCAAGAAAAACCAAAAATTGTGCAAAAACGAATTAAAGGAGGGTCCATTTTTTTTTTGAATTTTGGGAAATTGTTGCAGCTGCAACACACTGATACTCTTTACTTGCTTGAAGTGTTCCCACCAAATGGATGCTCTTCCATTTAGATTGAATATGGAAACTCTCACCTTCATGTTTCTCGAATAATCCTGCACTTGAAATTACTTCTTTATCCCAAGAAGCCAAGGTTTAGCCTCTTGTCTAGTATTTACCTCACCATCAAATGTAGGAGGTTTATATTTCTTAAATTCATCTCGAGAGTGATCCCTATGGTGTCTCCTTATTTTCCTTTTACAAGAAGATGAACTTGTATCCTCGCTGGATTCTTCAGAGTCAAATGATCCACTCGAAGTCCTTCTCCTTCTCCTAGTACTGCTCTTACTGCCTTCTGGTCTTGCTGTACCTCATCCAGAGTCTATATTTCTTTGCATGTCTGTCAAACTCTACAACATGGCAACATTCAACTGATGCTACTCTTCTTGGGCCTTAATCAAGCTTCTCATGGTGGTTGCAACATCTGATGGTCCCTCTTGGAATCTCCTTCCATTAGACTCTATGCCATCATTTCCATTACGGACATTTTCTCCCATGGCATCTCCTGTATGCTCGTAAGAATATTGAACATCATATCCACCATGGGTTCTCATAACTGAACCACCACTTACTTACCAACTACAATTTCTGGACTACTGCACTTGAAGGTGACTATGATTCTGCAAACGTGTTAGATAGAAAATTGCTAGATACATACCTTGATAAAAAAAGAACTACTTACCTTCTCCTGGAAAATCATAACATAATAGTTTTGCTTAAAAACACAAAAGTTCTCTTCTTCTTGTTCAGCCCTATAATTCACTAATAACCTATTGAAACTCCACTGAAAAATAGTTGAAAACTGCTTGAAAAATCCACTTTGAAAACCCAAATTTTCTTTCTCCCTATCAGGTCTCTTCGCCACTAACTTTTCGATGTTTCGGTGATAAAAACATCTAATTTCCTCCACTGCTCATCGACAGTTTGTTCACCTATTTCCTTCTAGCGTGTTATACCTGTAGTGGTCTAAGCTTTCAATCTACATTGGCGATGCCAAGGACTATTCATCGGTGGTCAAACAACTAACATTTTTCGCTGTTTTGGATCTTCAGTCGTCTAAGCTTCTGAGCCATTTATCAGCGATCAAATCCTCTAAGCACTACCGTTTCAGTGATCGGATTCTCTACTCAGCGGATGGCTAGTTCTCTAGGCTTCCACAACGACGGGTTCTCCAACCGTTAATCTTTTTCGATCGGCGGTCTCATCGACTATAATATTTCGATCGGCGGTCGGAAGCACTAACTACTGTGGTGTCAGGTAGTTAGTCTTCTAGGTAGCCACAATGACGGGAAGCGATCCTATTGTGGGTTCCGTAGACCTTAATACTCCATCGGCCATCGGAAAGAATAACCATTGCACATCGACGATCGTATGCACTATTCATCGGGTTAATAGTCCTTTATAATACCGCAACAATGGTTTACAAACCTTTAAATTTTTTCTATCAGCGGTTTGATCCACTATAAATATCCAATGACATCAATCGACGGTCTCATCGTCTAAATTTCGCTAATGGTTTCGACTAGGTGAGCTGGCGTTTCAGCAGTTTCCTCAACTAACGTTCGTCGATCGACACTCCAATCATCTATCTTCTACTGATTGCTGATGGGTTTGACACTTAGATAATTTTTCAAAAATAATTTCTTCTTTACATCAGCTCTTCCTTCAACTAAGTTTCACTGATGTTTCAGCGGTCTTCGGGAGATCTTCGCCGAAATTGCGGCTCTTCCTTCAACGAATAATTGCCAATCCACTTCACTAGACCTCGGCAACTTCATCCTCTATTCATTAGCGATCCCATATTCTAGTCATTGGTGATCCCAACAGCTAAACTTTTTCAATCGTTGATGATCTCGTGCCTTAGAAAAATTTCGGAAATTTTCTGCTTTGTCTTCCGCCACATCGGTTGTTGGCCTAACTATCTGCTGTGGCATCGACAGTTAGGGACTCTATCCATCAGAAGGATACTTCTTTGGGCAGCCATAATGGCAGCACACAATCAACTAAATTTTTTCTATGTAGTTCATCAACGGTTCCATCGTCTAACCATCGGCGATGAAATCAACTATCTTTCGCCGATCGCCGATGGTCTTAACACTTAGACAATTTTCTTTCCGCCACAGTGGCTGGTTCATCATCTAATTTTCATCGATCAAATCATCTAATATTTTCTGATGGTCAAGTCTGTATCGGGCGGCCTTTAAACTAGATGTCCTCTACATCGGAAAGGCTTCCCACTAAGTCTTTGGATACACCGACGGTCTGTCACTTAGAAAAAAATTCTTCACTGAAATGTTTCTATCCTTCAAATATTTCTTCCTGCTGTGCTCTAGAAGCCTTCCTCTACTAATTGGTTCTTCCATGTTGCAACCTGTAGCTCTGATACCACAGTGTAACGTCCCCAACCCTCATACCAGACTGTAACGTTCCCGACCCTCCGACCGGTGAAGAGGACGCTACTAAATACCAACATCCGGGAAACTAGCCCCATGAACACGTACATACATATAAAATATTAAGTAAATGCTTAAAAACATAAAACATACTAAGATGCATCATCATACATATATTCAATGGAAGCAAAACAACATTCATTCATATACATGTTCATTATAATTCTTTAATAGTAAACATAGCTGCAGAAGTAAAATAGACAAGAATACTTATCTTATAAGAATTGTTCCGCAACCAGCTACATCACTGCAACGTTCCACCCAACCATAGGATAGTGTGCTCGTTAATCTCTAAGCAACGCTTCCGCCTCCGAGATGGGCATGATTCTCCAAGGAATAAGGAACTAGCACGCTTGCACATAGCCAAGGGTAACAAAACATTCAAGGATACATATTTTAGCCAAGCCAACACAGTTGGGTTTATCATGCCATCCAGAAGCTGGGAAAGGCTAAATGCTAAGTTAGTGAGCTCATTGGAGAGCTAAGGACACCTACACTAGAACTATCTTGACTTCTAGGACACCCACACACACCCAACACAAGGAAATCAATCCCTTCTTTGCTACACAGTCCCTTAGGCCCTGACCTCCCTTCTAGTGATATTTAGGGGTTGTGGAGAAGAAAGCTAACCCTATAGCTTTGTCTATGTGGTTCCCAAACACACCAGGTTTTTCAAGCAAATTGGGCCGTCATCACCATTCCAATGCATTCCGAAGACCAACCACTTCATTCATGTAGCAAAACTAGCAGTTACAGCTTTGACAGGGGAAAACAAAACCTGAATCGTTCTTGGCCCTATCATGGCCAAATGATTCAACAATGGTAACCTACAGTAGCTCTGAAGCATGAGGAATAACATAGCCAACAAAATGTGAATGAGACCACAACCAACAAAACGTAGGTACTCACGGAAACCATCAACCAGGGAAAGAACAACAGTCCCTGTTCACGATGAAATAACAGGACATTACATAGTCCAGACATAGCCAACAATGTTGGAAAACAATGTTCCTTCCTCAATAATGAAGCCATGATAGATTTTCGTAGTCGATAATGGTGGAGTAAACACAGAATTTTTGTGTGAACATGAGGGAAACATCTCACAAAGGAAACCATGGAAAACATCTCATAGTTTGACAATGGAAAAAAAAGGAAAATGATTCTCTACAAGGATTGGAGGAAGAACAGATCCACAGACTGGTAATCGATGTGAGAGAAGGGAGAACAAACCAACCCCCACATAATGATTCATGATTCCTTTTTATCTCTACTCTGCATGAGGGAAAATGAGCAACCATTGATCAGTGAGTGGAAACAATGATCGACATCCTAGACAACGCTGTCACGTCCCCGTGCCTCCGACCGGCTTAAATCACCTAGGCTGAGAGCCCCATGAACATGTACATTCACAACATTGCTAAAATAGAATGCTTAAACATACACACATGAACATTTACCATGCACAGATGCAATCATCTATCAGACACAGTGGAAACATCATACATTTAAGCAAGCATTAATTTAACATGTTCATCATTTTCATTAACAGAATTTACAGTTTACAGTTATAGAAGTAAAATGGACAAAATCACTTATCTTATGATGAACTCGATCCGCAACCAGCTACGTCACTGCAACGTTCCACCCAACCATAGGCAAGCGTGCTCCTTAATCTCTCAGCAGCGCTGCCACCCCCAAGCTGGGCATGATTCTCCAAGGAATAAGGGAACTAGCAGGCTTACACATAGCCAGGGATATACAAATCACATCCAAGCAAACACAGTTGGGTTTATCAGGCCATCAAGGAGTGGGAAAGGCTAAATGCTAAGCTGGTGAGCTCATTATAGAGCCGAGAACACCTACATGAGAACTAGCCTGACCTCTAAGACACCCAAAGACACCCAACACAAGGAATCAGTCCCTTCTCTACTACACAGTCCCTCAGGCCCTGCATTCCCTTCCAGTGCTATTCAGGGGTGATGGAGAAGAAAGCCAACCCTCTAGCTCTGTCTGTGCGGTTTCCAGCCACCAGGTTTATCAAGCAAACTAAGCCCCCATCCCTGCTCCCAATACATTCCGAAGACCAACCATTGCACTCAGGCAATCAATTTAGCTGTCACAGCTTAAATAGGAAAAAGACTCCCCCTCGAATTACACAGTCCCAAACACAACAACAACACAATTCCAACAAGGGGAAACACCACAGCTCCTAAACGCATCAGCATACATATTACCAATAACGTGGGGAACAACGACCCATTTTGCACAACCAATGCTGCTGGGAAAAAGGTATACAGACCACAATGGGGACGAATTTACAGTATCCCAATCGGTGCATATACAACCACAATGCAGAACCCACAAATCAACCCATGAGTAAGGGACGGAGCCACACGATTCTCCAATTCACAAAGGAAAACTACTGCATGGTTAAATCTAGCAAAATCCTGTGCGTGAAGACGAAAAACAGGAAAGAATCCCTCTGCGTGAGAATGAACAACAATGGAGGGGACGCGAATTGCAAGTGCCTGAGCATTTTTGCACAGTCGTGGGGAGAGTGGAAAAACCCCTGCGTGCATGATGGCAGTCATTTTTCCCAGCCATAGTGAAGTCAAACACAGTGGAGTGTGCATGTGGGTGAGGACTGACAGTCCTGCAACCCCACTCCCCAAAACAATTAACTACCTCAACCACAAGCAGTCTTTCTTAATGAAAGTGGTTGGGTAAAGCAAGGAAAAGAAGACACATGGGTATTTTTCTCTCATTGGCCAAAGTTTGACTAATTTCCCCCACACCTATCCTTGTGAAAATCATGCCCCTTTCTCATTTTAGTTGCCGCGATCGTAGCTGGTCGGGTTCATTTTTAATTATAGATGCATATTTACATGATGACCGTCATAATATATGTTGCATGTCCCGACATACCATCGATGACAATTCAAATCCAAAACATAACATAACTGATCAATGTTCGGGCCTTGGCCTTTAGCTCCACACCCTAATCAATTACAATATTTACATTATATACCTCTATTGTAATGAGGTCAAAACCCGGGTGTTACAAACGCGTGAGGGAAACCACTCTCCATTGTGCGTGTGACTGAACCAGCTAGTGGAGAGTGCGTAGGGGAAAGCCTGCCACCCACAACTACCCAGGATTAACTACCCTAAAAAAAATAGGAGACTAGTGTTTGAAACATGGATTTTCCCCATGGGTTCCACGTTTAACAATCCCCCCCCCCCCCCCTTAACCTTAGGAAATCATGCCCTTTTCAATTTAGTTGCATTGACATCGCTGGTTGGGGTTATTTAATTGAAATGCATAGTTACATGATGCCACAATTTAATATGTGCTGTATATCCCGATATACTATCGGCAATAATTCCAATCTGAAACATAACGCCAACCAAATCGATGGTGGGGACTTTTCCTTTGGCTCCGCACCATGATTATTTACACTATATATTTATATCATGTATTTTTTATGCATAGGGGTCAAAACCGAGGTGTTACACTTTCCCTTTTGACTCCTAGTCAAAAGTTTTCTCTTCAATGACATCAAACAACGTTCTGTCTTCCAGATGTCGATCTTTTGACTAGGTCTTGTTATTGCTATTATAACTCTTTCACGATTCCCCTCAAGCCTCCTCACTTGAGTCCAGGAATTCCTTTTCCACCTAGCCCCCTACTAGAGTCTAGGAAAAATGAAAGTAGAGTTAGATCATCAATTTTATTGCCACTTCATATGCCTAACACCAATGTTCTCACACACCAATCATTTTCCTAACACCATTGTGCTCCTGCATCATTTATTCCTAAAACCAATGTGCTCACACAACAACCATTATCCTAACACCATTGTGCTCCTACAGCATATATTTTTCTTGTTCGTATTTAATGTTAGTTACAACCTTTGACTATTTGTGACACATACTCTTCGGTGCTTAACGTGACTTCACTGTCATTATCTCGATTCGTGAATTGGCTTCACGGTTAGTTGCAATATAATTAACATCTATCGATAAACAATAATTTCATCAATTTAATCAACATTTCATAAGTTGTAGTGATTTGTACCTTTACCATCATTCATGGTTCATACAATTGTGTAATTCATCTAGAATAAGTCATTACTTATTTTGAATGATTGAGATCAACTTATTTACAAGTGGATTTAAAATCCATGTCTTACGTTGATCGTGACAATGGTCAAAATCATAGTAAATCCATGCAAGGTCAGTACATAAACATCATAATCCATATTCAATCCTTGGTTCATAAAAACCTCAAAATCCAACAATTATATTAAAGAAGTAAAGCATCACCCATTCTTTAGTGGTTTAATTCTACTTTTTAAGCCAGTGAATATTTTTACTAATAGTCAATTTCGATTGATAGTGTTCCTGGCATGATCCTGTAATGTTAGCATATAACATTATACGACATTCATTCACTTATAATTTTCAAATACTAATAGTAATTAAAAATATTTACTCATATGTCTTTGGATAGTTACGAGTGAAGGAACACTTCAATTCTACACAACCATACTGAGTGGTAAGCTAGAGATGTAGGAATCTCAAGTGATATCTAGTTCTATCTGCTTATTATTATTTTTGGAGGAAACATTATACTATTTGTTGGGACTCTTGTACTTTGATTAACCCCGCCTGCAAGCCATGAATACACACATGTTAAAACTTTTATAAAACAATAATTGATATTGTAGGTTTAGCACACTATTTCTTCGAAATGAACCCACTCTTTTCACAAGAGTTTCAATGTTGGTGCAACACCCTTTGTCCAACATATTTTTAAATAGCGAAAATGTTTTAACATGGTGAGATGTAGTATGATTCATTATATTAGATTTCATTGCTTGTATACAAATAATTCCTAAGGTGGTAATCACATACTCCTAAACTCACCCTTTTACATAGGAATAAAAGCATAAAAGAATACATCCTAATACTTTACGTACTTTTCCCAATCACCTAACTCTAGTATCAGATACTACACTTGTGTTATCACACATTTCATGGAATACACCAATACCCTAAGGGATATTGTTTTGTTAGGTTTCCCACTCTACTTCTACTTGTAGCAGTTTAGCATCACATTTGGCTCAAAGTTACCTTTTAATTTATACTTCTCTTTACATTACCTTCTATGTGTAAGAATATTGAACAATCAATAATTAGTTTTTAACCAAATCTTAAGATAAGCCTAACATTTTCATGCCTACAACCTTCTCTACCCATGATTGGTGTCTTCAAACTTTCCCTTAGTCCGTGATGATTTCTACAATACCCAATACTTTGGGACTCTTGTAAACATTTTACAACATCAAATCCTCTTTGTAACATAGCATAAACACATGACTTCCATTCTTTCCTAGTAATAATTATTACTTTTTATTCCTTTAAATAGATTTTAACATTTATTGCTAGCACCCATGCATTTTCTTTTCCTAAGTAATCCATAGTTCATTACCCCTTCATTTGGTGCCCTATGTTTAAAAGGTCTCCTGTTAATATGAGTCTTATATATACATGTATATCCATCGCTATAGGCAACTCTAGGAAAATGATGACAATTCTTCCTTAATGTATCAGTAAAATTCATAGCCCCACCTCCCATTTTGGTGGTATAAACATAACCATAACCTTCAAGACCACATGCAAGAATTACTCACCCGCTTTTGGTTTTAATATGCTGTTAAATGTGAATCATACCTTGCCATGATACTTCCTTTCTTTATCCTCTTGGTTACCCCTTTCACTCCCTGAGGGCCTACTCGGATAACTTATTTCCTCATCCATCATTGTCATGCATCCAAAACAAAATCATTAGATTGGTTAGGTTTAAAATCTTCCATCTTTCTAACTTTATGTTGAGCCCAAATAGGCCCGAGTGCTATCACTTCTGCTCTGATACCATTTGTAACATCCCCAATTCAATAAAAAATATTTTCTCTATCAAAAGACAAATTATACCTTCGATAGAACCACACAACTACTGCTACTCTCAAAGCGTTCTACTTATATAAATCCATAATCTATGGAAAAATATTTTATGCATTATCATCTTTCTAACAATCCTTTATATTATAGTTTTCCAATGAAGGCTTTACCTTGTATCTATAACATCATACACCTCCATTTGCACTATAAATAATAACATAACTTTGTGGTGTAAACATCATACAGACAGTGCATTCTAATTTTACATAAATATGCTTGTTCTCAATAGAGGACTTTGTATATGCAGCTTCCAACTATCATTTTATAACATACTCAAATTCCTTTAACCACATTTCAACATACATTGACTTGCGACTAACATATGGGTCTCTTAAATGATTAAAATCACTATGTTAATCGTTAATTCTTTAGCCATAATGTATCCATCATCAAAGTTACCGAGTTATATAACTACTATTCTCTTAAGCAAAGATTGCTTTGAAAGACTATTCCTTATTCTTTTCTAACTAATGAATCATAATAGTTACATTTTCATTCATATCAATAGCATATATTTGTAATCTTCAATCAACAAAATTTAGACGTGTTGATGACAATATATTAATGTAAATTCAACTGTCATTCATAAATTTCATAGGTGTAGTCCACAAGAATTTCATCGTCATAGTGCCTTTACAGAATACTAGTGTACAGACAAGAAATCGTTATGATACCAATCACTTTTCGTGATTAACATTTATAAAGTGATTAAATCATTTACAATGTTACAGAACAAAATGATCAGTACACAAAACAATAAAAGGAAAATGAAACATTTAGACATGAAAAAAAAAGAGACACCAATGTACGTGGTTCACCCAATTCATGGGTTACATCCACAAAACTTGTCACATCATGTGACATTTATTTCATTGAAAGTTACAATCCGCAACATCATCATTGCCATATTTTCTTTCATATGAAAACACATAGGCTTCCTCTCTGCTAAGCTATTCCCTACTATTATCAAGCAATGACAGGATTTTTTATATTATCTAACAACTTCTTCTGGAATAATTACAAGATTTCTATCAATGCAGCAACCCTACCTCCTTTATTCATAAGTCTGGTACATAGTAGGTGCAATATTGAAGTAACATTATAGATCTACCGTATGCATTGCGAAGTTATGGACTATGATGGATTTTGGCATATAAACAGTCCTCGATCACAACTATAGATTTTTAGTTTAGTAATGAAAGTCCAAACCCTAAGAATGGTTTTCCACACCCCTACCAAAACAAAACAACCAAGTGTATTATGATTGATTTTTCCCTAGACTTCACCAATTAAATGTAAACAAATTGTTTTTCTTAAATAGCAACAGATCTTGTATTTAGATTCCATTTATTCTCATTTGCAAGGGTCACTAGGTCATTGGCTAATTTTAGGTGGGTACCAAATCCATCATCGGTTGGCAACAAAACTCCAAACTCTAACATGGGGTGGGTATACCTATACCTAAACAAAATCATTCCAATACACAACTACTTGTAGCTAGGGCATAAATTTGCATGTATGACTAAGATTATGATCTAAGATTCAAATTCAGGAAAAATCACAGGTTATCATTCCAGGTATTAGATACGACCTCGGTCGTATTGACGTACATTTACTTAAAAGCTCATATCCAATTCCAGTGGTGTACCTTGGACCATGCTTCCAAACGGGCGTTGGAAGGAAGAGCACAAACAACTGTATTCTAGACACCGAAAAAGGGGATGGATCGAATTCATCCATGAAAACCATATGAAAATTTCTAGACTCATCAGTTTGAGATGGTTTAAGTTCAAGATGAGGCTTGGTTCTCCTTCCGGATCACAGCCAAGCCAAAGGTGTAGTACTAGAGGCCCTGTAGGAAGCCATAGCTACATGATATAAAGGATGGTGCAGTAAGGAGAAAATAGTTCTCAGAAATAAAACAAAGATCACAACTTATCTACTTAATCGAGTATCCACAGGCTCTTCACCTCAATAATGAGCATCCGTATGTGGAAACTAGGACTGGGGGTATGCACAACTGGGTAATCATGCATTCTACTCCTTCTAGGTGAGGTGCTATATAGTTCTGGTTCAAACTACTAAGCGTTTAAGATTGGTCAAACTATTGAATTCAATTTCATATCAACACTCAGAGAGTTGTCCCATAACTAAAATGATGGGAACAAAAAGGAAATTGTTCAATATCCAAATTAAACCTACAGAGTGATTATGGAATCGACACATTCTAGGGAAAATAAATAAAATAAGAACAATCTTGGCATAAAAATGCAGTCTTTGATAATACCTTGCTCATGGAAAATGAGAGGATAGTGTGTCTCTCCTTGGATCTCCCCTTATCCTTCCACACAAATTTTTATGTAGAGTTTGCTCACACCGATTCATTAGTGAATTGTAATGATGGAATGAACAATTTATCCCTTTTGCAGGCTTGTATTCGCTTCGTCAGTCATCCATTCACATCAAAGGACTTCCAAATAATTAAGGGTCATCCCCTTCCTTTCCCCATCCTCTATTTCTTTGGAAAAAGAATGTTGAGATCAATCCCTTTGGGAAAACATAGAGATCCATACCCTGGGAAAAATGCAGAGATCCATACTCTGGGAAAAATGCAGAGATCCATACTTTGGGAAAAAAGAAGAGATCCATACTCTGGGAAAAACCCAGAGATCCATACTCCTGGAAAAATGCAGAGATTCATACTCTTGGAGAAAACGCAGAGATCCATACTCTAGGAGAAACACAGAGATATTTTTCTATATAAAACTCAGAAATTGTTGCTCATAGAAAGCACAGAGATCCCCCCCCCCCCCCCCCCCCCAAAATGACTTTCAACATTGAATCTAAATCCTGGTCAATCCCTAACACCTCCATAATATATGGTTATGAATTAGGGTAACGCCTCCACAATTGGCGACTATAAATCATGGTAAATAGCGTCTCCATAATAACGTTTCTCAATAGTGAATATCAATCAAGGAAATTAAATAATTCCTCCATAATTAGTTGCTATAAATTAGGTAATGGTTCCACAATCATCGACCATTACTCCAGGTAATTTCATTACTAAAAAAAATCAATATTGGTATTCTTGTTCTATATATAATATATATATGTAATAATATATACATGTAATTGCTTTCTATATATAATCTCCAATATATACATATGTAAAATCCCTTTCACTATATATGCTCTGCTATTATATATAAAGCTCTTATATTTAATATACATGTCTTCTTCCTTCCAATACCTTTGATTAATGTGAGGTGGGAGTAACCTCATTGTGGTGAAGGTTTCTATTCCTCATAAAACATCTTTATGATTTATTTGTATTTTACCTGTGGTAGTTACTCTTAGGTTATCAAAGTTTGTTTATGCAATAATTTCCTCATGTTCGAGACCTAGGATCATATGTTCGCAATAAATGAATTATCTAAAATAAAAGGGTAAATTACCAATTAAGCACATGAGAAATTGACTAGTGTCTAATAACTGACTTAAGGTCGAAGGTGAGGATGGTGGCTAGCTTCCTCGTCAACACCGCGATTATACCTAGTTACCTTCACTCTACCTTCAAGGTTTCCCTCATTGTTTACCCCTCCCCTAGTGGATTAGTTGCGAGACGTTTTAAAATGTGCCAATGTTTTTCTGTTCTCCTAAATCTACAAATTTAGGGAATTAATCACCTAAATCACTAGGTTTTACTCGTGGGGCCTTGGCCTTGAGATCCTCACCAAAAAACAAGTACAATAAAAATTATACAATTACAAAATACTTAGGGAATACAAGAGCGATATTACATGTCTCATCTTTTAATTATTAAGTAATAAACTATTCAACATAATTAATTAGAGTCATCGTTGACCCCACTTGGTCAATAAGCATAAAATTTACAATAAAAATAAAATATAATGTTTTATTAAACATAAAATGTTATTAAAATTGGGGTACGTGATATACACCCCCCTTAAGTACAACATCGTCGTCAATGTTGCTTTATTCATCATCCTCAGAGATGCCCTGGAACATAATTGGATATTTTTCCCGCATATGACTCTCCAATTCCTAGGTTGCTTCTTTTGGACTAAGGCACTTCTATTGCACATTCACCTGTCCAATGGTGCGATTCTGAAGTAAAATTTTCCTCTTGTCGAGGACACAGTCCCATTTCACCAGAAAATCTCCTTCAAGATCCACCTGTACTGTTAGTTTTTCAATATTAAGCTAGAATATCGTTAGGATATTTAACTGAGAGAACAACAAGCACAACAATCAAACACAAGAGAGAATGAACACAATGTTTTTCTTGGGGAAACCATAAATGGAGAAAACCCAACAACTTCCTCCGAGATAGAATCAGCACCAAAGTGAAACCCAAAAACAGTAAGACAATCTCCCGATAGCAGTAAGCTCTTTCCTCAATCCCCAATGTCTTTTTCTTCCTCAACTATGCGCTACACTTGAGTGTGTATGAGTTGTATGCTAAATAGAGAGTCCATCTCTCTATTTATACTAATCCCAACATGACTAAAATCCTACTAGGGCCGACCTCACTAAGAGAGTCTAATAACCCTAGTGCCCCAGAACTATGGAGACTTTAACCCTTAGACAATAGGAGGGTTACCCACAATGACTTGACATGACTTGTTTACTTTATAGATTCTCCCGATAGGAACATCAGGGCATGACATGAAACAAGAACATATTGGAATAAACATCGGCTTACAATAGATAAGAAACACAAGTGAATACATTCTGAAGTTACAATTACATAAACACTCCCTCTTAAATAGGAAGGTATTCTCTTGACACAATTTTCATCACTGGTCTTCTTCTCCGTATCTTCTTGTCATCTGCATCTTCTATAATACCCCTGGTTTTGACTCGGATGCATTAAAAAGTACATGATGTACATATTTTAATTAATCGTGGTGTGGAGCTCAAGGAAAAATCCCCACCATCGATTAGGTTGTGTTATGTTTCAGCAATGGGGATCGTTGCGAATGGTATATCGTGCTATCCAGCACATTATAGCTTTGGCATCATGTAAAAAAGCACATCAATTTTATGAAACCTACAGCCAGCTACGATGGTGCAATGTTAAATAAAAAGGGCATGATTCCAAAGGATAAGGGGGGGTTGTCTAAACCATGGGGGCCATTGGGAGTTAGCCATGTGTCACCACCACCCTTGGTTTTCCTATTTTTAGTTGTGGGGGGGGCACCTATTCCTAAAGGGATAGACAACTATGCCCACGATCCCATTCAAGGGATGACTGCACTACCTCCAGTGTCGACAGTTCAGTTTTCCTCATGTGGGCCATTTCTCCCTTTCCTCTCTCACATCGATTGTCGGTGGGGGTTTTGTTGGGGACCATCTCACTCAGGTAGGGGCTATCTCTCTTCTTTCACAATCGTTGGTCGGTGGATCTATTTCCTTCCACAATGAGTCGCTCTATTTTCCTCTGTCACGCAGAGAGTCTGGACCAGTTCTATTATCAGACTGTGTGTATATGTGTTACCTCACGGTATTGTGGTTTGCGCAGATGTTTTCTCCCTGTCAATGTTGGGCTTCTGGCTTTTCCCATTGCCGACTATGTAATGCGCTGTGGATTCATCGTTGTGAAGAGACTATTGTTATCAACATTGCTTGTGTGTCTGGATTGTGGAGTGGTTTGTTGTTCTTCGTGACCCATGCTATGGGTTCCTTTTGTGTTTTCTTCCACTTTTTCCTTTGGCTGTGTCTCTTTTCCTTGCGTACCAGTTGAGAGTCTGTTCTTCCCCTTTTTATGCTTGTGTAAGTTCTCTAGAAATTACGTTGGGGATGGTGTCTGCTGTGAGCTCAGGGATGTTGTTGGGCTGTTAATTTTCACATTCATTGACTGAGTTTTCCCTTGTCCATGCTAGGGGTGTGGTTTCTTTCCAATTGCAGACTGTGTAGTTGTTGCCATTGTTTCTTTGTGATTTTGGGGCTATTGTCTTCCCCTGGTTTTGGGTTGTTTCTTGCTTGCTGAGGTTATTGGGATTTTTGATGATTTGTTTTGGCCATGCTAGGGCCAAGAACAACTCTGAAGCATTGTTTGACCTGAACGGTGTTTCACCCTTTGGTTTGGTGTTGTCACCTTGTTGATTTCATCTTCTTCATAGAGCTGTGAATTTTTTGTTTTGATACGATATGTAGTGGTTGGTCTTCGGACTGTTGAGAGTAGGATTAGAGGCTTGTATGATTGAGAAAAATGGCATTTGAGGTCATTAGCTTAACATTTATCCTTTCCTAGCTCCTTGATGGCCTAATAAACCCTACTGTGTGGGATTGGCTAATTGGTGTACCTTAGCAATGTGTAAGCCTACTTTTACCCTTATTCCTTGAGGAATCATGCCTAGCTTGGTGCTGGAAGTGTTGCTGAGAGATTGATGAGCACGCTGGCCTATGGTTGGGTGGAACGTTGCAGTGACATAGCTAGTTGCGGGATGAGTTCTTATCAGATGAGTATTCATGTCCATTTTACCTCTGCAATTATATTTACTAATTAATGAATATGATGAACATGTGGCATGCTTGAATGAATGTATGTTTACTTCCGCTATGTATATGAAGGGTTATGCATCTTAGTATTTATTATGTTTAATCTTTTTTTTTATTTCAGCATTATATGTTTGTTCATGTTCATGGGGCTGCTTTCCTGTATGTTTGGTGTTAGTAGCGTCCTCTTATTCGATCAGAGGGTCGGGGATGTTACAGTGTGGTATCAGAGCTAAAGGTTGCAGCATGGACCTAAATTAGCCATGAAAGGTTAGATAGCAGAGGCAGGTTTCCTTCTGCCTAGAAGCAATCAGAAAATTGTGGCAGGAAAATTCATAAATTTTTCTAAGTGCTAGGATCATCAACCCATTGGAAAACTTAGTGACAAGTTCTTCCGATGCAGCGGAGCACTTAGTGGGAAGGCCACCTGACGGATAGTTGATTGGATGATCGAAGCGGCAGGAGACATAGAGGGAAATTCAAAAAAAATTCTAAGTGTTTGGCCATCGGAACATTGGCAAAATTAGACAGATGGATCGCCGATACTTAGCTAATTGAGCATTGCCATTACGGATGGCTAGACCACTATGCCTTCGATGGGTAGAGCCTCTGACCGCCGATGGCACAGAAGTTCTGAAATTTTTCTAAGTATTGACTTTGTCGGCCATTGGAGCATGTTATCAGTATTCATTGCCGATGAACATTGGCAAGACATAGTTGATGATGTGTCCATAATTGCAGATGTGTAATGGACTATCCGTCTGATGGATAGTTGCTCCAACAGCCGGCGCGGTGGAAGGAAAAAAGGGAAAATTCACAAAAAATTTCCTAAGTGAAGAAAACATCGAGAAATGCTAGTGGATCGGTTCATTGATCGGAAATCATTAGCGGACTGCTTAGTCAACTATCTCGCCGACGCACTAGTCCTTCTAGTTGCCGATGCCGGGGTGTTAGTAAACAGTAGGTCTGGGCCGCGGTAGAAAAAAGTTGTTTAACCAACGAAGGATAGAGGAAGTGTTCACCGACAGATAAGAAATGGATCGGTGGAGGATAAAGGATGGTTGAGCGGATGAAGTTCGGAAAGGAAGAGAGAGAAAAATTTGAAAATTTTTCTAAGTCCTAGAATCATCGGCCATTGGCGATGGTTAGTTGATGACATTGCTGAGGCTCAAATGATTCGTTCGCCAATGAGCTATGTTGGGTAAATTTGTTGGTTGAATGTATGCTGTTGTGGAAAGCTTGATGACGAACCATCCGATGTGTAGGGCACCCAGCCACCAATGCAATAGGTTAGTCTATGCTGTCGCTGATGAATAGTTGAAGAAAAAGCCGATGTACGAAGAAAATTCAAAATTTTTCTAAGAAACAAAATCATCGGCCATCGAAAAATGATTGTGGTATTGGTTGCCGATGGACGTCAGAATAAGTTGATGATTCACACACCGCCGTTGTGGAAGTCTAGAGCATTAAGATTCCAATAGACAAACGCTCCAACTGCCGATGCCGATTTGTTTGAGGGTTAAATTGCCGATATGGCGGAGAAGGTTAAGGGATCAGACAACTGATGAAAGAATTTTGAGAAGTTAGTCGATTGGTAGTCCGTTGTTGTGGCTTCCTAGAATACTAACCTCCCAACGCTGTAGCCATTAGTGTTTCCGACCGCCGATTGGAATATTGCAGCTATTAGTTGTTCCGACATCTGATAGAGTTACGGTCTGAGGGAACCCATAGTGAATTTGATGGACTCCGTTGTGGATGCCTAAGGAGTGGCCCAGTCACCGATGCCGCAGATAAAGCTATTATTTGAATCATCGGTGCGGTGGGGAGACTAGTGGTTTGGATCGCCGGAAATTAATTGACGAACCGTCGATCCGTTGTCTGCGGAAACCATAGTTGGTTTGTTGGCCGCAGTTGTAGCTACCTAAAGAACTATCCATAGCAGAAAAAATTTAGCTAAGGAAGCCGCTAATGCAGTGGGGAATTATTGTTGTTAGGGCCACCAAGGAGTTCCATCGAAATTTGTTGCTTAGATCGCCGAAGTGTCAGAGTTGTAGATGGGATGAGACCCGATAGGGAGAAAGAAAAATTGGGGTTTCAAGTGGATTTTTCAAGCATCTTTCAACTGTTTGCAGTGGAATTTTCAGAAAATTCCAGGTAGTGTTCCAGCAAGTTTTCCAGTGAATTTCTCATTGGGGTATTTAGCAGTTTCAGGACTGAAAAGGAAGAAAACCCTGAGTGACTAAAGTTAACATTCTCGACCAAAATGTAGTTGAATTGGTGTGGTTTTCACACCCGAGGTCAAAATTAAGCATGTGGATAGGTGTTGGAAAGCTTATCCAGCAGGGAACAAGGGAGAATCACCCGAATCTAAGTATGGAGCAGCAAAGTGCTAGTGATTGCTTGAAAGAGAAATGTGTTGCTGTCAATATGGACAAATCCAGGAATTGCATTCCTAGAGGTAGCAAGACTATGAAGTCAAACCTGCTGTTGTGTGGAAGAGGAGTTCCATGCGAGGATGTGGGACTTGAAAAGGGAAGTTTCCTTAAACCCTATCTTGCTGATTATAACTAAATTTCCTAAGTTTTATACCTAAAATGTATGAGGATATGCTTTGCATACATAGGATATTGAGGATTATACATTTATAATGAACCACTAATGATATTTATTGCATTGGTGTTGGCATTAGTGGAAAAACCAACGACAACGTGGACCTGGCTGAATATGTTGTTGATGCTGACAAATGTGACTAGCAACCCTCTAGAGAAAGGGATGAGGCAACAAGTCCATAATCAAAAGTTGGTGAGCAAATTCTGCAATATCTTGCAAAGGACCAACCAAATTGGTCATGCCAAGGGTGTAAGTAGGACCCATGAAGGTAAGAGTTTGACTATGACAAATTCCATGGAGTGGTAAAGGTAAGAGACCTGATACCATGTGGATATTTGAATGCTACACTACATTCATATAGAAATGTGTCATGCCTGTATATAGCTTAGTAGCCCAAGGAAAGTAAGTAATGATGATCTTGATTATAGTCATGCATCCTATATAAAAAAGTCATGGTTAGGCCATGCATGATATGTGTGAATGCATAGTAGTCTTGAATCGATGCAAGGTAGCATTGAGTGGGTATGCATTAAAATATTTTATAAATATTGTAGTTATGCATTGAATGGATGCATATGAAGGGTGTGAGTAACTGATTACATAAGTATGGTTGCAAAAGTTGTGATGCATTGCATGAATGCCTTGAGATAGTGCATGTGATATTATGAATAACTAATGGCTGAAATGATGGATTGATGACAATTCTGGAACCATTCCAAAGGCTGTTATGAATGCAAGATAGTAAGTGCATGAAGAGGGTAGTCATGATCCATTGGATTCCAGAAATTCTCTATGGAAGAGCAAGGTGGTGCAAATGATATGCTTGTGAAGTAAGGAGTATCTAAACATTTCATTTAAATTACATGAATGGTGTGACTGTACCTTGTAATTTAAAGTATGATAATGATTGCGTGAAGTAAATGAGTTTTGGTAATATTGATGTGATTAACAGCTAGAAGTATTGGAATTTTATAAATTCTGAAAATGCATCAGTAATTGTTGCAGTAATGAAAAGGTTATATGCATCAAGACTTACCAAGTGTTTGGGTGATTGAAGTTCAAGTTTTAGGTATATTGTTTGGAGCATGGCAATGATATTAAGACCATGAAAAAGGACACAATCTACCATGTGAAAGAGCCAAACCTCATGAGAAGAGTCTCATGGCTGTGATAATAGTTTGTATGCATAATGAGTTGTAAATTTAATTTTGTGAATTTCGGATTTAAGAAATTGCTGACAATTACTAATCACTATTGGCTTGCATAAGATTGTGTCAAAAAGACGCATTGTAAGTGGGTATTCATATTATGCTAGTAAGCATGAAATTATAATGGGGATAGTGGTACTGCTTAGAAGAGATCCACAAATGAAGATCACCTCATTGCCAAGCAAATAAATTTCTGTAGTAAATAGAGTTGTAAATTCTCATTGAATTTAATTGCTAATATCATTTCTTGGTTATGGAACATTCAAATTTGGATTGTATTATTAGGTAATGATTGACTATTTGGCTATTTGATGAATGTGCCAGGGGTACACACTGTAGGGAGATCATGTGTGATGGCCTGCAGGATCCAAACTTCGTGGGAAGGTTTTCCCTTATCTTGGAATGGGTTTTGGGTGAAACTCCATTGGACATTTTGGGAAATGTCTCATCTGCACTACATGTTTGGTAAGAAACATGAGTGAGATAGTATGGATTATGTCGGTAAGACATGCATGGATACAAAAAGTAAAGAGGAATTGGGATGGAAAACTGAGGGACTGTCAACTCAGAGAAGGGATCCTCCATTCCTCCTTAACAAAGCGATACTGCTACAGCAAATGGATAAGTTTTCTATGATGCTAGCTAAGAATATGCATGTTAGATTGTTAAAATTCCATATGCAGAACATGTTTTGATTTTATTTCCATTAGCACTAATTGCTTGAGTATGAATAGGTCCTACATGATACACACCGGACAAGGGTGCACACTTTTTCGATGTTAGATCATGAAAGGATTTTCAATATTGATTACACCTTAGGGAGTGGATGCACTCCTTGTGTCTCAATAATTGATAGTGAATGGTGTGAAATATGGTTACAATTTCAGAGCAATAACTCTAACGAATATCCTTATATTGCTTGTGTTGTCAGGATAAGCAAATGTAGTTTACAGTGTTGTCTCTTGGTTGATATGGGAAAATGGTCGTTATGGTTGATATAAGGGCATGTGTTGTTGTTAATAGCCTGATAAACCAAACGAGGGTTGGCTTGGCTGATGATTGGTTGTTGATATAAGTACAGACGATTTTTTGATGGTCTGATAAACCCAACGAGGGTTGGCTTGACTGTGCCTGATATATATATAAAAGGATGTTGTGAAGCAGCCTACGTGCTGACCTAACATCCAAGTCCATAGGCAATCCCAAGGATTACAAAGCAAAGCAGGATCCTGTGGACCAATGAGGAAATGCGCAATACAAATAAGTATTGGATTATTTTGCAATATTTTGCTTATGAATATACATGTGTATATGATTTGGTTATGATGTTTCAAGCTCTTGTTCTAGAGATAAAACCGACGAGAATAAACTAAACATGTGAATCTATTCAATATTTGAATATAGGTATCGTTGGGAGCGAGGAATATGAGAGCATCCTAGGGGTGCATGTGGACATGTGACTATCCTGAAGAGCTCAGAATGAGCAGTAATGAAAAAGGTGCTAGCAAGACTGTGACGGTGCTAGTATCAGATACCAACCATGTGGGGAGGCTCCATGGTTCAGAGGTCTGAAATAGACCAGAGACACTAAGTGTCATGACCAAGAGGGATTGGTCCAGCATTCACGGTGAAGTGAAAGAGGACGAGAGCATGAAAAGCCACAATGATGGTGTGGAATTCCAAGATGGAACATAACAAAGAGGGGAAAAACTATTGGTGCTCTCTCTTGCATTTTGATTATATATATATATATATATATTTATGCATTATGAAAACAAAAGATTGTTGAATGCATGTATGACTAGAAATAGAATGTGTATATTTGCTTAAAGTAAAATTATGAATGCTGGAATGGTTAATTCCATACCCAAGAATAGACATGAATGAGCTCATGTGCCTATTGGGAAGGCATCGAAAATATGAAAGTCTCCTTGATGAGGCTTGGAATTTCATGCCAATTTGGAAATTAAATGACTGATATTAATGCCCATATTATGCTTGGTCTAATAGAATTTCAATGATGCATTTCACAAGTGAGAAAGGTGAAATCCGGTGGTGCACATTGATCATGGAAGCAGCTCAAAAGTTGATGGAATTGGCTAGAAGTCTCCTTCAAACGATTGCCAAGACCCAAGAGAATCTTGGAGAGATGCTCAAGATACAGAAAAGGTAGAATGAAATGAACCACCAAATTTTGCAAGACTCTATTGGTTTGCAAAGGGAGGTGAAAATCCTTCTAGGATAAATCAACAAAGGAAAGGAAGGTGGATCAATGATGGGACATTCCTCCAAGCAATCCATTAAGAAGCGGTCCAGGCATGAAGACTCAAAGGAAAGTGAGAAGGTAAAGATGAAGCAGCCAGTGAAATGCTGGGAATGCGAAAGACATCATTTATGCCGGTACTGTCCAATGAGGGAACATAAACAGGGTAGTAGCCACAAAGTTCCTAGGCTTCGCGATAAGCACAGAGCTGAGAACTAGCAAGAGAAACGCATGGAAGCTAAGGCGCTTGGTCCTGAATGTTCAAAGTAAATGAGTAAACGTGGGATAGATCTGCAAAATTTTGAAATTTTGATGTGCAGATTGTATATACATTCCTATGTATTGGAACACCGAGGACGGTGTTATGCCAAGGGGGAGGGGATTGTAATACCCCTGGTTTTGACCCAGATGCATTAAAACGTACATGATGTATATATTGTAATTAATCATGGTGTGGAGCTCAAGGTAAAAACCCCACCATTGATTAGATTGTGTTATGTTTTAGGAATGGGGATCGTTGCCGATGGTATATCGTGCTATCTAGCACATTATAGCTTTGGCATCATGTAAAAATGCACATCAATTTAATTAAACCTACAACCAGCTACGATGGTGCAATGTTAAATGAAAAGGGCATGATTCCAAAGGATAAGGGAGGTTGTCTAAACCATGGGGGCCATTAGGAGTTAGCCATGTGTCACCACCACCCTTGGTTGTCCTGTTTTTAGTTGGGGGGGCACCTATTCACAGAGGGACAAACCACTATGCCCATGATCCCATTTAGGGGACGACTGTACTCCCTCCATCATCGACGGTTCAGTTTTCCTCATGTGGGCTGTTTCTCCCTTTCCTCTTTGACATCGATTGTTGGTGGGGGTTTTGTTGGGGACCGTCTCACTCAGGTAGAGGATCTCTCTCTTCTTTCGCTGATCATTGGTCGGTGGATCTATTTCCTTCCACAATGATTTGCTCTGTTTTCCTTCGTCACATAGAGAGTCTGAACTGGTTCTATTATCGGACTGTGTGTATATGTGTTACCTCACGGTATTGTGGTCTACCTAGATGTTTTCTCCCTATCAATGTTGGGGTTCTGGATTTTCCCATTGCCGACTGTGTAATGTGTCGTGGATTCATCATTGAGAAGAGACTATTGTTGTCTATGTTGCTGGTGTGTCTAGATTGTGGAGCAATTTGTTGTTCTTTGTGACCCATGTTGTGGGTTCCTTCTATGTTTTCTTCCACTTTTTGCTTTGGCTGTGTCTTTTTCCCTTGTGTACAGGTTGAGAGTTTGTTCTTCCCCTTTTTCTTCATGTGTAAGTTCTCCAACAATTACATTAGGGATGGTGTGTGCTGTGAGCTCAGGGATGTTGGTGGGCTGTTGATTTTCACATTTGTTGGATGAGTTTTCCCTTGTCCATGATGGGGGTGTGGCTTCTTTCCAATTGCGAACTGTGTAGTTTTTGCCATCATTTCTTTGTGATTTTGGGGCTGTTGTCTTCCTCTAGTTTTGGGTTTCTTCTTGGTTGCTGAGGTTATCAAGATTGTTGCTAATTTATTTTGGCCATGCTAGGGCCAAGAACAACTCTGAAGCATTGTTTAACCTGAACTATGTTTCACCCTTTGGTTTGGGGTTGTCACCCTGTTGAATTCATCTTCTTTACAGAGTTGTGAACTGTTTGTTTTACTACGGTATGCAGTGGTTGGTATTCAAACTATTGAGAGTAGGATTAGAGGCTGGTATGCTTGAGAAAACTGGTGTTTGAGGTCATCAGCTTAGCATTTAGCATTTCCTATTTCCTTGACGGCTTGATAAACCCTACTAGGTGGGCTTGGATGATTGGTGTACCTTGGCTATGTGTAAGCCTGCTTTGACCCTTATTCCTTGAGGAATCATGCCCAACTTGGGGGTGGCAGTGTTGATGAGAGATTGATGAGCACACTAGCCTATGGTTGGGTAGAACGTTGTAGTGACATAGCTGGTTGTGGGATGAGTTCTTATCAGATGAGTATTCATGTCCATTTTACCTCTACAATTATATTTACTGATTAATGAATATGATGAACATGTGGCATGCTTGAATGAATGTATGTTTGCTTCCGCTATGTATATGAAGGGTTATGCATCTTAGTATGTATTATGTTTAAGATTTTTTTTATTTCAGCATTATATGCCTGTTCATGTTCATGGGGCTATTTTCCCGTATGTTTGGTGTTAGTAGCGTATTCTTTGTCAGTTAGAGGGTTGAGGACGTTACATCTTTAAGTATTATTTGTATTCAAGTCATCTTCATCTTCAAGTCTTCTTTGTCTTCAATTCATCTTCATCTTTGGATATGGATCGTCACTCGATCTGGATCATCATCACTAGATTTGGATCATCACTGGATCTGGATCATCATCCTTGGATCTGGATCATCACTGGATCTGGATCATCTTCGGAGAATCATCTCTGGATCTGGATCATCTCTTGATCTCGATCATCTCTGCTAGATAATCAATACTGAATCTTCACAGGTTCTATCTTATGATTGTTCTCATCACAGGAAGTTATACAGAGACAACCCTTTTTCATGTTGGATGTAGGCCTAGCCACATTTGATTATGTAGGAACTAATCCTATAATCATATCATAAATGAAACGCCCAACACTCACATATGACCATGTGGTAACAAATCCCACAACCCTGTCAAAAAGGCCTAGCACTTACATTTGATCAACCAATGATTGAAGAAATGCCCAACACTTATACTTGGCCATGCAAGGAACCAATCCTCCATGTCAAAAGGCTCCTACACTTACATTTGATCAACCGATGATCGAAGAAAGGAACTGCACTTACATATGATCAACCATGTCAAAAGGCTCCTACACTTACATATTGAAGAAAGGCACATCATGTATATCTGATCAACAAATAATTGAATAAAGGATCTGCAATTACATTTGACACATACAAGGAACCAATCCATCTGCATGTTCGAAAAGGCATGCACTCACATCTGATCATGTAGGAACCAATCCTACCATCATATCATAATGGAACCCAGTCCTAGACTGAGCTACCTGGTAACTAACCAGGCGTCTCCATTATCCAAGAGAATGGCAGTTTCCCTTACATTTGTCCTACTCAACAGAATGGCCAGCACTCACATTTGACATGGAATGAACCAATACTCTCATCATGAAAGAATGGCTCAGCCCTTATATCTGACCTACTCATCAGAATGGCTATGGATCTCAACACTCATATCTGACATGGAAGGATCCAATCCTCTCACCATGACATAATGGCTCAGCCCTTATATATGACCTACTCATCAGAATGGCTATGGATCTCAGCACTCATATCTGACATGGAAGGAACCAATCCTATCACCATGTTAGAATGGCTATGGGACTCATCACTTTCCCTTGGAGGAAACCTCTATCTAGAGAACACCAAGCTTCTCCCTGAAGTACTCGAACTTCACCCTAACCAATGGATTCATCAATACATTAGCTATCTGATCCTTCATCGTAACATACTGGAGATTCACTGCTCCCTTCTGCACCATATCCTTGATATAGTCATATTTGTTCTTGATATGCTTCGACTTGTCATGGAACATTGGATTCTCTGATAAATTTACGCAACTCTGGTTGTCACAATGTATACAAGTAGCATCCATCTGGATATCAAATAAATCAGATAGTAGCTTTTGCAGCCATACTACCTCACAACTAGCTAAACAAGCTGCGACATACTCTGCTTCAGCTGTAATCAGTGCCACATAGGATTGCTTCCTGCTAAATCAAGAGATCACACCTGATCCCATACTAAAGAAACAACTTGAATTTATTTTCCTATCAATGGAATTTCCTACCCAATATGAATCAACATAACCCTCTAGGTTAATATTTTGATTCACCTCGTACTTGAGCCCATAATCAATTGTACCCCTCAAGTACCTCAGAATGTGCTTTGTAGCAATCTAGTGAACATGTCTTGGATCTGTCAAGAACTAGCTCAAGGTGTTCACAGCAAAGAAAATGTCTGGTCTCGTGTTCGTCAAGTACATCAAGGACCCAATCATCTAATGATACATTGTAGCATCAACCGTCTTTGATGAAGCATCACTCAATAGCTTCGGGTTCGATGCCATAGGTGTGGTCATAGCCTTGTAGTCCATCATCCCAAACCTCTTCAATATATCTATTGCATACTTCCCTTGTCCGAGGGAGATTCCATCAGCATTCTGCCACACCTCCATGCCTAGAAAATAATGCATCATACCCAAGTCCTTCATTTCGAACTCGGTAGCAATATTTCTCTTCGTATCAGTACTCAACCCATCCATACCTGTTACAAACAGATCATCTACATATAGTAGAATCATCACTGGGTTTCCATCTTTAACCTTGTAGTAAAGGTTGGAATCTACTTTACTCTTGGTAAATCCCAAACTAGATAGAAAGCTGTCAATTTTTCCGTACCATGTCCTGGGTGCCTGTTTCAAACTTTACAGGGCTTTCTTCAATCTACACACATGAGACTCTCTGTCATGTGCCTCAAAACCAAGTGGTTGTTCTACATACACTTCCTCTTCGACTACACCATTCAAGAAAGTAGTCTTGACATCCATTTGGTGTATCTTCCACTTCATTACTGCAGCCAATGCAAGTACTATTTTGATGGATGTGTATCTGGCCACAGGAGTAAAGGTTTATTCATAATCTATTCCTTCTTTATGTGAGAAGCCATGAGCCACAAATCTTGCCTTATATTTCTCAATGCTACCATCTGCAGCATGCTTGATCTTGTAGATCCATTTGGAAGTTACAACTGACTTCCTTTTTGGTCTTGGGACAACATCCCAAACATCATTCTTCATGATCGATTGATACTCTTTGATCATAGCATCCTTCCATTCTTTCCGTTTTGCTGCTTCTTCATAGTTGGAAGGTTCGTTATTGATAACATCACATAGTAAGGCTACATATCTGGAACAAGATCTGGTTCTCTTTCTCTCTCTGTGATTCTCTTCTGCAGCCCCATATCTTTCTGCACCTTGGATAATATCTCGTACCCAAGTAGGTTTCCTCTTGTGAGGATTCTTCTCCTGAGGTGGATCTACAAGTCTTTGTGGTTCTTCAAATTCTTGATCTTCTTATTGAATTTCTTCATTCATGGTTGTATCATGAATTCGGGGTGCTTTTGCTTCTTCAGTACCTTCAGCAAGTCTCTTTCTGGGTTTGTTGTAAGTTGTGTCTTCATCAAATGTTACATCCTTGCTGATTTCGATCTTCTTGTATCCTAGGAAGTATATTCTTTAATCCTTCAAGCTTTCAGAGTATCCCACAAATATACCCTTCTTTCCTGAAGGATCTAGTTTTGTTCTTTTTTCTTTTGGTATGTGTATGTACACTAGACAACCGAATATTCTGAGATGGATGACTTCTGGTTTCTTGTTGGAGAAGACTTCTTCAAGATTCTTGTTCTCGAGTACTCTATGTGGAGTACGGTTCTGTACATACACCGTTGTTCTGGCTGCTTCTGCCCATATAAGCATAGGAAGATATTGATCATGAAACATTTCTCTTGCAACTTCCATGATGGTTCTATTCTTCCTTTCTCCAACCCCATTATGTTGTGGATTGTAAGGATTGGACAACTCCCTCTTAATCCCTAATTCTTTGCATAAGTCTTTGAATTCACTTGATGTGAATTCCCCGCCATTATCTGATCAAAGGGTCTTGATCTTCTTTTCTGTGTGATTCTTGATCAAGGCTATGAATTCCTTGAACTTGATGAAAACTTCATCTTTGTTCTTCATGAAGTAAATCCATGTCTTCCTAGAAAAATCATCAATAAAAGAAACATAATGTACATACCTGCTTAGTGAGCTTGATGACATAGGACTGCACACATTGGAGTGGATGATTTCCAAGATTCCTTTTGATTTTCTTTCACTACTTGGAAATGTCTTCTTTGTATTCTTTCCTTTCGCACATCCTTTGCAGACCCCTTCATGTTTTTCTTGAATTTCTGGAAGACCTTCAACAGCTTTGCTTGCTAGTGGTAGTGCTTTGTAATGCACATGTGCAAGCCTTCTGTGCAAAAGTTCATTTGGCTCTACTGTTTCATGGACCATAGCTTGTTCTGGATGGCCCTTTAGCTTGTATAATCCTCCTTCTTGTTCTCCAATCACTATTGCATCATCAATAGTCTTTCTTCTTGGCCACATAATGACTTGGCCATCTACAAATGCAACCCTTATACCTTTTGCATCCAATGCGGATATGGATAGAAGATTATTCTTCAATCCTGGTACAAACAAGACATATTTGATTTTTATATATTTTTCAGAGTCTAGCTTGTAGGAGGATTCACCACTACCTTTTATGGGATATTGGTAGTCATCCCCAAGCTTCACCTTATGGGGTGAGTTATGTTCAGATAGTTTCTCAAAGGATTCCTTGAAACCTGTCATGTGCTTGGAAGCCCCACTATCAATAAGCCAATGTTTGCTTCCATGCATGACAGTTCCCATGAGATCAAAGATCAGAACATATTCATCTTCACTTTCTTGTTTTACTCTCCTTTTGGGAGGATCATCATCCTTGACAGTGTGAGCATGATGTCTTCTTTTGGAGTTCTTCTTCTTCTTGGATCCATTCTTATTCTTTGGACAGTTTTTAGCAAAGTGTCCTATTTCATTGCATGTATAACATCTGAGTCTGGATGGATCCCTTCTCATAAAGTTATTTTCTGATGAGAATGCTTACCTTCGTGATGATGACTTTCTCTTTTTCCTTTCTGTGAGAGCTTGATCTTCACTTCCCATCTTTTCTTCTCAAGCAACTATCTGAGCTTATTTTTGAGAGCATTCTTCCCATAGTCTACTGAACTTGACCAACTTCTTTCTAGCACAAATTCCTTGGATGAAAGAATCCCATGACCTAGGGAGGCCATTCAATGTTCTCATCACAATTTCTGCATTTTCCTCTTCTTCATCTACAACTTCTAGTTTTTCTTTGATCTAGGAGACCCTTGTGAAGTATGAATCGATGGTCTCCTCATTCTGGATCTTGAAATTCTTCAACTCGTTCCTTAGAGTCATATTTCGATTGATGTTCTTCCCTTCAAACAATTTGGTTAGGGCATCAAACATGGATTTAGGTGTCTTGAGGAAGGACACCTGTGGAATGAGGTGATCCTTGATAAAATCAGCAATGATCCTCTTTTCCATAACCAACTTCTTCTTATGTAAGGCCTTGGCCTCATCTCCCTCTGGAACTGGAACCTTCTCGTGGATATAGGAGTCCAACTCATTTTCTTCCAGGACCAGGGAGATCCTATACTTCCAAGCTCAAAAGTTATTAGCTCCCTCAAGCTTTTCATCAAGCTTGGTATGATGACACATCTTAACTGAGAACCTCAAATGGAAATACAAAATATTTAGATCCTACCAGGTCAAGATGTCGGATCTGAATTTGGAGCTGGTTTACGAGTAGATTAGGGTTTTGCTTTTCCATAGTTCTGTCCAACCAAATGCTTTGAATTTGATCCCTAACTTCAATTTTGGGGAGGATATCAATCCAGGCCTATGCTCACTAAAAAATTCCTCTTTTGTGAAAATCCCTAATTTCCAGCAGCAGTGTCATGTCCAAAACCCCACAACTTCCTCAGATATAGAATCAGCACCAAAGTGAAAACCAAAAACAGTAAGATAATATCCCGACAATAGTAAGCTCTTTCCTCTAGCCCGAGTGTCTTTCTCTTCCTCAACTATGCGCTACACTTGCATGTCTATGAGTTGTATGCTAAATAGAGAGTCATGCTATCTATTTATACTAATCCAAACATGACTAAAACCCTACTAGGGTCGATCTCACTAGGAGAGTCTAATAACCCTAGTGCCCCAGAACTGCGGGGACTTTAACCCTTAGGAAATAGGAGGGCTACCCACAATGACTTGACATGACTTGTTTACATTATAAATTCTCCCGATAGGAACATCGAGGCATGACATGACACAAGAACATCCCTGAATAAACATCGGGTTACAATAGATAAGAAATACAAGTGAATACATTATGAATTTACAATTACATCAACATGTACATCTTTCCAATTTATAACATGAGTAGCATCATGTACATATCGTTTTAAAACAAAAATATGAAAAAAATTATGAATTTTAAGATTTGGTGGTAAGCCCAATTGCTATGCCACCAGTCCAACTCTGGAAAATATTTCAAAGGGTCCACAGTATCAGGGTGCTAGCTTGGCACAAATCCCTAATTTTAAGGAACGCTTTTTAGGTTTTACCTTAATGAAAACATGTTCACCCACCTATAACTGTTTCTTAGTTCGTTTAACATCCCCTTGGCTCCTCTGTCTATCATGTACAACCTTTAAATTACCTTGTACATACTTCATAGTTAACTCCATTTCCTTTAATAACACAGGTCTTAATACTAACCTATCAACAAGGTTACTCCATGAGATGGGATTATTTCATTTTTTGCCATACAAAATTTCAAATGGGATGAATTTTGATGAATCTTGGTAGTGGTTGTTGTTTGCAAATTCAACCAAGTGTAAGTAGTCCTCCCACTTTCTTGGTTGTTCTATAACATAAATCCTTAACATATCTTCAAAAATCTGATTTACCCTTTTAGTTTGTCCACCCGTGTGCAGATGAAAATATGTACTGAAATTTAAAGTAGTATTTAGACCTTTAAATAAGGATTTCCAGAAGTTTCCTGTGAATTTAGAGTCCCTGTCAGAAATTATAACTTTTGGAATTCCATGCAAACGAAAAAATTGTTTCATAAATATTTCAGCAATATTAGCAGCCTTATGAGTGGTCTTTACTGGTATAAAATGGGCTTCCTTACTGATTTTGTCAACAAATACCATTATAGAATCATTCTAGTTCTGATTTCTAGGAAAACCTATAATGAAATCAATGTTGATTCCTTCCCATTTCTAGCTAGGAATTAGTAATGGCTGTAATAAACCGGATGGATGCTGATGTTTAGTCTTAAACTGTTGACATTCAAAACATCTAGCAATATATTCTGCCAACTCATTCTTCATATTCAGCCAAAAGTAATCTTTCTGTAACATAGTTATTGTCTTCTGATAGCCAGGGTGTCCAGAATAAGGACCCTTATGTATTTCATTCAAAATTAGAAATTTAACTTTAGGTACATACAATCTATTTTTATAAAGTATTAACCCCTTTCAATTTATACTGTAGCCTATATTTAAATTTTCAGTTACATTTTCTACCACTTTAGCTTGCAAGTTTCGATAATTTTCATCCAATTTTACTCCTTCTTCGAACTGATCTCCTAAATATGTTCTATAAGTACTGATTGCTGCCATAAAATTTAATCTTACATTTCTGCTCAAAGCATCAACTACTTTGTTTTCCTTTCTCTTGATATGTTGGATCTCGAAATCATACTCGCTAAGGAAAGCTAGCCACCTAGTTTACCTTGCGTTTAAATTTGGTTGATCCAACAGATACTTTAAACCCTTATTATCCATCATTAAAATAAATTTTTTCCCGATCAAGTGATGGCACCACATCTTTAATGCATGTATCATGGAGCCATAGGTTGAACATCAACCTCAGTCGCATCCACTAATGTACTAGGGTGTAGCTACATTCACCAAATGATAAAGTAGTTAGAAATCGTATGGACCATAGACAATACAAATGAACTATACAATTACAAATATTCAAGTAGATGTACCTCTATGTGACTTATCCCTATTGTAGATGTAGCATTGACTGCAGCATCAACAACCCCACTGAGGTCTGGTACAGATGAATCTACATCTTGATGCTGTAAACATGCGAAAATAACATTCATTAGAGGAAATTTCAACTCAAAATGGGCCTTTTAACTTTGATTCAAATTCCATGTCATCATGTGTTAGCCAATGAAATTGCTTTAAATTTGAAATACCGTATAGGTCTTAAACACTTTTTTAATATAAATTTGGGGATAGGTATCATAAACAAAACTACTTTTTTTTAATTTATTTTCGACATATCTACTCGTGTTTTTACTCAAATTTCGATCGGGAGAGCTCGTTGGATGTGGAATTAAATTCCGCATCCAACGAGTACCCACTCGGCATAATTTTGACGAACCCTGCTACATCAAAAACAAGAAATACTTGAAAAAATGTGATGATTATGTCATCATCACATTTTTTCAGGTATTTCTTTTTTGGGGGTAGTGGGTCCATCAACAGTATGCCGAGTGGGTACTCATTGGATGCAGAATTTAAGTCCGCATCCGACGATCTCTCCCAATCGAAATTTGAGTAAAAACACGGGGATATATGTCAAAAATACAAACAAAAAGTAGTTTTCTTCCTTTCTTCCTCCAAAATTAATAAATATTATTTTATTATTTTAACTATTATTTTAATAATTCTTTTTACGAGGCCCATTTCGAGTTGAAATTTCCTCTAATGAAGAAAAACTAGTTGTGAACTGAATTCAAAGCTAACCAATAACTTCCATTGAAAGTGTGTACATTACCGTGGGATGAGTAGGTTGATCCTCATGGACACCTGCTCTTTTCAAGGAAAAGGGTCTTTTGGTGTAAAAAACTCACTTATCTATGTTTGGACTATAGGGAGATCTAAACTAAAGAGGTGTTGTAGGGAGTGGTGATGATGTCTGTAGTCGTAAAGTGTTACCATAGTTATACATGGATTTGAATGGATGGAATAATATGTACTGGAAAACTAACATGTTGTAATATAATTACCCATACCTAGGACATATCTCCCCCATGGGAGTGACCACTTCCAGCAATTTCGTGCCCCACTTCAGATGTAGATAACATCTGCAAGTTTAAAAATTATAAATATTAGCAATCTATAAAGGAGTGTACAGTAATAAATTTAAATAATTCGAACAAGATTCAGTCATTAACCATGCACTTACATTCTTCAGGTAATCATAAATTCCACTTGGGAGTATTTCACCGAGATCAATGTCTCCAGCATCAGGTTCTAAGTGGGGTTCCTGCAACTTCAAAAATTGTAAATATTAGACAATTTAACAAATTAATAAAGACTAACACATGTGCATTATCAAAATTATATGTATTAACGAAATGCCACATGTTTAAATATTACCTCAATGTTGGTTGTTTGGGCCTCAGATACAACCACACTGGGTGCAATACCACCTCCCTGAGAGGCATCAATCTCTTGTAAGAGTAAATATTTCATATATTATGAATCTTTGGATATTATGTTACATATAATATTGAAAAATTAAAAATTGAACAATAATAGAGTTTTAACAATGTCCTTACCTGACCACCAGTCATCGTAGAGGTACCATATCTTGGTCCAGGACCATAATAAGATTGACCACACATTGTGCAGACATGTGGCTCACTCTAAGGCACATGGGATGCCATTCTATCCCCACAAATAGATGTTCCTCTACCACCAGAAGCTGGTGGTTGTACCCAATCAAAGGAATAGGGTGTTCTTTGGTCAATAGTAGTCATGTGTTGAGAAACCATCTCAGCTAGAGTCAAAAATGCCTCCTGGGTCTGGGAAACCATATCATGTGCAAGAGGGATGTCTTCCCTTGGTAGCTGGGAATAGGGTGTAGGTATCTGTGGATTGACATCTCTATACCTAGCATTGGGTAGGTGTTAGGGAATCCCCATACCAGCTCCCTAGAATCCCAACATGTCAAAATAGCTGACATGTTTCCCCATCACAAACTATGCATACAACTTTTGGAGAAAGTAAAATGGCACTGCCTTGTTGTTGTGGGGGGGGATGTCAAAAACCATGTACCACATATCCATCCAATGGTCTCTAATGGGTGGAAAGGTGCACCACTCAATGTAAATATGTGGCATGGTGCTCTCTGGAATGTCATCTGTCCTAGGCACTCTAAAGAATGTATAGATGTGTTCTTTGGTTATTTTCAGCTTCTTTACCTCGTTGTATCTCAACCCATCAACGTATTCTTGTATTTTCCTCTCCCTTTACAATGAGATGCTATAAAAATAATAGTTAGATCTTGCAATTGTATAAAAAATAGTCAATAATGAGTCTATCAAGAAGTGCGAAAGCTCATCTCCACCCCTCCAGGTAGAACCAATATCTCTGAGATGGCCAATAACCCTCAATATCTCAACATTGTTATCCATAGTAGCCACTGCAATCATAAATACAAATAAAATATCATTAGAAATATAAACACAGGGTATAATGACATCTCTAAGCACTAAAAAGTGTATAACTAATGTATGCCAAATAACAACATAGAATAAATCTATTATGTAAATTTTCAAATTGATCTTGAATTTTACACTAAAGAAAAAACATTTAACATTTTTTCATTTTAAATTTATGTCTTAAATTAAAGTATTAATTACAATTTCCTTATGCATGTGTACATAAAATGTCCTATGTGCATATGTTGATTTAGAAGCTCCTCTAGCTTATTTTAAGGCTTGGATTATGAAGTTTCATCAAAATTGTGAGGTTCTGACTAATTCCCTTGCAGGATCAGCTCCCACATTGTGGGTAGAGGCAACTTCTAGACCCTAGAATAGGGGGAATAATGTGCCATTGATGAATAAAATCCCAATATAGGAAACGATTTTGTTAGATATGTAATTATTTTTTATAGCATGATGTTTTTTGGACTCCAAAGTCTATTTAGCAGATCTTTGTTTATATGTAATTTGGGCCATGTATGGATTCCACTTGATGTTATTTTAGTTCTATTCCTTATTTCTATATACCCATGAGAGACTTTAAATGCACAATTGTGTATAGTGTCTTTTATGTTTGCAAGGTTTCCACTGGATTCTATCATGTATGATAGAATTTGATTGGCATGTAATCAAACACATCAACCTCCCTATGTATATTGATGTTCGTAGATCCTATTGTTGAACTTTTTTTTCTTGACCTTAACCAAAAAGTGCCCTTTAGTCAAGAGGAAATATTTTTTAAGCATGAGAAGCTTCTATACCTTATTTTAACACTTGGATTAGGAAGTTTCATCAAAACTATACGGTGTTTATTGATGTTCTTGGATGGCCAACTTCGATATTTTGGATAGAGGAAATGGATTTACCATGTTTATTTACGTATTTTAGGGAAGGTATGAATTCTAATTTTTTTATTTTTTAGTTGTATGCAAGCTTGCAATATAATTGACAAAATTTGCATATTTGTTAATTTTTGTTTGGATTCACAATGATGCTTGTGAATATACATATGCAAATAGTGAAGTTCATTTTTTTTATGAGTTAATTGGGGTTTTGGTTTACATTAGGAATGTAAATTACTTATGCAAACTTGCAATGTGCTTGACAAACTTTCCATATTTGTGAATTTTGGTATGGATTCACAAGGATGTTTGTGAATATTCATATGGAAATAGTGAAATTGATTTGTTTTTTGAGTTAATTGGGGTTTTTGTTTCCATTGGGAATGTGAATTTTGGTAAATAATCAAAATTATTTGATTTTTATGATTAAATTGGGGTTTTGGTTTCCAACTGGTTTCCATTAACCATATAAACTAATTATTTTGGTTTAATTTAAAACTAGGGAAAATAAATTAATGAATTTAGGGAAAATATCTTGAGAATATTTGAGGAAAATACCTCACAAAGTATAAATTGATCCCTAAGTGGAGGTTGATGGCTTTGGCTCACCCAAATCATGTTCTCCCACTCTCGATCTGCTTCATCCAAGCTCCAACAATGCTGCATTATGGTGAAAATGACAGGCTCAACCTATTTTAACAATAAAACAGGTTTTCGTAAACGGGAGTACATTTATTCAAAGCAAAATGGGAGGGCAATTTGATTCAATAAAACGAGGGTGTTTTTTGTGTGTACTATCCTATTTGGCATGCCTATTGGTAGCCTTGGGACTAGGCTTGGTAGGGTAGTGATTGGTTGGGATGATTTCTATTTTATGGATCAAGAGTGCTTGAATTCACTCTACAATGGCATCTAAAAGGTCCCTCAACTTTGTGCACTCATCCCGTAAATATATTGATAAGGTTATTCAACCATCATAATGAATAAGAAGGGGGGAAGAGGATCCTTCTGCTTGATTCTTTGAGTGGGCACAAAAGTATCCATGGGTGAGCTATTGAGAAGTATAGAGAAAAATGTTGAGAAAGTAAGGGACAAAAACCATTTAATCCAATCCTCCAAGAAACCAAAAGAAATAAGAACATGCTCCATATCTACCAACTTCATTTATCAAGAGCCTTAGACATGCCAATTTGAGGATCACCCTAATATTATTTTGTCTCTTTAGTGAATACACTACTTTGTGGGAAAAAAAATCCATCCAAGATCTGTTGACCCTCCATGAATCTAGTATGTTCCAAAGAGATTAGGATAGGAAGTAAGGATTTTAGATGTTAGAAATGACCTTTGTAGTACTAATTTTGTAAATGACATTGCATAGAGAAATATGATGAAATGTTTTTGGGAATTGAGCTCCTTCCTCCTTTGGTATAAGTGTTATGAAAGTGGAAGTTAGAGCATGAAACACACCTCTTAATTTCGTGTACTCCTCCATAACCTTATATACATCTAATTTAATAATGGACTAACAGGAATGGAAACAATCTATAGTGATTCCATATTGTCTAGGGGATTTTCCTCTTTCCACAATGATGAAAATCCATTCCACTTCCTTGATGGAAGCATGTCACATACTAAATTCTCATTTTGTTTCTCTAAGACAAGTCAGTGGATGTTAATTTGATAGAGAGTTGGATCCCTATTTCCTTAGGGATCTAAGAGAATGGAGCTATAGAAAGTAATAAGAGCCATATTCATTTCATAATTTCTACTGACAAAGTTTCCCTACACATCGAGGAGAGAGGTGATAATGGTTATGAATTTTGTAATTAATCATGGAATTATGAAATTAGTTTGAGTTTCTATCCCCCTCCTTTATCCAGCTCACTCGAGAATTCACATGTACATGATTTCCTTTTGCTGGTACTGTGTTTTAGCTATGATTGCAGAATCTCTTTAGTTCTCATATATTGATTTGACCAACCCTCATTGCTATTTTTTGTTGGAGTTGAACATCTATCTCCTACTCAAGCTCCTTTATTTCCTATAATATATGTCATCAAAGACCTCTTTGTTCCACCCTTTCAACCATTGTTTTATGTGCTTCAACCATTACTAGAATTTATACATATTACCACCCATATGGATCACTCCTTATTCCCATAATTGAGAAGTGTTATCGTGGAAGTTCATATGCTACAAGCAGAATTGATTGAACCTAAATGGGAGGTTTTTGGGTTGATCATCTAACTCAATGGACTAACAATTAATCCAACTATCATATCTCACACAGGGAAAGATGGTATCCTCTAAGATATGATTGTGGAGGATGATAGATTTAGAAAGAAGAAATCTATCTAATCTAGAGGAAACATGTTAAAATCCCTCCTTCCTATTTATCAAAGTGTGCATGCCACTGGGAATTTCTATGTTGATCATGTTCAGGGTTTGGATGGTATCTTTGAACAAATCACATACAAAATCCATTCTATCAATTCCTCCTCTGTTTTATAAGAGGGATGTAATAAGGTTTAAATCACCTCCAACAATTTAGTTCTAGGCACCTAGGATTGACTCTATACCTTGTAGAGATCTTAGAAAATTGATCTTATCTTCCAAAAACTATGGCCCATGAACATTGTTGAGGAAACACTCCTCCTATATTCCCAAAAGGAGGAAAGGAGACAATATATTTCTTGGAGTGGAAAAGAAATCCTCCATTCGTATGGTCTATGGATCACATAAGATTGTAAGCACCCTGGTCATTCCCTTGGAATCTAGGTTATCACTTGATCCTTCCTACAGATATATCTTACATCTTTATCCATTGTGGGTCTGGCATATTTGGTCTCTTGCAACATTAGGTATATTCAGATTTTTAGACTGATCTTTGTCCTCAATATTCTTTGATTGTTTCTACTATTAAGGCCTCTAATATTCCATGACATCATTTTCATGATTAATTGGTTTAAGAGGGGGGGAAGTACTCGTGTCCACAGCTACATACATTTATGAATCTATTAATTGTTTTCCTAATTTTTCCAGTTATTTTTTCTTTTTTTTCCTACCTCTCATTTTTTCTTTCTTCAACATCCTTTAATGATCCTTGGGAGGAGTTGATTTGGCCACCAGCTAAGGAAAACTTGAACTACTTCTCGTATTGAGCTAGGAATTTTTTGTCCTTGCTTTCATTAGCGACACCTAGAGGAGATATTGATGATATTATATAAGGGTTTGGACTTCCTACTTCTCACATGCATCTAAAATATTGTAGAGGACAAGGTCATCCATATCCATATCCCATCCTTCTTCCTAAATAGTCCCTTATTCATTAGAAACACTGGTTTCCTCTAAGGTGGGTTATATTACTCGTTCTTCCTAGTTATATAATATTATCATTTTAACTCCAATCCATCCTATCGATGCATCAAGTTCTCTTTTGGACCCTCTAGAGTTGATAGGGAATCAAAATGGTTTTGTGACTAGGTTTTAGTTGCTTCCACATGGTTCAAGTGTTTTATGCCTCCCTGTCCCCTCCGACCAATAACTATATTGAATCCATATGAATCCTCCTTTGTAACTGACTTATCATTTGAAGGGTGCAAGTTCAAATGGAATTACCAAAATAGGTTCCCATGCTTGTGACTACCACATCCCAAAAATTTCACAAAAATAAAAAAAAAACATTTCTATGTAATAATAAATGCTAAATCCTAGCCAGAATACTAGTTCAATCGTTAACTTTAATATGGTTGACAGATAGTTTATAAAAAAAGAGATAAAATGAAAACTTAGGAGTTAATACTCTTGGATAACTGTAACTAAAAGGTTAAAGAATTACTTACTAAATTATAATACACATGCTACTAACAGAATTCAATCTGTAATGATTTTTCAATCTTGAAAGTTAATGAGCTAGAAACTTATTGAATTCAGATCAATTGTTTATTTTCCAGCATGTGTGTGATTCTGATAGTTGTTTTTTTGTCTTTACTGAAGGGGCTTGAGGTTATCCCGATGCTTACTTATCTTTTTCAAAGCTAATGCAGATTCGATGCTTGTACATGATTCACATGTAAGATCTTACTTCCAGTTTTTATGTTGTAAGTAGAATAAGGCTCGGAAACTGCACGGGTAAGTTATGCAGAAAAACCTTAAACTCTATTTATTCTCTAGAGTAACGAAGTGTAATACTTCCTAGACCTAAATCAAAGACTTTTCCATCTGGTAGTCATTAGATTTGATAATATGATTATTTTTTCTAACAATGGATTATACATCCGATGGTATATAATTATCATCGTGTTTTTAGTTGTTGGAAGCTTAAATATATTTCCAAATAGTTTATAACTATGAAAATTACTATGTTAACCTAGAATTTACCTTAGCATCAAAATTAACATCATTAATTTTGCACTAGAACTAACTATGGAAATATGCAAACCAACTTAGGAATATATAATCGATGCATAAAAATAATACTAACCTAGACATAAGATCAATGCTTACCTAATAACTAACCTAGGCATAAAAGTCAATGCATAATATCATGTCAAAATTTTGGGAATAAAAGTAATAGTATTATGTGTTTCAGATTTCGCAAGGTACAAACAGGATCAAAGGATATCAATACCCAAAATATTACAACCCCAGTCAGATCTACGTGGTGGATTCCTACAATTTGGAGGGTTTTGGTAATAAAACCTAGGTATGAACATTCAAGTTTCACCTTAAATGCATTTGGCTTCAACTCTTTGTTTTATTTGGGATGGAGGAATAGGCCGATAGGCCTTTGGCCTCTTCGGGACTTTTCCATAGCTGTCATGCTCATGTTGGCCATGACATTAAAAATTTTAAGTTCTGGACCTTTTCCACTATTATTCTTGACTTGAGCCATGGTGTTAGCAGGTTCAGTACTTTGGTTTTTTTTTTCATCACTAGTGTTTCTTTGACCTTGGTCGTGGCTTCCTCGGATCTCTGCTACAAGAGTCACTTATTTCATTGGTTGTGGTGTTAGGAGGTGTTGTCATGAGCTCAACGTTTTATACAGGTAAGTCATTTTCAAAAAACTTCAATCTATTTTATTTTATTTTTATTCATCTATTAAAAATGAAGCCAGAAACTAACAAGTCAAATAACATGATGTTTGCAGGTGAAACAATTGATAATGTACAGTCCATTGTGAAGGTGTTTGCTCTGGAATTGAAGGGTTTGAACTCCATAGGCTTGGTAAGCCTCAATTCCATCCGTGGGTTCCCTTCGTCGTGACTAAAATAGTGGTGTCATCGATGGCGCTTGTGGATTATTACTACGGTGCTCAGAAATTTTATAGCCAAGATGTTGTTTTGTTTTGGTTTAGTAATGGATGTTGTAAGGCCACTTTTGTTGATAACCCTCAAGGTTTTTATCAAGGAGTTATGGCTCTAACATTTATAATTTACGGTAAGAATCTTATTTCTTCAGGGTTTTGTTTTTATTTTGTAAACTGTGATAAAGTTATGAGGAAAATTTTAGTTGTGGTATCTCTTTCGTGGCTTCAAAACTGTTATGGTAATTTGGTTTTAAGCGCTGATCCAAGTGGAGACTGTATTAGTTAACTTTTGGATAAATTGAAGGTTCTATTTATAAATAAATTTTTGTATTTAAATGGCAGAGTTACAACCATAGTGTGCTTAACTACTTAACATTTGTTTCTGCTTGGGTGTTTTTTGAATCCCCAGTGCATTACGTTTGGTAGAGAGTCTTCAAGATTTTTTGTTTTTTTTTAATTATTTTATGGCAATGATCTGGTTAAGGCCAATGGCATTTTAGTTTTTTAAAAGAATTCGATTTGAGTATCCTTTAGTGTAAAGAATAAATCTAGGGTTTGGTTTTGATAACAGTTTTGGGTTATAAATTAGTGGATTAACTTCTATTTTTTTTTAATATTAAGTTATCTACCGATTTTAGATTTGTTTGGAATAAACAATAGTTTAAACAGTAAAAGTATTCTATTTATTTTGAAGAACTCCAAATTTATCTTATTCATAATAATTTCTATAGATGGTTAAGAATGGTTATATTACTGTAGATGTTTATAAATGATTATAGTAATGAGTAGGGTTTAGGAAGAACAATTTTCAAAAATAAATATTAATATTAAGGTTATACTGCATATTTTCAGTTTTGGTTTCCTAAGTACTTAAGGTACTGTGATACCATAGATGCTATAATCTTAATCATTTTTAGTCTGTTGAATGTTCATCATGGACTTACTATGTTTGATGTTTTTAAAAAACAAAAGGACGTTTAACTGTGTATTATTTACTATAATCTAACAAGAGTAATATTGTTTGTATTTTATGTTTTTAAAGTATAAAATAAAGAAAGAGTTTCATTTACTAAGAATAAGTAATTTGTTTGCATTACGGTAATTATTAAGATATTATACTATACCCGATTTTTGGGTGACTGGCGAAAACTTACCATAATGGACTCTAGGTAAAAATATTGGGGGTTTTTGTATAAAAAGGTAAAGACCTAAAAATGGAAATATTATGGTAATTAGCTGGTAATATTACGAGAGGAAGGTTTTTGATTAATTTCAATGGAAACTCTACAACTAGATAATAGTTCAGATTTATTTTTATTCAAGTAATCATGCCTATCTACAGCTAAAAAATCCTTCTGTACTAGAGTACTTCATCGTAAGATGAGTGGAAAAATACAGAAATGAAATTTTACTCATCATTCCATCAATTCTAATTCTAGGTTCATTTATTTTGTTAAACATATACAAGTAAACTTCTTGAATAAAATGCAGACTTAAATCGTCTATTTGTAGATGCAAAGTATCCAAGGAAGAACAGTAAAAACTAATCATGACTACTTCCATTCCAATAATTTTCTTGCATAAAGATAAATAAGATAACACAATGGAACCTACTAATTTGTAGAAGAGACAACCAACCCAAGGAGCCCATTCCACCCAACCTTTTCCTGAAGATAGCTCAATTGCTTGTCTTACAACCCCCGAGCCTATCCACTGGTCCACCAGGATGAAAGCACTTTGTGAAGAAATGGGATTAAATACCCCTGTAACTCAACATAAGTACTTAACAACAGTAATTATGTCCTCAGTAGTAAAGAACTTAGCTGTCCAGCTGCACTAGTTCTGCAGACAATCTTAACGCTCAAACCACTTCTAACTTTCCCCTCATCGAATCTCTTGGGCTCCTTTCTCAACTTAAGAAAATTCACAACATAAAGAATGAAGAGACTCTTGTTGAATTTGATGGACAACTGTATGCATTCCTAGGTATTTTTGGTCAATTTTTTTCAATTAATGAGCCACCTGCTCTTTTCCACTTTCTTTGGGAACATGACCACAAAATTAGGGAAGTTTTCCCCTACAACAACTAGAAGTGGTTGAGGATGATTCCATGTGTCAGTTTGCTCTTACCCTAGTCTATTCCTCCTAGTGATTCAGTGGACACACATTTGATATCCTCCTTATGCTATTTGTCTCATCTTTTATTTATTAAGTAATAAACTATTCAACATAATTAATTAAAGTCATCACTGACCCCACTTGGTCAATAGTCACAAAATTTACAATAAAAATAAAATGTTATTGAAATTGGGGTACATGACATACACCCCCCATTAAGTACAACATCGACCTCGATGTTGCTTTAGTCTTCCTCGTGCTCTTCTTTAGTCTCAGAATAGATTAAAATATCACCAATAAAAAATTCTACAAACTTATCTAGATATTTATGTAATACGTTGTTCATTAAACACTTGAAGACTTGCAGGGAATTAGTTAACCCAAATGACATAACAACGAACTCATAGTGACCATATCGGGTCCTAAAAGCCATCTTGAAAATATCCTCATCCTTGATCCGAAATTGATGATAAGATCTTAAGTGAATTTTTGTAAATATTGTTTCTCCACGTAACCGATCGAACAGATCATCTATGCAGGGAAATGAGTATTTATTTTTAATTTTCATCATATTAAGCTAATGGTATTCAATTCACAAGCACAGTGTTCCATCCTTCTTTTTAACGAAAATAACCGGTGCTCCCCAAGGAGACACGCTTGGTATTATATAGTTTTTATCTATCAGTTCTTTTAATTGTGATTTTAGTTCATTAATATCTAGGATATTCATCTGGTAAAGATCTTTTGAGTTATGCACCGCACCAGGTACTATCTCAATAGTGAATTCCAACTCTCTTTTCGGAGGCAGTCCCAGAATTTCCTCCGAAAATACATCAGAATAACCTCTCAGAATTGGTATATATTCTAATTTTAGTTTGTCTTCTTTATTAATGTGTTCTTCATTAGTTATAGTTATAGAAAAATATTTACATCCCTTTCAAACAACCCTTTTTAGTTGTAAGGCATAAATTTGTCTGATTGTTGTTTTCCTATGGATTCCTTTTACTGTTAACATTTCTCCTTCATTATTTAAATAGGTAAAAGTTTTATCAAAACAATTTAACACTACTCGATGTTGGTATAACCAATCCATTCCAATTAATACATCATAGGATCCTAATGGAAGTACATTCAACTTTATAGAAGTTTCAAACTGATTCATAAATAATGTATATCTTTCACAAAATCAATTACTTTTCCTTTTTCTCCTCTAGCTAATTGAACCAACCATGACTTTGCAAATTTATCTACTGGTAGTTTACTTTTCTCTACTAAACTAGGATAGACATAACTCAGGCTAGCCCCTTGGTCAATTAAAATAGAAAAGGTTTTACATTTCATCACACCTTCCACTTCCACGATGGATGTTTGATATTCATCATGTTTGTTTTCCAGCGTTGCATTGATTATGGGCATTCCTCTCTCTAAATCACCAACCGTTGTTTCTTCCTGCACAACGTGAATGTTGTTGGAGACCTTCTTCCTGTTAGGATAGAATGATGCATAGTGAGGCCCCTAACATTCCCAACATTTTACTTGTTCCTTACATTCGTTATTTTTAACATCTAGTTGTTGTGATTATTTGTAAATTATTTATTTCTTGTGACAGTAGGATTTTGCTGTGGGTTACCGTTTGAATTAATTCCTTGAAAATTTACGTTAGGAAGATTGTGTGAGTTATTATTCCCAAAATTCTGATTAGGCGTGAATTGTTTCTTCCTTGAATCAAAATTATTGTTAGGCATTTGTGTTTTCCAGCTTGGCATGTTCTCCCTTTTCTGGTTCTAGTCATAGCAGAAATCTGCTTTTCGCATGGCCTCTTTAAGGGTTTTGGGATTATCATACTCAATTCTGTCCTTAATAAGAGAAGGTAAACATCTCAGAAACCGATCTATCTTGGGTTTTTCATCAACAATATAAGGTACATATCGCAATAAGCTTAAAAATTTACTATTTAAGTCTTTCATACTCATGGTTCCCAACCTTATATCATAAAATTATTTAGCTCGTTCTATGTAATATTGCTCCGACATAAATTTATTTTTAAAATACTTTTTAAAAGTACTCCAGTTTATATTTTTCTCTTTTATTCCCTTAACTCGCTTTATGTCTTGCCACCAGATGTCAGCTTTTCCAGTTAAGTTATATATTGCGATCCTCTCTTTTAACTGATTAGAATAGTTATATCTCTGAAAGTGCTTTTTCATTATAGACATCCATGCTTCGACTTCCTCTCCTTTTTCTATTTCACCATTAAAACTTGGTGGTTTAATATATTTGAACTCTCCATAAATCTCTTCATAGGGATTGTAATTCTTCTTTCTAGAGAGATAATTACTCTTGCTACAATCACTAGAATACTAATGTTTATTTTTGTGTGAGTTATCGTTAAATTTAGAATAAGAATTGCTTTCAATTTTCAAGTATTTTGACTTTTTACTCTTATGTTGATAAGACATAGTGTCATATTCTATTTTTTTATCCTTTTCTTCGTTATTAAAATTTTTCCATTAGCATTTGATTTAGTTCCTCGTGAGCTCTTAGGATTCTCTCATTTTCTTTTTTAACAGTCTCCATTTCAAATTTTAGGTCCTTAACTATTTGCAGTAACTCAGATGAGTTATTAGTTATATCTTCTTTATCAGGTTTTTTTCCATAATTATTTTGTTCATTTAACGGGGCCTTGTCCTTAGCATACTCTTCAAGTCCTTCCATACCTACAAATCTAATTCAGAAACTATTTTGTACATCAACATTTAAAATCACAAATCAATATCCATACTTTTTATCTTTTTATTTTTTATTTTTTGTTTACATGTGATGAGCCACTTCAGGCCTAGTGTCTGAACCTGTGCTCTGATACCATGTGTCACATCCTCAAAATTTCACAAATAGTTAAAAAAAAATTATATGTAATAATAAATGTTAATTCCTAGCCAGAATGCTAGTTTAATGGTTAACTTTAATCTTGTTGATAGATACTTTATGAAGACAAGACAAAAAATGAAAACTTAGGAGTTAATAGTCTTGGCTAACTATAACTAAAAGGTTACATAATTAGTTACTAACTTATAGTACACATGCTACTAACAATATTCAATCTATAATGATTTTTCAGTCTTGAAAGTTAATGAGTTAGAAACTTATTGAATTCAGATCAATTGTTTATTTTCCAGCATGTGTATGATTCTAATAGTTGTTTTCTTGTCTTTACTGAAGGGGCTTGAGGTTAGGCCGAGGCTTACTTAGATTTTTCAAAGCTAATGTAGATTCGATGCTTGTACATGATTCATAGGTAAGATTTTACTTCCATTTTTTATGTTGTAAGCAGAGTAAGGCTCGGAAACTACACGGGTAATTTATGCAGAAAAACCTTACACTCTATTTACTGTCTAGATTAACAAAGTGTAAGACTTCCTAGACCTAAAGCAAATAATTTTCCATCTGGTAGTCATTAGAGTTGATAATATGATTATTTGTTCTAACAATGGATTATACATCCGATGGTATATAATTATCAACGTGTTTTTAGTTGTTGGAAGCTTAAATATATTTCCAAATAGTTTAGAACTATGAAAATTACTATGTTAACCTAGAATTTACCTTAGCATCAAAATTAACATCATTAATTTTGCACTAGAACTAACTATGGAAATATACAAACCAACTTAGGCATATATAATCGATGAATAAAAAAATTACTAACCTAGACATAAAATCCATTCTTACCTAATAACTAACCTAGGCATAAAAGTCAATGCATAATATCGTGTCAAATTTTTGGGATTAAAAGTAACAGTATTATGTGTTTCACATTTCGTATGGTACAAACAGGATCAAACAATATCAATACCCAAAAGATTACAACCCTAGTGGGATCCACATGGTGTATGCTTACTAGGTGGAGGGTTTTGGTAATAAACCCTAGGTATAAATGTTCAAGTTTCACCTTAAACACATTTGGCTTCAACTGTTTGTTGTTTTGGGATGGAGGAGTAGGCTGACACGCCTTACGCCTCTTCGGGTCTTTTCCATAGCTGTCATGCTCATCTTGGTTGTGACATTAATGTGGTTAAGGCCAATGACATTTTAGTTGTTTAAAAGAATTTGATTTGAGTATCCTGTACTGTAAAGAATAAATCTAGGGTTTTTTTTTTATAACAGTTTTAGGGTTTAGATTAGTGGATTAACTTCTATTTTTTTTTATACTAAGTTATCTACATATTTTCAATTTGTTTGGAATAAACAATAGTTTAAATAGTAAAATCCTTATTTTTATTTTGAGGATTTGGAAATTTATCTTATTTCATAATAAGTTCTTGTAACGTCCTCAACCCTCCGACCGGCGAAGAGGACGCTTGTAATACCCCGGTTTTAATCCCCACTCGCATTAAAATAAATAAGATACATATGTTGTAAATAATCTTGGTGTGGAGCTCAAGGCTAAGGCCCCACCATAATATTTGGTTATGTTGTGTTTCTGATTAGGAATGGTCACCGATGGTATATCAGGACATGCGGCATATATTTAATTATGACATCATGTAAACACGTTTTTTTTAATTAAAAAAACTCAACCAGTTATGTTCGTGGCAACTAAATTGAGAAGGGGCGTGATTCCAAAGGATAAGGAAAGGGGGATGTGATTGTGGAATGTGGAGTCACGAGAGAAATTTATGTGTCACCACCTCCCTTGGTTAGTTTGATTTTTGTTGGTTCAGGCAGTGATTGGCTGGCAAGAAGACCGTTGCCATGCCACACTTGCTCTCCTCTCCACGACATGGGAATCGTTTCTTCCCACTCCCTTGGATCTTGGCCGTTCATCTTCCTCATGCAGGACGGGGGAATAAAACATTTTACCAACCATTGTGTGGGGGTTCGCCTCCTCTCCCTCGTGCTGATTGCTGGTTTACAATTCATTTTTTACCCATCCACGCAGAGAACCAATTTTGTCTCCACACATTGGACTGTGGATTGTTTTCTTTCACCATTCAGATCGCAGTGGAAATTATTGGAATTTATTTTCCACGAATTGATGGGATCGTGGGTGATTAATCCTGTGAATCCATGTTGATTTGTGTCTGTTGGCCATGACTTTCGATCATTTTCTGATTTGTGTAAGTTTCCCAGCGATAGTCTTGAAGGATGGATTGCTGTGGGTTCATCATATTTGTCCCTGGACTATTTTTTTTGGGTTGGTGAATGATGGTCTGAGGTGCTTGAAAAACATGGTGGGTTGAGAACCACACGGACAGAGCTATTAAGATGGATTTCTTCTCCACAACCCCTGAAGAGCACTGGAGGGAAGATCAGGGTCTGAAGGACTGCATTGCAGAGAAGGGACTGACTTCCTTGTGTTGGGTGTGTGTGGATGTTCTAGAATCCAGGCTGGCTCTGGTGTTGGTGTCTGCAGCTCTTCAGTGAGCTCACTAGCTTAGCATTAGCCTTTCCCAGCTCCTGGATGGCCTGATAAACCCAACTCTGTTGGCTTGGATGATCTGTTGTTCTCCTGATAAAACCAACCGTGTTGGCTTGGCTGAACTGTGTACTCTTGTGGTGTTGTTACCCTTTTGTTCTGTGTAAGCCTGTCAGTTCCTTATTCCTTATGGATTCATGCTCATCTCGGGGGTGGCAGCATTGCTGAGAGATCTAGGAGCATGCTAGCTTATGGTTGGGTGGAACGTTTCAGCGACATAGCTGGTTGCGAGATGATTTCTTTATAAAGAGAAGTAATCTTGTCTATTTTACTACTGCAATCCTATTTACTATTAATGATCATGATGAACATGTTGAATGCTTTTATGAATGTATGTTACTTCCGCTGTGTATGATAAATAACTATATATGCATGTTTCAGATCAAGCATTTTATTTCAGCAATTTTTTTTATGAATGCACATGTTCATAGGGCTGGTAGCCCGGATGGTTAAATCCATGGTAGCATCCTCTTTTCCAGTCGGAGGTTCAGGGACATTACACTTCTACCATACACTAACCATTCGGGAAACTAGCCCCATGAAGTTTTACATACATATAGCTGAAATAAAATGCTTGGAAGTAAAAACATACAGAGATGCATAATTGTTTAACATACAACTAAAGAAAAACCATACATTCTAGCATTCAACATGTTCATCATAATTCATTAATCATCAAATATGAGTGCAGAAGTGAAATAGATAATAATAATTATCTTATAAAGAACTCGTCCCGCAACTAGCTACGTCGCTGCAATGCTCGACCCAACCATAGGCCAGTATGCTCCTTAATCTCTCAGCAAGGCTGCCACCCCTGAGCTGGGCATGATTTCCCCAAGCAATAAGGAACAAGCAGGATTACACATAGCCAAGGATACATAAATCATCCAAGCCGACACAGTTGGGTTTATCAGGCTGTTAAGGAGTTGGGAAAAGCTAAATGCTAAGCTGGTGAGGTCATTGAAGAGCTAAATACTCCTACACTAGATATATCCTGACTTCTAGGACACCCACACACACCCAACACCAGTAAATCAGTCCCTTCTCTACTACATAGTACCTCAGACCCTGAACCCCCCTTCCAGTGCTACTCTGGGGTTGTGGAGAAGAAAGCCAGCCCTCTATCTCTATCTGTGTGGCTCCCAAACACACCGGGTTTATCAATCATGCCAAGCCTTCACCCCACTCCAACAACGTCCGAAGACTAACCACTACATACACATAGCAAAATAAGAAACTCATAGCCTGGGCAGGGAAATCCGATCCTTGAGTCATTCTTAGCCCTATCATGGCCAAAACGACTCACTAAGAATCCACAGTGGCCCAAAAAGTAATTGAACACCACAGCCAACAAAAACATGGGGGAAAACAATAGCCCTGGTCTCACAATGAAGCAACAGGAAAATTACACAGTCTAAAAATGGAAGAGAAATCAGACCCTTAGCATGGAAAGGAGGAAAACATACCCAGGCCGCAAATCGGTAAGGAAAACATACATAGGCCATAGAAAAAATTGTGAATGGCTCATTCACAGGAAATCGTGGGTGACAGTAAATGGTTTCTCCAGCTCTCCACGTGAGGAAAATGATGAAGAATTTTATGCATGAGAAGGTGAGATAATCTCCTTTCTGTGTGAGGATGAGCAAGACAAACTAGAAGAATGGAGTCGTGGAAGAATGGAGAATGGAATCGTGGTTCATCCCCTACTCTCTGCGTGAGGGAATGAGCTTGCTAGTGGAGTGTGCATGTGGGAAAGGACTGACAGTCCTGCCATCCACCACTACCCAACAATAACTACCCACTAACAACAGCAATTTTAAATGTGGTAGTTGGCTGATGAGACAAGGTAAGGTGAGTGAGTCAAAAGGGTGGGTGACAACTAAATAGGTTCTACAACTGACATCTGGCCTTTCCCATTAGCCCAAGGTTAATATTTCCCTCCCCTTATCCTTAGTAAAATCACGCCCTTTTCATCATGGTTGCATTGATGTAGCTGGTTGGGTTCATTTTAATTAAAATGCATATTTACATGATGCCAAAACTATAAGTTGCCAGATAGAACGATATACCACCGGCAACGATTCCAGTCGCCGAAACATAACACAAACAAATTGATGGTGGGGATTTTTCCATTAGCTCCACACCACGATTAATATATACATCATGTATCTTTTAATGAAAACAGGGTCAAAACCGGGGTATTACAATCCCCTCCCCCTTGGAATAACATCGTCCTTGGTGTTCCAATACCTAGGAATACATATACAATTTACACGTCCAAAATTTTCAAAATTTTGCAAATCTATCCTTCGTTCAATTATTTACTTTAAACTTTCAGGACCAATCCCCTTGGCGTCCTCAAGATTATCTTGTTGGTTCTCAGCTTTCGGCTCATCCCCAAGTCTAGGAACCTTTTGGCTACTACCCTCTTGATGTTCCATTGTTGGGCAGTTCCGACGGTAATGATGTCTTCCACATTTCTAACATTTCATTGGTTGCTTCATCTTTACCTGCTCAATTTCCTTTGAGACTTCATTAATGGAACATTTCTTAATGGACCGATTGGACGGATTCCCCATCATTGATCCACTTTCCTTTTCCTCACGGATTGCTCCCACAAGGCTTTTTACCTCCTTTTGCAAGAAAATAGAGTCTTGCAAAATATGGTGGTTCATCTCATTCTGCCTTTTCTGTAGCTTGAGCATTTCTCCAAGATTTTCTTGGGTCTTGGCAATTGTTTGAAGGAGACTTCCAGCCAAGTCCAATAGCATTTGGTCTGCTGCCATGATCAATGTGCATGACTGGATTTCACTTTTCTCACCTGTGAAGTGCATCATTGTAACTTTGTTAGGCCAAGCATAATATAAGCATTAAAGCTAGTCAATCGATTTGCCAATTGACATGGGTGTTTCGAGTCTTATTCATAATAATTTCATACTTTTCATGCTTTCCCAACATGCACATGAGCTCATTCATGTCCATTCTTGGGTAGGGAATTAATTACCCAAACATTCATGATTTATTCTAAGCAAATAAACACATTCTATTTTCATCCATACATGCATTCAACAATCTTCTGTTTTCATAAATGCATAAGTATATATAGATATATATCATGAAAAAAAGGAAAGAGAGAGCAGCAAGAGTTTTTCCCCTCTTTGTCTTGTTCCATTCTGGAACCCACAACACCACTGTGGTTTTCATGCTCTTAGCCTCTTTCACTTCACCATGAATGCTGGAACAACCCTTCTTGGCCATGACACTTAGTGTCTCTGGTCTATTCTAGACCTCTCAACCATGGAGCCTCTCCACATGGCTTATCTACAACTCTTGGCTTCTAGGACCTTCACAATCCCACTAGCACCCTTTTTCATTACTGCTTATATTGAGCTCTTTAGGACAGTCACATGTCCACATGCACCCCTAGGATGCCCTCATAGTCCTCGCTCCCAGCGATACCTATATTCAAACATTGAATAGATTGACATGTTTAGTTTATTCTCATCAGTTTGCCTCTTAATAAGAGTTAGAAGATTATAACCAAACCATATACACATGTATATACCTAAGCAAGAAGCTGCAAGATAATCCAATACTTATGCATATTGTGTGTTTCCTCTCTGGTCCACAGGGTCTTGCTTTGCTTTGCAAGCCTTGGAATTTTCTATGGACTTGGATGTTAGGTCAGCACGCAGGCTGCTCTATAACATCAAATAATTAATGTCCAGCCAGTACACCTTCACGCCGATTGGGAAGGAACTTTACCATGACCATTTCTAGGTCAAGGATCTACTATGGATCCTTAGGCATATAACAGCCCTATTTCAGCAACACCTTCACATCACCTCATCAAATACCCACAATCCCCACAACATCCCTTTATACACATCAACCCTTACACCGCAACCCCTCACAACAACCATTTACCTTTTCTCTTTAGTGCGCAACACCAAATTGCATCTATTTATCCTGACAACACAAGAAATATAAGCAAAATCATCAGTGTTATTGCTCTAAAACTGTAATCATATTTCATATCATTCATTATCAAGTATTGAAACACCAGGAGTGTGTCCACTCCCTAGGGTGTAGTCAATATTTAAAACCCTTTCATGACCCAACAATGGGAAAGTGTGCACCCCTTTTCGATTTGAGCCATGCAGGTGCTATTCACACTCAAGCAATTTGTCATAATGGAAATAAAATCAAAACATGCTCTGCATATTGAATTTAACAATTTGACATGCATTTTCTTAGCTAGGATCACAGAACACTTATCCATTTGCCGATGCAATATTCCTTCGTTAATGAGGAATGGCGGCTCCCTTCTCTGAGTTGACATTCTCTTGGTTTTCCATCCCAACTCCTTTTTACATTTTATATCCGACACATGTCTTACTGAAATAATCTATACCATCTCACTCATGTTTCTTACCAATCATGTAGTGCAGATGGGACATTCCCAAAATGTCCAATGGAGTTTCACCCGAAACCCATTTCCAAGATAGGGGAACCTCCCCATGAATTTTGGCTCCTGCAAGTCATCACATGTGGTCTTCCTACAACGTGTACCCCTGGCACATTCATCAAGTATCCAAACAGTCAATCATCATCTACTAATACAATCTAAATTTGATTGTTCCATAACCAAGCAATGGCAATAGTAATTAAATTCAATATGAATTTGCAACTTTGTCTACTGTAGAAATTGATTTGCTTGGTAATGAGGTGATCCTCATTTTTCGGTCTCTTGTAAGAGGAACCATTCTACCCATTGAAATTTTATGCTTACTAGCATAACATGAACACCCACTTACAACACGTCCTCCTGACACAATTCTATGCAAGCCAATAGTGATTAGTAGTTATCAACAATTTCTCAAATCTGAAATTACAAGTCCAAATTGACAACCCATTCTGCACACAAACTATTTTCACAACCATGAGACTCTTCTCATGAGGTTTGGCTCTTTCACATGGTATATTCATCCTTTAATTTCATGGTCTTACCCGCATTTCCATGCCCCCAACAATCTACCTGAAATCTGAACTTCAATCAGCCAAACACTTTGTAAGTCTCGATGCATATAAATTTTTCATTGTTCACAAGCGTATCATTTGTACCACCTTTCCCTTCCATAGAGAATTTACAGAAACCAATCAATCATGACTACCCTCTTCATGCACTTACTATTCTGTATTCATAACAACTCTTGAAATGGTTGTAGAATTATCATCAATTCATCATTTCCACCATTAGTTAGTCATGATAACACAAGCACTATCTTGATGCATTCATGCAATGCATCACAACATTTGCACCTACACTTATGTATGCATATTTACAACATTTACTCAATGCTCATATGCATCCATTCAATGCATAACAACAAGATTTATAAAATCTCTTAATGCATATCCACTCAATGCTACCTTGTATTGATTTAGGAATACTATGCATTCAAATGTACTATGGCCTAACCATGACTACCTCATATAGGATGCCCTTCCATGATCAAGACCACCAGTACTCACTTTCTTGGGGTTACTAAGCTCATAACAACATATTAAAGCATGATACATCTCTAGATGAATGTAGGGTAAACTTCTAAACAGCCATAGGGTCTGAGACCTCTTTCCTTCACCACTCCATGCTCCACCACACTATGGCAGTATACCATTCATATGAATACCTTTCAATATAAATGCATACTATTCTACAATTACTGGATGTAGTTCAACAGAATCGTACCCAATCTTCTTTGAACACCTATGTAGTTATCATAATAAAACCATTACCTACATGGATCCCATGTACAACCTTGATGTTACCAGTTTAGTCGGTCTCTTGCAAGAGATCGCAGAATCCACTCACCAACTTCTGATACTGGATTTGTTGCCTTATCCCTTTCTCCATAAGGTTGCTGGTCACCTTCATCAACATCAGCAACATATTCAACAATGCTCATGTTGTTGTTGGTTTTTCCACCAATACCAACACCGATACAATATTTACCATCAGTAGTTCATTGTAAACGTATAATTCCCACTACTCTTACCAATATGTAATATCCTATGCATCCAAGGCATATCCTCATACATTTTATGTACAAAACTTATAAAATATAAATATAGTTAGCAAGTGTAATACCCCAGTCTTGACCCATTTGCATTAAAAAGATACATGATGTATATTTTGTAAATAATCATGGTGAGGAGCTAAAGGAAAAATCCCCACCATCGATTTGGTTGTGTTATGTTTTGCAACTTGGGATCGTTGCCGATGGTATATCATGCTACCCGACACATAATAGTTTTGCATCATGTAAATATTCCCATTTATTAAAATAAACCAACAGCCAGCTACGACGGTGCAACGTTAAATGAAAAGGGCATGATTTCCTAAGGTTAAAGGGAGGGATTGTCTAACCTGTGGGAGCCATCAGGGAAAAGCCATGTGTCAGCCACTTAAGCTCCTATGCTAGTTGAAGGTAGTTAATGCTGGGTAGTGGTGGGTGGCAGGCTGCCCCACACACTCTCCACTAGCTGGTTCAGTTACATGCATAGGCTAGGAGTGGTTTCATCAGGCTTTGCTTGGTATACCAACCATTTTGTTCTGTCCACTCTCCCCATTGTCAGCCATTCATTTTACTCATGCCAAGCTGAGTTAAATGGATCCACGATCCATGGATTGGGGGTTCATTCTTCCTTCTCTCACACCAATTTCTGGTTTGTGGATAGGTTCTTCCTCCTGTTCACGTAGGGGATCGTTCCCCTTTTTCCCATTGTCGACTGTGTAATGCGGGGTGGCTTCATTGTTGAGAAGGGATCATTGTTTTCCCATGTTTGCTGGTTGTGTATAGATGGTGTAATGTCCTGTTACTTGATCGTTGAACCATGGCTGTTGTCTTCCCTGATTGGTGGCTTCTGTGAGCACCTATGTGGTGTTGTTTGTGTTTCCCTCAATGCTTTGGAGCTACTGTAGGTTACAATTGTGTTGTTTTGGCCATGATAGGGCCAAGAATAACTCAGGGACTATTTTCCCCTGTCAAAGCTATAATTGCTAGTTTTGCTGCATGCATGCAGTGGTTTTTCATCGGACTGTGTGGAGTGGGATTGAAGGATGGGTATTCTTGAGAAACCTAGGTTTGGGAGCCACACAGATAGAGTTAGATTGCTGGATTTCTTCTCCACAACCCCAAAAGAGCACTGACAATGGAAGTCAGGGCCTGAGGGACTGATTCTTGGTGTCAGGTGTGTGTGGGTGTCTTATAGGTCAGGCTAGCTCTAGTGTAGGAATCCTTAGCTCTTGCATGAGCTCACCAGATTAGCATTTAGCTTCTCCCAGCTCCTTGATATCCTGATAAGCCCTGTTGCGTGGGCTTGGCTGATTTGTGTACCTTGGCTATGTGTAAGCCTGCTTAGTCCCTTATTCCTTGGAAAATCATGCAAAGCTTGGGGGTGGCAGTGTTGCTGAGAGATTGATGAGCATGCTAGCCTATGGTTGGGTGGAACATTGAAGCGATGTAGCTAGTTGCAGGACAAGTTCTTTATGAGATAAGTATCCTTGTCTATTTATTACCTACAATTATGTTTACTATTAATGAACTATGATGAACATGTGTATGAATGAATGTTGTTTTGCTTCTGCTGAGTATATGTATGATTATGCATCTTAGTATTTTTGATGTTTTAATCATTTTATGTATGTTCATGTTCATGGGGCTAGTTGCCCGGTCTATTTGATGGTTTAGTAGCATCCTCTTCACTGGTCGGAGGGTTGGGGATGTTACAGTATGGTATCAGAGCCAAAGGTTGTAGCATGGGCCTGAACGGGCCATGAGAGATCAAATACCAAAGGTAGGCTATCCTCTGCCCAATAGAAATCAGAAAATTTGGTTGAAAAATTCTCCAAGTTCCAAACTCGTCGGATCATTAGAGGATTGAGTGGGAACATCCTCCGATATAGTGGAATGCTTAGTCGAAAGACCACCCGACGAAGGATCAGTGGAAGGAAATCCATGAAATTTTCTAAGTGTAGTACTATCAGCTCATCGAAGGACTTAGTGGGAAGCCCACCTGATGCAGCAGACAGATTAGTTTGAAGAACCTCCGATGCAGACCCAGGCGACGACAAAATTAGTTAGCCGGATCAGCGACATTTAGTTGATTTTGCATCTGCCGTTGCAGAATTCTAGAGCACTAAGCTTCTGACAGACAAAACATTTCGATTATCGATGCCGTCCAGAAGTCTTACTTCGTAAAAATATAGTTGAGGAAATATCCGATAGTGACCTTCAACATCGGCAAAGTTTAGTCGTTCGGACCTCTGATGCCGTGAGCGAAAATTAGTTGTTGGGTTCGTCGACATGGAAGGAAAAAGAAAATTTTCAGAATTTTGTTGAAGTGTTAAAATCCATCAGCCATCGACAAAATATAGATGATGGAACCACCGATGAATACATTAGAAACATTTAGCTAATTGTGCGCCTGCCGTTGCGGCTGGTTAGTGGACTATCCTTCTGATGGATAGTGGCTTCAACCGCCAATGCCGTAGTGAGTGGTGCTTTCGACAGCCAACGAGAATAATTTTTTTGAATATTTTTCTTGAGTACAAGGTCATCAAAAAATAGATGGATTTTGAGCCAAAACGATGGCTCATCTCAGCTAAGGGATGTCGAAACGGCAGCAGGAGACAAAAGATATGAGCCCCGAGACTTTTGGAGGAGGATAGATAGTGAATGCAGTAGCACATTGATGAAGAATAGAAGGCGTTTGGGCTGATGCACTAGCGGACGAGGAAAAGGAATTTATGAAAAATAAATTGTCTAAGTAACAAAAAAATTGGCAAAAGATAGACGATGGCAGCGCCGATACATTGGCGGGAAATAGATGATGCAAGTGCCGACGCGACAGAAGAAATTTGATGATCGTGGATCCGTCGTTGCGGCTGCCATGTGGAGTAGCATTCCGATGGATAGAACTTTCAACTGCCGATCACTGATACATAGCACTTAGGGGTTTTGAGCACTGGTGGAAGTCAGAGGAGTCAGACGATTGTGTTCCCACCGTTGCAGCTTCTTAGAATACTAACCGCCCAATGTTAGCGCACCCAAGTGCCGATACTGCGGAAGCTATAGTTGTTGGAACCGTCGATGTGGTGGACAAGGAAGGAAGATTTTCCGGGGAGAAAAGTTTCTGAAAAATTTGTCTAAGTACCAGAGACATTGGAAAAACATCGGATCGCCGATGCAGTGGCCAACATCGGCAAAGTTTACAGGATCAGACCGGCGATCGAAGAATTATAGTTGAAGAGACCGCCGATCGAAATGGATTAACGGTTGGTGAACTGCTGTTGCAGAAACCTAGAGAGCTAGCCATCTGATGAACAAAGGGTCCAATCATCGATGCCATAGTGGCCAGTGTACCTGATTGTTGATAAATGATAAAGGGTTTAGAAGCTTAGACTGATGGGGATCCGAAACAATGAAATATGCTAGCTGATTGACCACCGATGAACATTCCTTGGCATCTCCAATGCAGTGCAAGGATTAAGGGTTCTAATCGCTGATAAAGTTTAGAAGGTTATATGACTACGGGCCCGAGATAGCAGAAGGAAATAGACGAACAGATCGCTGATGACCGCAGAGAAAATTAGAGCTTCTGGCCGCCGAAACATCGGAACATTAGATGGGATGAGACCCGATCCTATACAAGGAAATTTGGGTTCTTCAAAGTGGATTTTTCAAGTAGTTTTCAACTATTTTTCAATGGATTTTTCAGCAGTTCTAGGGCTGAAAAGGAAGAAGAATTCTAGGCGGCTGAAGTTGGCAATTCAGACTAAAATACAGTTGTGTTTTTTGTCTAAATTTGATGAAAATCGTCATGTTAGAAGTGGTGTGGTTTTCACACCTGAGGTCAGAATGAAGCATGTGGATATGCATTGGAAAGCTTATCTAGAAAGGAACAAGGGGGAATTCCTAGAGTTTAAAAGTGATGCTGCAAAGTACTAGTGGATGTCAGTATGGACAAACCAGCTGTTGTGTGGAAGAGGAGTTCCATGCAAAGATGAGGGATTTGAAAAGGGAAAATTCCTTAAACCCTGTCTTGCTAATTATAATTACATTTATAAGTTTCATACATGAAATGTATGAAGATATTCCTTGCATGCATAGGATATTACATGTTGGTAAGATTAGTGAGAATTATACATGTATAATGAACCACTAATGGTAATTATTGCATTGATGTTGTCATTAGTGGAAAAACCAACGGCAACATGGACATGGCTCAATATGTTGCTGACGCTGATGAATGTGACTAGAAACCATATGGAGAAAGGGATAAGAAAACAAGTCTAGAATCAAAAGTTGGTGAGAAAATTATGCAAACTCCTGCAAAGACCAACCAAACTGGTAATGTCGAGGGTGTAAGTAGGACCCATGAAGGTAAGATTTTAATTATGACAATTGTATGGAGTGGTAAAAGCAAGAGGTCTCATACCATGTGGGTATTTGAATTTTATACTGCATTCATATAGAAATATGTTATGCTTGTATTATGTTGCTATGAGCTTAGTATCCCGAATAAAGTAAGCACTGATGATCTTGATTATAGTAATGCATCCTATATGAAGTAGTCATGGTTAGGCCATGCATGGTATGTTTGAATGCATAGTACTCCTGAGTTAATGCAAGGTAGAATTGAGTGGATATGCATGAAAATATTTCATAAATCTTGTAGTTATGCATTGAATGGATGCATATGAAGGGTGTGAGTAAATGATTGCCTAAGTATGGGTGCAAATGTTGTGATGCATTGCATGAATGCATTAATATAGTGCATGTGATATTATGAATAACTAATGGCTGAAATGATGAATTGATGACAATTCTGGAACCATTTCAAGAGCTGTTATGAATGCAGGATAGTAAGTGCATGAAGAGGGTAGTCAGGATCAATTGTCTGTAGAAAATGTTCTATGGAAGAGCAAGGTGGTACAAACGATATGCTTGTGAAGTAAGGAGTATCTAAACATTTCATTTAATTGCATAAATGATGTGACTGTACCCTGTAATTTAAAGTATGATAATGATTGCGTGAAGTAAATAATTTTTGGTAATATTGATGTGATTAACAGCTGGAAGTATTCGAATTTTGTAAATTCTGAAAATGCTTCAGTGATTGTTGCAGTAATGAAAAGGTTATATGCATCAAGACTTACCAAGTGTTTGGCTGATTGAAGTTTAGGTTTCAGGTAGATTGTTTGGATCATGGCAATGAGAGTAAGACCATGACAGAGGCTGAAATATACCATGTGAAAGAGCCAAACCTCATGAGAAGAGTCTCATGGCTGTGAAAATAGTTTGTATGCATAATGAGTTGTCAAATTTGAATTTGTGAATTTCAGATCTAAGAAATTATTGACAACTACTGATCACTATTGACTTGCATAAGATTGTGTCAGGAGGACGCATTGTAAGTGGGTATTCATGTTATGATAGTAAGCATAAAATTATAATGGGCATAGTGGTGCTGCTTACAAGAGACCCACAATTGAGGATCAACTCATTTCCAAGCAAATCAATTTCTGTAGTAAACAGAGTTGCAAATTCTCATTGAATTTAATTACTAATGTCATTGCTTGGTTGTGGAACAATCAATTTGGATTGTATTATCAGATAATGATTGACTGTTGGGTATTTGATGAATGTTCCAGGGGTACACACCGCAGGAAGATCATGTGTGATGGCCTACAGGAGCCAAACTTCATGGGAAGGTTTTCCCTTATCTTGGAAATGGGTTTCGAGTGAAACTCCATTGGACATTTTGGAAATCTCGCATCTGCAATACATGTTTGGTAAGAAACATGAGTGAGATGGTATGGGCTATGTTGGTAAGATATGTGTGGATAAAAAATGTAAAGAGGAATTGGGATGGAAAACCGAGGGACTGTCAACTCAGAGAAGGGATCCCCCATTCCTCCTTAATAAAGGAATACTGCCTCGACAAATGGATAAGTGTTATGTGACCCTAGCTAAGAATATGCATGTCAATTGTTAAATTCAATATGCAGAGCATGTTTTGATTTTATTTCCATTATGGCATATTTCTTGAGTATGAATAGGGCCTACAAGGCACACATCGGAAAAGGGTGCACACTCTTCCGATGTTGGATCATGGGAGGGTTTTCAATATTGATTACACCCTAGGGAGTGGATGCACTACTGGTGTCTCAATACTTGATAGAGAATGATATTAAACATGATTACTGTAATGTCCCAAATTTCGCATTGGGTCACAATGTCCAAATCACATTTTCCATATTCATGAAATTTGTCAAATGGATGCTAAAAGTCAAATAATTGCCAAGGAGGAAAATCACTAGTTTCCTAGGTTGGGGGTGGAAGCTTTGAGATTTGGAATAAGGGGGATAATAAATGATATTTAGACATTAGAAGGGGATACATATTTAATAATGTATCTTATTAAATAAATACAAGAGAAAATGGAAGTGGAAATGGAGCATGAAGACACATGGAGACTATGGGGCCCACACTATCTATAATTCCTATGTTAAATTGTATCTTTCTCTTGAAATTTTGAATATATGGGAAGCCTAATGTTTTTGGATGGATTATAAGGATAATATAATTGTCCATATACTTCGTAGGTCGAATTTGGGATGAATTTTAACTTACATGGGAGAGGAAGAGCCAAATGGGAGTTTCATGGACACTTGGCTAGATTCCCCTTACATTTATGACACCTATGACACCAATGATGGAGATTCTATGAAAATTATGACACAAGTCAGATATGAAGGCTTACATACTGACATATTGACATTTCAGGACTGAATAAAGCATCTTATACGTCAAAATTTGGAGTTGGAGAAGGCCAAGAGACTCCTACTCAAATTTGGGAGAAGAGGGAAGGTGAAGAAAGATGCCACATGGCATAGCATGAGCAGCCACACCAATTTGACTTGGATTTGGTTTATGGATGAATTTGGAACCTTATAAGGCTAATAATTTTTATAAAATATAGGGATAAACCATGAGAAGAATCTTTTTCTCATTTGTGAAATTGTCATTTGTAAATTGTGAGAGCTAGTGGATGACTAGTTTTCTTGCTTAAGCCAATTTCGAGGGTGAAAGATTTGCATCCTAGTTGGTGTTTGGAAAGGCCACTTAGGTCTTTCATGGAGTTTTAATTGAGTCTTATTTTCAGGTGTAATATACAGGAAATCATGTGTATTCTTCTATTGCGACACTCTCTCTCAACAATTTCTAGTTTTCACACCATATTCATGCCAATGGAGGGATTGCGCTTTGGGTGAGCTATTGATCTCTTTGGGGAAGATTATAATGAAAATTATATTATGTGCTGATGTATATGCTCTTTATTTCATGTTCATAATATTCTCAGGTCTAAATATCCAAAATAATTCATGTAAAAATGTTGAACAATGAAGAAATAGTGTCATTTCCCCACTATCTTGTTGTGAACCATTGTAATTCTGATGATTTCGAATTGGGAGAGAATTTAATTGTCCATTTCTGATTGTAATCAGTTAAATATTATCTTTTATTCATTCTCAAAAAATTTCAAGTCGAAATTCCCAATATTTGTATGTCAATATGACTTTTAATGATCAAACAATGACCATTTCCACTCCATTTTGATATATGCCATGGTAATGCTTATTATTTTGAATGGAGGAATGTATCTCTGATAAATGTATGATGGATGGACTGTAATTAATTTTTATTTCAAGTCTCATGTTTAGTACTTAATAATTGGAATCCATTTTACTCATTTTTATTGCATTAGGAGAAGATTTGGTGCATTTTCCCCAAGGGTCGAAATTGTGACTTGGGAGTTGTTTTGGAAAGAGTCATAACAGCTTGTATAAACTGAACCATGATGCATATGAGAATCTGAAAAAGTCCCTTACACATACCCAACCTATGTTCATAATTCAAGTGACTTTGAAATCGTTTGTGAAGCCATTTCCAACAATTACCCAGGGGGAATTGGAGCCCCAATTTGCTAACAGAGACTCCTTCTTTGAATAGGACATTAAACAACTTGATAGAAGTAATTGGGAGGTCAAAACACATACATGGACATCATATTTAATTTATATTATCTTTAATGTAGCTTCAGAGAAAATTTGGAATAATTTGGGTCAATTTGGAGGTCTAGACATCAAAACTAGTCAAGAGCCAAAATTGTGAAAAAAAATGGAAAATTGGGCATTTTAATAAAATTACAAAAATGGGACATTACAATTATGGTTTTTAGAGAAATAACACTAATGAATATGCCTATATTGTTTGTGTTTTCAAGCTAAACATATGTATTCTAATATTGTACACTGAATGGATAATGTCTTGATCTCATCCTACCTTCTACTAAAGAGCACAGAGAAGGAGACATTCCTAAGGGACTGTCAACTCAGAGAAGGGAGTGGTCTCTTATGTGATATGGGGTAGTGGAATTAGAGCTCACTATTGGAAATGAAACCTAGAAATGGTCATTATTGTTGATATAAGTGCATGTGTTATTGTTGATGGCCTGATAAACCCAACAATGTTGGCTTGGCTGATGATTGATTGTTGATATAAGTGCATGTGTTACTATTGATGGCTTGATAAACCCAATGATGTTGGCTTGGATGATGATTGATTGTTGATATAAGTGCATGTGTTATTGTTGATGGCCTAATAAACCCAATGGTGTTGGCTTGGTTGATGATTGATTGTTGATATAAGTGCATGTGTTATTATCGATGGCATGATAAAACCCACGGTGTTGGCTTGGCTGATGATTGATTGTTGATATAAGTGCATGTATTATTGTCGATGGCCTGATAAACCCAACGGTGTTGGCTTGGATGATGATTGATTGTTTATATAAGTGCATGTGTTATTCTTGATGTCTTGATAAACCCAATGGTTTTGGATTGGCTGATGATTGATTGTTGATATAAGTGTACTGTTGATATAAGTGTAGGTGATTTGTTGATGGTCTAATAAACCCAACTAAAGGTTGGATTGAATGTGTAATTATTTGATGCTATGGAAATTGGGGAAATGTTATAGTGTTGGCTTGACTACCTACAGTCTGATAAACCCAACTAATAGCTGGCTTGGTTGAGTAGCCTGATAAACCCAGTAGTGTATTAGATTAAATTGCCTACGGCCTGATAAACCCAATTGTGTATTGGCTTGGCTCGACAGTCTGATAAACCCAACTATAGGATGGCTTGACTGTGCCTGATATATATATAAAAGGATGTTGTGAAGCATCCTATGTGATGGCCTAACATCCAGGTCCATAGGCGATCCCAAGGCTTGCAAAGTGAAGTAGGATCCTGTGGACCAGAGAGGAAATGCACAATACAGATAAGTATTGGATTATTTTGCAATTCTTGCTTATGAATATGCATGTGTATATGATTTGGTTATGATGTTTTAAGCTCTTTTTTAAGAGGTAAAAATTTATGGGACTAAACTAAACATGTGAATCTATTCAATGTTTAAATATAGGTATCGTTGGGAGTGAGGACTATGAGAGCATCCTAGGGGTGCGTGTGGACATGTGACTGTCCTGAAGAGCTCAGAATGAGCAATAACGAAAAAGGTGCTAGTGAGACTGTGAAGTTCCTAACAGCCGAGGAAAACCATGTGGGGAAGCTCCATGGTTGAGAGGTTTGAAATAGACCGGAGACACTAAGTGTCATGACCAAGAGGGATTGGTCCAACATTCACAGTGAAGTGAAAGAGGCTGAGAGCATGAAAACCACAGTGGTGGT